>CM065461.1:8950404-9550404 GCA_032872475.1 Leptopilina myrica (nomen nudum)
GCGAATCCGAAAAATTTTTTATTTTAACAGACGCCATATTGGATCCGCCATTTTGAATTTTTATAAACTGGCATCGGATTCGTGATCAGCGACCCCAAAAACCCCCGAGTAACGAGTTTTAGGCAAATTAAATCTTTTTGCTTCCTCGTGAGGAAGCTTTGTAGTCGTTTAATTTATAAAATTTTTAAAAATCCTTCAAATAAATTTTCGTCTATATAGGACTATGTTATTTAAGCCCCTGAACAATTGTCCGGATGTATATGTATGTGTATGTGTGTGAGTGTGTGTGTGTGTGGATCCCGTTTTTTGTAAACACGATAACTCGAAGAGGTTTCAACGAATTCGGCTGAAAAATAAAGAAAAATTCCAATTTAATGATCAAAGAATACTTAAGTAATAGTTTTTCATCATTTTTTAGAAAAAGTTTACTTGAATGAACAGAAATTTTCCACTTTTCTTCTCGGAATACTCGTCAAATACTCTCAGTAGAAGAGTGTGCATGGAAAAATACTCAACCTATAAAAATAAAAAAATTTCCAATTTGATGATCAAAGCATACTTAAGTAATAGTTTCTTCATTTTTTAGGAAAAGTTTACTTGAATGAAAAGAAATTTTCCAATTTTCTTGTCGGAATACTCGTAAAATACTTTCAGTAGAAGAGTGTGCATGGAAAAATACTCAATCTATAAAAATAAAAAAAATTCCAATTTAATGATCCATAAATACTTAATTAATAGTATTTCTTCTTTTTTTAGGAGAAGTTTACTTGAATGAACAGAAATTTTCCTATTTTCTTCTCGGAATACTCGTAAAATACTCTCAGTAGAAGAGTGTGCATGGAAAAATACTCAATCTACAAAAATAAAAAAAATTCTAATTTGATTATAAAAGAATACTTAAGTAATAGTTTTTCTTCATTTTTTAGAAAAAGGTTACTTGAATGAACAGAAATTTTCCTATTTTCTCCTCGGAATACTCGTAAAATCCTTTCAGTAGAAGAGTGTGCATGGAAAAATACTCAACATACAGAAATAAAGAAAAATTCCAATTTCATGATCAAAAAAGACTTAAGTAATTGTTTTTCTTCTTTTTTTAGCAAAAGTTTACTTGAATAAACAGAAATTTCCTTATTTTCTCCTCGGAATACTCGTAAAATCCTTTCAGTAGAAGAGTGTGCATGGAAAAATACTCAACATACAGAAATAAAGAAAAATTCCAATTTCATGATCAAAAAAGACTTAAGTAATTGTTTTTCTTCATTTCTTAGGAAAAGTTTACTTTAATGAACAGAAATTTTCCAAATTTCTTCTCGGAATACTCGTAAAATCCTTTCAGTAGAAGAGTGTGCATAGAAACATACTCAACGTACAAAAATAAAAAAAATTCCAATTTGATCATCAAAGAATACTTAAGTAACAGTTTTTCTTCATTTTTTAGGAAAAGTTTACTTGAATGAACAGAAATTTTCCAATTTTCTTCTCGGAATATTCGTAAAATACTCTCAGTTGAAAAGTGTGCATGGAAAAATACGCAACCTACAAAAATAAATAAAAATTCCAATTTAATGATCCATAAATACTTAATTAATAGTATTTCTTCTTTTTTTAGCAAAAGTTTACTTGAATGAACAGAAATTTTCCTATTTTCTTCTCGGAATACTCGTAAAATATTTTCAGTAGAAGAGTGTGCATGGAAAAATACTTAATCTACAAAAATAAAAAAAATTCCAATTTCATGATCAAAAAAGACTTAAGTAATTGTTTTTCTTCATTTCTTAGGAAAAGTTTACTTGAATGAGCAGAAATTTTCCTATTTTCTTCTCGGAATACTCGTAAAATACTCTCAGTAGAAGAGTGTGCATGGAAAAATACGCAACCTACAAAAATAAAAAAAAATTCCAATTTAATGATCCATAAATACTTAATTAATAGTATTTCTTCTTTTTTTAGCAAAAGTTTACTTGAATAAACAGAAATTTCCCTATTTTCTCCTCGGAATACTCGTAAAATCCTTTCAGTAGAAGAGTGTGCATGGAAAAATACTCAACATACAGAAATAAAGAAAAATTCCAATTTCATGATCAAAAAAGACTTAAGTAATTGTTTTTCTTCATTTCTTAGAAAAAGTTTACTTGAATGAGCAGAAATTTCCCTATTTTCTCCTAGGAATACTTGTAAAATACTTTCAGTAGAAGAGTGTGCATGGAAAAATACTCAACCTACAAAAATAAAAAAAAATTCCAATTTCATGATCAAAGAATACTTAAGTAATAGTATTCCTTCATTTTTTAGGAAAAGTTTACTTGAATGAACAGAAATTTTCCAATTTTCTTCTCGGAATACTCGTAAAATACTCTCAGTTGAAAAGTGTGCATGGAAAAATACGCAACCTACAAAAATAAATAAAAATTCCAATTTAATGATCTATAAATACTTAATTAATAGTATTTCTTCTTTTTTTAGGAGAAGTTTACTTGAATGAACAGAAATTTTCCTATTTTCTTCTCGGAATACTCGTAAAATATTTTCAGTAGAAGAGTGTGCATGGAAAAATACTCAATCTACAAAAATAAAAAAAATTCTAATTTGATTATAAAAGAATACTTAAGTAATAGTTTTTCTTCATTTTTTAGAAAAAGTTTACTTGAATGAACAGAAATTTTCCTATTTTCTTCTCGGAATACTCGTAAAATACTCTCAGTAGAAGAGTGTGCATGGAAAAATAGTCAATTTAGGAAAATATTTAAAAAATCCAATTTGATGATCAAAAAATACTTAAGTAATTGTTTTTCTTCATTTCTTAGGAAAAGTTTACTTGAATGAACAGAAATTTTCCAATTTTCTTCTCGGAATACTCGTAAAATACTTTCAGTAGAAGAGTGTACATGGAAAAATACGCAACCTACAAAAATAAAGAAAAATTCTAATATGATGATCCATAAATACTTAATTAATAGTATTTCTTCTTTTTTTAAGAAAAGTTTTCTTCAATGAACAGAAATTTTCCAATTTTCTTCTCAGAATACTCGTAAAATATTTTCAGTAGAAGAGTGTGCATGGAAAAATACTCAATCTACAAAAATAAAAAAAAATTCCAATTTCATGATCAAAGAATACTTAAGTAATAGTTTTTCTTGATTTTTTAGGAAAAGTTTATTCGAATGAACAGAAATTTTCCAAATTTCTTCTCGGAATACTCGTAAAATACTCTCAGTTGAAAAGTGTGCATGGAAAAATACGCAACCTACAAAAATAAAAAAAAATTCCAATTTAATGATCCATAAATACTTAATTAATAGTATTTCTTCTTTTTTTAGCAAAAGTTTACTTAAATAAACAGAAATTTCCCTATTTTCTCCTCGGAATACTCGTAAAATACTTTCAGTAGAAGAGTGTGCATGGAAAAATACTCAACCTACAAAAATAAAAAAAAATTCCAATTTCATGATCAAAAAAGACTTAAGTAATTGTTTTTCTTCATTTCTTAGGAAAAGTTTACTTGAATGAGCAGAAATTTCCCTATTTTCTCCTCGGAATACTTGTAAAATACTTTCAGTAGAAGAGTGTGCATGGAAAAATACTCAACATACAGAAATATAAAAAAATTCCAATTTCATGATCAAAGAATACTTAACTAATAGTTTTTCTTAATTTTTTAAGAAAAATTTACTTGAGTGAAAAGAAATTTTCCAATTTTCTTTTCGGAATACTTGTAAAATACTTTCAGTAGAAGAGTGTGCATGGAAAAGTACTCAATCTACAAAAATAAAAAAAATTCCAATTTCATGATCAAAGAATACTTAAGTAATAGTATTCCTTCATTTTTTAGGAAAAGTTTACTTGAATGAACAGAAATTTTCCAATTTTCTTCTCGGAATACTCGTAAAATACTCTCAGTTGAAAAGTGTGCATGGAAAAATACGCAACCTACAAAAATAAAGAAAAATTCCAATTTGATGATCCATAAATACTTAAGTAACAGTTTTTCTTTATTTTTTAGGAAAAGTTTACTTGGATGAACAGAAATTTTCCACTTTTCTTCGAGGAATACTCGTAAAATCATTTCAGTAGAAGAGTGTGCATGACAAAATACTCAACCTACAAAAATAAAAAAAAATTCCAATTTCATGATCAAAGAATACTTAAGTAATAGTATTTCTTCTTTTTTTAGGAAAAGTTTACTTGAATGAACAGAAATTTTCCTATTTTCTTCTCGGAATACTCGTAAAATACTCTCAGTAGAAGAGTGTGCATGGAAAAATACGCAACCTACAAAAATAAAGAAAAATTCCAATTTGATGATCCATAAATACTTAATTAATAGTATTTCTTCTTTTTTTAGCAAAAGTTTACTTGAATAAACAGAAATTTCCCTATTTTCTTCTCGGAATACTCGTAAAATACTCTCAGTAGAAGAGTGTGCATGGAAAAATACTCAATCTACAAAAATAAAAAAAAATTCCAATTTCATGATCAAAGAATACTTAAGTAATAGTATTCCTTCATTTTTTAGGAAAAGTTTACTTGAATGAACAGAAATTTTCCAAATTTCTTCTCGGAATACTCGTAAAATACTCTCAGTTGAAAAGTGTGCATGGAAAAATACGCAACCTACAAAAATAAAAAAAAATTCCAATTTAATGATCCATAAATACTTAATTAATAGTATTTCTTCTTTTTTTAGCAAAAGTTTACTTAAATAAACAGAAATTTCCCTATTTTCTCCTCGGAATACTAGTAAAATACTTTCAGTAGAAGAGTGTGCATGGAAGAATACTCAACCTACAAAAATAAAAAAAAATTCCAATTTCATGATCAAAAAAGACTTAAGTAATTGTTTTTCTTCATTTCTTAGGAAAAGTTTACTTGAATGAGCAGAAATTTCCCTATTTTCTCCTCGGAATACTTGTAAAATACTTTCAGTAGAAGAGTGTGCATGGAAAAATACTCAACATACAGAAATATATAAAAATTCCAATTTGATGATCAAAGAATACTTAACTAATAGTTTTTCTTAATTTTTTAAGAAAAATTTACTTGAGTGAAAAGAAATTTTCCAATTTTCTTTTCGGAATACTTGTAAAATACTTTCAGTAGAAGAGTGTGCATGGAAAAGTACTCAATCTACAAAAATAAAAAAATTCCAATTTCATGATCAAAGAATACTTAAGTAATAGTATTCCTTCATTTTTTAGGAAAAGTTTACTTAAATGAACAGAAATTTTCCAATTTTCTTCTCGGAATACTCGTAAAATACTCTCAGTTGAAAAGTGTGCATGGAAAAATACGCAACCTACAAAAATAAAGAAAAATTCCAATTTGATGATCCATAAATACTTAAGTAACAGTTTTTCTTTATTTTTTAGGAAAAGTTTACTTGGATGAACAGAAATTTTCCACTTTTCTTCGAGGAATACTCGTAAAATCATCTCAGTAGAAGAGTGTGCATGACAAAATACTCAACCTACAAAAATAAAAAAAAATTCCAATTTCATGATCAAAGAATACTTAAGTAATAGTATTTCTTCTTTTTTTAGGAAAAGTTTACTTGAATGAACAGAAATTTTCCTATTTTCTTCTCGGAATACTCGTAAAATACTTTCAGTAGAAGAGTGTGCATGGAAAAGTACTCAATCTATAAAAATAAAAAAAAATTCCAATTTCATGATCAAAGAATACTTAAGTAATAGTATTCCTTCATTTTTTAGGAAAAGTTTACTTGAATGAACAGAAATTTTCCAATTTTCTTGTCGGAATACTCGTAAAATACTCTCAGTTGAAAAGTGTGCATGGAAAAATACGCAAGCTACAAAAATAAAAAAAAATTCCAATTTAATGATCCATAAATACTTAATTAATAGTATTTCTTCTTTTTTTAGCAAAAGTTTACTTGAATAAACAGAAATTTCCCTATTTTCTCCTCGGAATACTCGTAAAATACTTTCAGTAGAAGAGTGTGCATGGAAAAATACTCAACATACAGAAATAAAGAAAAATTCCAATTTAATGATCCATAAATACTTAATTAATAGTATTTCTTCTTTTTTTAGCAAAAGTTTACTTGAATAAACAGAAATTTCCCTATTTTCTCCTCGGAATACTCGTAAAATACTTTCAGTAGAAGAGTGTGCATCGAAAAATACTCAACCTACAAAAATAAAAAAAAATTCCAATTTCATGATCAAAAAAGACTTAAGTAATTGTTTTTCTTCATTTCTTAGGAAAAGTTTACTTGAATGAGCAGAAATTTCCCTATTTTCTCCTCGGAATACTTGTAAAATACTTTCAGTAGAAGAGTGTGCATGGAAAAATACTCAACATACAGAAATAAAGAAAAATTCCAATTTCATGATCAAAAAAGACTTAAGTAATTGTTTTTCTTCATTTCTTAGGAAAAGTTTACTTGAATGAGCAGAAATTTTCCAATTTTCTTCTCGGAATACTCGTAAAATCCTTTCAGTAGAAGAGTGTGCATGGAAAAATACGCAACATACAAAAATAAAGAAAAATTCCAATTTGATGATCCATAAATACTTAATTAATAGTATTTCTTCTTTTTTTTAGGAAAAATTTACTTGAATGAACAGAAATTTTCCTATTTTCTTCTCGGAATACTCGTAAAATACTCTCAGTAGAAGAGTGTGCATGGAAAAATACTCAATCTAGAAAAATAAAAAAAAATTCCAATTTGATCATCAAAGAATACTTAAGTAACAGTTTTTCTTCATTTTTTAGGAAAAGTTTACTTGGATGAACAGAAATTTTCCACTTTTCTTCGATGAATACTCGTAAAATCCTTTCAGTAGAAGAGTGTGCATGAAAAAATACTCAACCTACAAAAATAAAGAAAAATTCCAATTTCATGAGCAAAGAAAAATTAAGTAATAGTTTTTCTTCATTTTTTAGGAAAAGTTTACTTGAATGAACAGAAATTTTCCAAATTTCTTCTCGGCATACTCGTAAAATACTCTCAGTTGAAAAGTGTGCATGGAAAAATACGCAACCTACAAAAATAAAAAAAAATTCGAATTTAATGATCCATAAATACTTAATTAATAGTATTTCTTCTTTTTTTAGCAAAAGTTTACTTGAATAAACAGAAATTTCCCTATTTTCTTCTCGGAATACTCGTAAAATACTCTCAGTAGAAGAGTGTGCATGGAAAAATACTCAATCTACAAAAATAAAAAAAAATTCCAATTTCATGATCAAGGAATACTTAAGTAATAGTATTCCTTCATTTTTTAGGAAAAGTTTACTTAAATGAACAGAAATTTTCCAATTTTCTTCTCGGAATACTCGTAAAATACTTTCAGTAGAAGAGTGTGCATGGAAAAATACGCAACCTACAAAAATAAAGAAAAATTCCAATTTGATGATCCATAAATACTTACTTAATAGTATTTCTTCTTTTTTTAAGAAAAGTTTACTTGATTGAACAGAAATTTTTCACTTTTCTTCTCGGAATACTCGTAAAATACTCTCAGTAGAAGAGTGTGCATGGAAAAATAGTCAATTTAGGAAAATATTTAAAAAATCCAATTTGATGATCAAAAAATACTTAAGTAATTGTTTTTCTTCATTTCTTAGGAAAAGTTTACTTGAATGAACAGAAATTTTCCAATTTTCTTCTCGGAATACTCGTAAAATACTCTCAGTTGAAAAGTGTGCATGGAAAAATACGCAAGCTACAAAAATAAAAAAAAATTCCAATTTCATGATCAAAGAATACTTAAGTAATAGTATTCCTTCATTTTTTAGGAAAAGTTTACTTGAATGAACAGAAATTTTCCACTTTTCTTCTCGGAATACTCGTCAAATACTCTCAGTAGAAGAGTGTGCATGGAAAAGTACTCAACCTACAAAAATAAAAAAAATCCAATTTGATGATCCATAAATACTTAATTAATAGTATTTCTTCTTTTTTTAGCAAAAGTTTACTTGAATGAACAGAAATTTTCCAATTTTCTTCTCGGAATACTCGTAAAATACTTTCAGTAGAAGAGTGTGCATGGAAAAGTACTCAATCTATAAAAATAAAAAAAAATTCCAATTTCATGATCAAAGAATACTTAAGTAATAGTATTCCTTCATTTTTTAGGAAAAGTTTACTTGAATGAACAGAAATTTCCCTATTTTCTCCTCGGAATACTCGTAAAATACTTTCAGTAGAAGAGTGTGCATCGAAAAATACTCAACCTACAAAAATAAAAAAAAATTCCAATTTCATGATCAAAAAAGTCTTAAGTAATTGTTTTTCTTCATTTCTTAGGAAAAGTTTACTTGAATGAGCAGAAATTTCCCTATTTTCTCCTCGGAATACTTGTAAAATACTTTCAGTAGAAGAGTGTGCATGGAAAAGTACTCAACCTACAAAAATAAAAAAAAATCCAATTTGATGATCCATAAATACTTAATTAATAGTATTTCTTCTTTTTTTAGCAAAAGTTTACTTGAATGAACAGAAATTTTCCAATTTTCTTCTCGGAATACTCGTAAAATACTTTCAGTAGAAGAGTGTGCATGGAAAAGTACTCAATCTATAAAAATAAAAAAAAATTCCAATTTCATGATCAAAGAATACTTAAGTAATAGTATTCCTTCATTTTTTAGGAAAAGTTTACTTGAATGAACAGAAATTTTCCAATTTTCTTGTCGGAATACTCGTAAAATACTCTCAGTTGAAAAGTGTGCATGGAAAAATACGCAAGCTACAAAAATAAAAAAAAATTCCAATTTAATGATCCATAAATACTTAATTAATAGTATTTCTTCTTTTTTTAGCAAAAGTTTACTTGAATAAACAGAAATTTCCCTATTTTCTCCTCGGAATACTCGTAAAATACTTTCAGTAGAAGAGTGTGCATGGAAAAATACTCAACATACAGAAATAAAGAAAAATTCCAATTTAATGATCCATAAATACTTAATTAATAGTATTTCTTCTTTTTTTAGCAAAAGTTTACTTGAATAAACAGAAATTTCCCTATTTTCTTCTCGGAATACTCGTAAAATACTCTCAGTTGAAAAGTGTGCATGGAAAAATACGCAAGCTACAAAAATAAAAAAAATTCCAATTTAATGATCAAAAAAGACTTAAGTAATTGTTTTTCTTCATTTCTTAGGAAAAGTTTACTTGAATGAGCAGAAATTTCCCTATTTTCTCCTCGGAATACTTGTAAAATACTTTCAGTAGAAGAGTGTGCATGGAAAAATACTCAACATACAGAAATAAAGAAAAATTCCAATTTCATGATCAAAAAAGACTTAAGTAATTGTTTTTCTTCATTTCTTAGGAAAAGTTTACTTGAATGAGCAGAAATTTTCCAATTTTCTTCTCGGAATACTCGTAAAATCCTTTCAGTAGAAGAGTGTGCATGGAAAAATACGCAACATACAAAAATAAAGAAAAATTCCAATTTGATGATCCATAAATACTTAATTAATAGTATTTCTTCTTTTTTTTAGGAAAAATTTACTTGAATGAACAGAAATTTTCCTATTTTCTTCTCGGAATACTCGTAAAATACTCTCAGTAGAAGAGTGTGCATGGAAAAATACTCAATCTAGAAAAATAAAAAAAAATTCCAATTTGATCATCAAAGAATACTTAAGTAACAGTTTTTCTTCATTTTTTAGGAAAAGTTTACTTGGATGAACAGAAATTTTCCACTTTTCTTCGATGAATACTCGTAAAATCCTTTCAGTAGAAGAGTGTGCATGAAAAAATACTCAACCTACAAAAATAAAGAAAAATTCCAATTTCATGAGCAAAGAAAAATTAAGTAATAGTTTTTCTTCATTTTTTAGGAAAAGTTTACTTGAATGAACAGAAATTTTCCAAATTTCTTCTCGGCATACTCGTAAAATACTCTCAGTTGAAAAGTGTGCATGGAAAAATACGCAACCTACAAAAATAAAAAAAAATTCGAATTTAATGATCCATAAATACTTAATTAATAGTATTTCTTCTTTTTTTAGCAAAAGTTTACTTGAATAAACAGAAATTTCCCTATTTTCTTCTCGGAATACTCGTAAAATACTCTCAGTAGAAGAGTGTGCATGGAAAAATACTCAATCTACAAAAATAAAAAAAAATTCCAATTTCATGATCAAGGAATACTTAAGTAATAGTATTCCTTCATTTTTTAGGAAAAGTTTACTTAAATGAACAGAAATTTTCCAATTTTCTTCTCGGAATACTCGTAAAATACTTTCAGTAGAAGAGTGTGCATGGAAAAATACTCAACATACAGAAATAAAGAAAAATTCCAATTTCATGATCAAAAAAGACTTAAGTAATTGTTTTTCTTCATTTCTTAGGAAAAGTTTACTTGAATGAGCAGAAATTTTCCAATTTTCTTCTCGGAATACTCGTAAAATCCTTTCAGTAGAAGAGTGTGCATGGAAAAATACGCAACATACAAAAATAAAGAAAAATTCCAATTTGATGATCCATAAATACTTAATTAATAGTATTTCTTCTTTTTTTAGGAAAAATTTACTTGAATGAACAGAAATTTTCCTATTTTCTTCTCGGAATACTCGTAAACTACTCTCAGTAGAAGAGTGTGCATGGAAAAATACTCAATCTAGAAAAATAAAAAAAAATTCCAATTTGATCATCAAAGAATACTTAAGTAACAGTTTTTCTTCATTTTTTAGGAAAAGTTTACTTGGATGAACAGAAATTTTCCACTTTTCTTCGATGAATACTCGTAAAATCCTTTCAGTAGAAGAGTGTGCATGAAAAAATACTCAACCTACAAAAATAAAGAAAAATTCCAATTTCATGAGCAAAGAAAAATTAAGTAATAGTTTTTCTTCATTTTTTAGGAAAAGTTTACTTGAATGAACAGAAATTTTCCAAATTTCTTCTCGGCATACTCGTAAAATACTCTCAGTTGAAAAGTGTGCATGGAAAAATACGCAACCTACAAAAATAAAAAAAAATTCGAATTTAATGATCCATAAATACTTAATTAATAGTATTTCTTCTTTTTTTAGCAAAAGTTTACTTGAATAAACAGAAATTTCCCTATTTTCTTCTCGGAATACTCGTAAAATACTCTCAGTAGAAGAGTGTGCATGGAAAAATACTCAATCTACAAAAATAAAAAAAAATTCCAATTTCATGATCAAGGAATACTTAAGTAATAGTATTCCTTCATTTTTTAGGAAAAGTTTACTTAAATGAACAGAAATTTTCCAATTTTCTTCTCGGAATACTCGTAAAATACTTTCAGTAGAAGAGTGTGCATGGAAAAATACGCAACCTACAAAAATAAAGAAAAATTCCAATTTGATGATCCATAAATACTTACTTAATAGTATTTCTTCTTTTTTTAAGAAAAGTTTACTTGATTGAACAGAAATTTTTCACTTTTCTTCTCGGAATACTCGTAAAATACTTTCAGTAGAAGAGTGTGCATGGAAAAGTACTCAACCTACAAAAAGAAATAAAAAATTCCAATTTGATGATCGAAGAATATTCTTATTTTTTTCTGTTTTGCTGAGAAAAGTCATCTTGAATAAACAGGACATTTCGTATTTTCTGCATGGAATACTTGTAAAACACTTTTTGTAAGAATTGTTCATAAAAAATGCTTATCCTATAAAAATAAATATGTTTGTAAATAAAAAAATAAAAATGTTTGTCATTATCAGAGAAACAATATTAAAGGGTCCAATTCTCATTGAAAGACAATTATTTTTCATTGTAAGTAAATATTTTATTGAAAGAAACATTTTATTTAAAAATAATTTTTATAAAACTTTAATTGATTGGAAATATCCTATGGCCGGTTTGCCCCACCGAAAACGGTCCGGTATGCCCCACAGGCCCATTTTGAGAATAAATGTTTGTCAAAAAGAAACGCTTTGCAAATTCATCAAAGTTTTTGGTGGTAAACATTCCTGAGGTGTGTACCTTTAAAACCCAAGACCTAATATTTTGAAATATTACACGATTTTCTCATAATTTCCTTAAGAAAAATTTCGAAAAAGTGTAGAAAAAAACTAAAAAAAAAAAACTTTTGCTCCCAGCGTTGCACAAACAAAAGTAAAAAATTTTTAAATTGAAAAAATAAGGTATACTACACAAGGTTGTTTCAAATTTCTAAATAGCACTTTTGACAATTTCGCCATTTCGGAAATATTGAGGGGGTTCCGGTTTGGCCCATTCTCCCCTTTATTTGCGCTTGATTAATTAAAATCGATTTATTCATTTAGGAAAAATTAAATGTTGTTTAAAAAGTTGCAAAAAAATTTATTTTGTATTAACTTTTTAAACTGAAATTAAAAAGAAATAAACATTTTTGTTTTCCATCGTTAAATGGTTTTAAAGAGAAATAATTACTTCTAGAAAAGAAAAAAAGAATAAATTTGCAGTAATAAAAACGCCGCGAGATGGCAGCTACTCACGGACCATTAGAAAAATATTTTTTTTAAAGCAAACGTTTTCAGTTTATTTTTTTATCGTAAGAATTTGAAAAGTAATGAAATTTAGTCATTATTATTAATTAATTTAATTAATTGACTGTCAATTATTAATTAATTGTCAATTCAATTTTTGAAAAATTAAATTAATTAATAATAGACCATTTGAATAATTAATGTCAATTTATGCAATTAATTAATAATAATTATTTTTAAGAAATTATCAATTAGTGAATAAATGTTTATTTATATTAATAAAAAATAAAATTAAAAAAAGAAGAAAAATTGCAGACCCAAGAGTCGAACGCAGACTTTCCAATTACAAGACTGCTACGTTTACCACTAAACAATCTAAAGTGATTTTTGTTTGTGCACTGATGAATTATTTATGTAAAATTCATTTTGACAATCAAAAAAAAAAAAATAGATCCTGAAATTAATCAATGAATTAATTTCAGGATCTATTTTTTTCAAGCTTTTAATAAACTGAAATTAAAAGGAAATAAAAATTCTTGTTTTCAATCGTTAAACGGTATTGTAATTTAATTTTCACGGCAATTAATTAATAATAGATAATTTAATAAATTAATAAAATGAATTATTATTAAATTCCTCATTAATTTAATTATTCATTAATTATTTTTACCAAATTAATTTATTTTTAATTAATTATTTTAAAGTAATTAAACTAAAACATTTGATTTAATTATTTATTTTTTATTTACTGCTTATTAATACTTTTTTTTAAAATTAGTAACTAAATAATTAATAATTAATCAGTTGCTAATAAAAAATTTATTTACATTTCAATGCTTTGAAAAATGTTTTGTTTACATTTTGTTAACCTTCATTTTTGACTAAATTCATCAATTATTCACTTACCTTTTTTTGATGAAATAATACATCCATTTGAAGCTCTTGCTGATTGGTTTTCTATCAAACTTAATATTATTGCATTATTTCTTTTGGAAATAATGCTTTTAACCATTTTTTCACTATTATTAAAACTTTTGTTTAGCCTGTACTCGAATATTATCAAACTAATTTCATTGTAGTGGCATTTAAATTTTCCGATTCTTTTTTGTCTACAGTGAGACTTACGTTTATAACGCAAATTTCTGTCGCCATATTACTTCTCTCTCATTGGCTAAAATATTTCAATTTCAATTACATTTCATTTAAAATCAATTTATTTTTTTACAAAAACTCGAGTAAAGGCTATCTTAGAATTTTCCTAACTTTCTACACTTTCTCGGTGTAATACTTTTTTTGAATCACCCATTCATTTTTATTATGAGTTTATTCTTTTTTCTTTTGCTGACTTGACTTTTAGATATATTACTTATCTTTTTTATTCAATTATTTTTTGTATTTTATTTCATTCACTTTATTTCTTTATTTTATTTTTTAAAGATTCTTTTCAGACAATTATTTTAACTTCTAAATTCAATTTATGTATCTGTATATCTTTTTAACTCAACTTTATTTTCTTTATTATATATGCACAATTACTTTGTTTATTCACTTTCTTTCTAAACTTTTATTCTTTTACTATTTCAAGAAATTCCCTTGCTCAGGGATGTTAACTTTAACTGTTCTACACGATCAACATGGCTCAAAAAGATGCCGGTCTTGAACTTCAGGCTACACTCGCCTAGATATATATATATATAGTGTTCCACCTATAACTACCCAGATTTCCCTATGTCAATCGATTTTATCGAATCACCATTTAGAGAGGAAATTGTATTTTAGGTTCATTGCACTTGACTGTTGTCAAGCCAATTTTTGCAAGCCCGCAATTTTAGGCAGTGGTGTACTTCGAGTTCAGTGACTTGGATGCACCACTCCTTATATTGGGCAATTCACATATTTTATCCATTTTCAATTATTTCTCATATTGCTATTTAATTTGTTTCTAGCTTTCTAGCTTGTAAAATTGTTTTAATAAAAAAAATTTGTTATAATTCTTATACTTGTTATTAAAAAAAATTTATCTATTAATAATTGAAATTATTATTTTATATGGACTATATAATTTTCATAAAAATGTTATAAATTTTTATTTGTTAACAAAAACTATTTAATTGTTATTAAATATTAGAAATTTTGTTTAATAAAATGAATTATTTATTTAAATATATATTATTGTTATTATTCTTGTATTTTTATATATGAAAAATGGTTATTTATACAAATAAAATTATTCCTGTTTTTATTAATTTGTTAAAATAATTGTGCAAATAAAACCTATTTGATTGATTTTTAATAGCCAATTTACTAAAAAATAAGAAATTCTACTTTTTATTAATTAATTCACTATGTTTTATATACTAAAAATAATAAGTTTAAATATAACAATTTTATATGCACCAAAAATAATGACACTCTTGTATTTATTAATTCACGACGGTTAATTTACCAAAATTAAAGATATATTATTTCAAATTTAACTATCTTTGCATTTATCCGTTCACGACGGTCTATACACCAAAAATAACGATATATTCCTAAATCAAATTATCCTTGCATTTATCCGTTCACGGCGGCCGATGCACCAAAAATAATGAGGTATGTTATGTCTTACCTTATTATTATATTTCCTAATTTTTCTCGATTTAAGTTTAATTTAGAAAAATTAAAGTTGGGACGAGGTTGGATAAATGACAAGAAATAATTTTATTTGAACACGATATATTTGAAAAAGATCAAAATTATGCAAACATGTAATGAACACAAGCTTTCTAAAATAAGTCTAAAGTGGTTTGTCTTTTTTTACCTTCGCTCAGCGGGTGGTGGTCCTAGCTCGTGTCGCAGGAATACAATGCGTCTGGTTTGGTAATTATGCACTAAGTAACTGCAAATTAATGATTTACGGGACTCGTAAATTATCTTCGTTCAATGGGTATTTATGTTGTTTGTTAATTTATATAGTTATTACAATTTGTTATTAACTTGTTATTACAATTTGTTATTATTGATTACAATATTGTAACTTGTTATTAATCATTATTCTGTTACATTTTAATACTATCTTGTTATAATTTGTTACAATTAATCAATATTATTTTGTTATTGTTGTTACAACTTATTATTATTATTATTTTGTTATTATTGTTACAATTAATTATTAGTATTTATTGTTACAAATTGTTATAATCTAATTATTATTGTTGTTACACTTACTACTATCTTCTAATTATTTTTACAATTGATTATTATTATTTGTTTTTATTTTTACAATAGTTAAAAATTATTATTCGTTGTTATTGTTTAAATTTAATTATTTTATTATTCTTATTATTACTATTTTCATTAATTAATAATTGTATGTAATTGTTAATAATAATGTTAATAACAATTATTGATTGTTATTCCTATTATTATTATTATTATTATTATTATTATTATTATTCCCATCGATGGGTAGTCCATCCGTCGGGGGATGTTTTCGCCCGTCGATTGATGTTTTTTCAACTATCTCCTGATGATACATCTGCCGATTGATTTACCTGGCCGCGGCACAGTGGGAGGAAATTACGAAAAAGTGGCCAAAAATCTAAATCTTAAATAATTCTCATGAAACTTGGTATCCCACGGTTTGTGGAGTCGCTGATTACGAATCTGATGTCAGATTTATAAAATAAAAATGGCGGATCCAATATGGCCGACGAAAAAATTATAGATTGTTCGGATTTGCTACAAAATTGTTCTTTAAGTATTTTTGGAGTCGCTGATTACGAATCTTGATATCAAAATTCCAAAACTCAAAATGGTGGATCGAATATGGCGGACGACATAATTATGATTGTTTGAAGTTGCTTAAAACTTATTATTCGGAGGTTTTTAAGGTCGCGGATTATAAAAACGACGTTTAAGATTCAAATTTTTTAATGACGGATCTATACTATAGAAGACGATGAATTTGAAACTTATTGGATTATATTGAAACTTAGTATCTTGTGATGTTTAAGATGTTTAATTAAGTACCTAACATTATTAAAACAAAATAGATTTGAATATATATTTACATTGATAATTATACCTAAATAAATATTTAAAAATTAATTCTCAAATATCAATTACCTGCCATCAGCCTGCTAACTTTTACAATTATTTGCAGTTTCCAGAGCCCACCACGAGGAGGTTACAGGTTTACAAGAGCTCCTTTTCTTTTTTTTTATTTTATTGTTTTATTTTTATTTTTATATTTTTTTGTATTTTTTGTATTTTTGTATTTTTTTGTATTTTTGTATTTTTTGTATTTTGTTATTATTTTATTTTTTGTTTATTTTTTTTACTTTGTTATTATTATTTTTGTTTTTTATTTTTATTTTTTGAAAAACATATTTACTGATTAAATAAATACTTAGCAATACTAGTCTTCTCGTAATAGCTCTAGGTTTTCTAGGTTGCCGTAAAATCTCTCCATTTCTGGGTTATCATATTCATCATCATCATCATCTTTATCATCATTTCTCGTTTGGTCAAATTCTTTATTCGTGACATCAGAAATATTCTCTTTGGGAATTTCTGGCAATGCAAGTAATTTATGTTCTTTCTGTAAGAAATATTCAAGCAGCATTCCATAGCTTTAATCCAAGCATGTAATGCGCTAATCCCATGTTGCAATGAATTCGTAATTGGCCAAAAAACATTCTTTAGGATATTTTCAAGATCATTAAACTGCTTCGGTGTCGCGTGACAAATTGGACATGTCTGGGATGATTTTGTCTCCGTAATTGCGTTTAAAACTTTACCGTCTATAAGTGTCATGTGCAAAGAGAAATGTATACGTATCTTATACTCTGACTTCTCAATTTCCAAGTATTCGAGTTTTTCAATTTGTTCGTCTATTAATTGCTTCTGCAATTTAATAGTTTCGGTTGTTTCTTTAATCCATTTAAGTGCAATTGGTCGACAAAATTTTTCGGATTGAGAGATTGCATTATTCCACAAAATGATCCCATTTGTTGTTACTAATCTTAGTGGAATGCACGTACATGCAAATAAATTTGTATCACTTATTTCTGTACTTGCATCAGAGTAAGATTGTTTAAAAGAAGAAAATCCACTAGTTCCATCAAAACCCCAAGAAAAAATAAACACAGTTTCAATATCACGGCAATTTGACTTTTGAGTATGTGCAAGTATCACTTCATGTTGTAAGTCAATAATTCTTGTTGCTGTGTGATGTAAAAGAGATTGAAGTTGACAATCAGCTCCACTTTCATTTATCTGAATGGCTTCTCTAGGTGGTCTACAAAGTCGTTTCGTTTCCTTTACACGATCATAAGATGGCCAAACATCAGAACCACACGCTTTAGTTTCTAAATGAATATTTGTGTATACTGATTTAGAAAGCTTGTTATCAAACAGAAAAGCGAGTGCTTCTTCTGGAGTCTTGACTTTAAAAGATTGTGGAGCTTTTATTAATTGTTTTATCTGCACACAACTTTGAGGATTTGAAATCAGTTCCTTCAAAACTGAACTTAATTCAGTATCATGCGATTTATTTGCGGCGTAACGTGCAGCCATTAACATTTTAAGTGGATCATTTTTGCATTGATTACTTATTTCTCCAATTACCCTTCGTTTAGATCGATCCGACATTTCCGAAAACTCAACACTTGGACGACCACGTTTTAAAGTAGAAGAAACAATAGGAGAATTATTTGTTCTTAAATCAGGAACGACAAAGATGGAATTAATCCATTCCTTATGCTTTTCTATTAATAAGTCTTTACTTTTTTTTCTTTTTTAAATTTTTCGTTTCTTTTAGAAACAAGAGCTGAAATCAATTTCGTCAAACATTGAAGATCTTTGGTATCTATTCTGTCTCTATCAATTTTCAATTTATTTAAAATATATTGAACACCACTTCCTTTTTGAGCATCCTCTAAGTCTAAAATTTCTCTTTTTGTGAATGTTGTCATATTTGTATTTAATGTATGAAAAACAACTAACGCCAAAATTAATACTAGAAAATTTCTAGTTAAATTTCAAGATTTTAGTGCATAAAATTAAATAACTAAAATTCTTAAAATTTTAAATTATAAACGTCTACTTTTTAATTTTAAGTGTTATATTTCTTTTACGACTTGTTTTTAATATGTATTAAAAGCAACAGAAAACTTTAAATGTGGGCCTCTCAGTAGCGTTACACGACCGTATGTTATTGCAACTTTTGCGCACTTTGAGCACGCTCGGGATTATTTGAGGATATTTCAGTTAATATGTAAAAGCGCATTTTTGCGCATTAACACATGAAACTAGAGACCTTAAGGAATATTTTCATACCAAAGATTTTATTTTATCAAGAGTTGTCTAGAGTTGCCATCATTCGGCAGCGTGCACTTTCAATATAAATTTAACAATTTATGAATAAATTAAAGCAATGTTAGAATTTTTATTTTATTTGTAAAGTCAATTCAATATATATTAAGTCAGTATATTCAAATTGAATAAAAAATGTGAAAATTGGAAGAATTTTTTTAGAAAAACGTTTATATTTGACACTTTTTCAACGATTTTCACAAAGTTCAAAAAGAATTAAAGTGTAAAAAAATTGGCGTTTAATAAAACTACTACAAAACCAAATCTTCCAAAATTTTACTCCCACCTACTTTGAGGTCTCTAGATATACAAAATATGTTTGTTTAGTCCCAATATGAATTTCGACTTTTGGCCACTTTTTCGTAATTTCCTCCCACTGTGCGCGGTGATAGGGCCTAGAGGTGGAAACGTTGGGAGTTGCGCGCTTTCCCTCCCAGGGAGGGGTATCTTCTCGGTTCTTCCCTGGAACTGAGGATGGCGATTCTCGGTAATGATGAGTTTCCCTTTCGTCTGACTCGCGATCCCGTTATGTCGGGCTATCCGGAGCTTGGAGTTTGGGGCGTCAATACGTTGACGTACTCGGAGTCGGTTTTCGTTCGGAATCTTTTCCTTTGAGGGGAGCAGGGCAGACGTCGCTCGACGGGCGGGCCGGCCTGTAACTCTTTCGCGATTTCACCTTGACCAAGAGACTATCCAACATTTACACTCACACGAAAACACCCTTACACACACATGACTGACCCATGTAACACATGAGACGCATGTGTTGCATATAAGACAGGCACAAATACACTATCATGCACAAACCTCCGCGCACCCTGCCTCACGGGGCAGTACATTGCGGAGCTTACACAACACATTCATTCACACATCACACACTTATATGCAGGACTGGTTTAGGACCTAAGGGAAGGAACCCCGAAAATAAATACAGACAAAAAGAAAAATCATGAATCAAGAAATAAATAAGAATTTAGCTAGCCTACAGGGGAATTCGGAAGCCCCAGAGGCGGCGGGACGAAATGACCAAGCAGGTTTCGAAGCGTCGAGATCCAATTACTGCAGTACCCTAACAGTGGACCACTTGGCTGGCAGGGTAACTAATACTACAAGCGACGGACATGAAGATGTTGAGATTGCGATATCAAGCGCACTCGTAGAAATGAGGTATCTTTTGGTAGATATGGTGGGTGCATTAGAAAGCCAACCAAACATAAAGAAAGTAATCAAACACGGACTCCCTAAAATGGTGGAGAAGGTAGATCTAGTCGAAGAAATGATAGCCTTACAAAAGCTGAGGCAAATCAAAACTCAACCAGAAAAAGTAGACACGCCTAAAGGAAGGAGGAATAAACGAACGGCTACAAGCCCACCGCAACCAACTGAGCATTCTGAAAAAAATAAAAAAGGGAAAAACGACATGCATCCTGAAAAATGGTCTAATGTCGTCAGTAAGGAAGAGAGGAAGGCCACTCAGAAACCAAAGATCGACGAAAACATTAAAGAAAGGACAGCTAAGCCTGCAAAATCAAACAAACAGCTTAAGACCAGAACAGAGGCTGTATTGTTAAAACCGAGCAATGGCAAAACTTACTCGGAAGTAGTCAAAAAGTTCCGAGAAAGTAAGTTGAACCCAGATGATATGCAAATCCAAATTAAATCAATCAGCGAAACTAGAAGTGGAAGCGTTCTCATAGAACTTAGCCAACCCTCAGAAAAGAAGACCGAATTCAGTAAAGCCTTAAAGAAGACTCTTGGGCAAGATGCAGAAGTCCGCAATCTCTGCCCAAAGGTGGCGATTGAAATTTTAGACTTAGCCTGTTGTACATCAGAAGACGAAGTTCATTCTGCATTGATAAAAGACTTTGAACATGTAACAGCAGATGTGAAAGTGTTCGTTACCGGTCAAAATAATAGAGGGCAAAGACTAGCTATAGTGACACTTAGTGAGACAATAGCTATGCAGATTCTACAAAAGGCGAAGATCAAGATTGGTTGGATAAACTGTCGAATACGGTTAAGAACGACAGTGTTGCGATGCTTCAGATGTCTAGGCTATGAACATCATCAATCCACATGTAAAGGCCCAGACAGAAGAGATGAATGCCTCCGCTGCGGGCAGAAAGGACATCAGAAGAAAAGCTGTAGCGCACTACCAAATTGCTCTCTATGTGCTGAGAGAGAAATTGATAAAGATCACGTAGCAGGTTCGGGGAAATGCGTCGTATTTAGAGAAGCCCTAGATAAGGCAAAGAAATGAAAAAATTAAAAATTCTTCAAGGAAATCTGCATCGAAGCAGAATAGCTGACGATCTACTTCTACAACTCACTCTAGAATTAGATATCGATCTAGTGTTGATTAGTGAACAGTACACAAATATAAATAAATACTGCTGGTACACAGATAATCTATCAACAGCGGCCATATGGATTCCAAATAGAAATGAATTTCGAGTAAAGAATCATGGAAGTGAGGATGGTTTCGTCTTGGTAAATAATGGAGAAATACCATTTGTAAGCTGTTACTATACACCAAACGAGAGTATCGGGTCCTTCCTAGATAAACTTAGTCGTCTGAAAGACTTTATCCGGGAAACGGGACAACGGTGGATTCCCTACAATATTTAGGCATAAAAATAGACAAAAAACTTACATTTTTTGAGCACATTAAAGATGTATCTGAAAAAGCTCTCAAAACAACCGCAAACATGAGCAGATTATTTGCAAATATTGGTGGGCCGTCGCCAACAAAAAGGCGACTTCTTTTATCGGTGGTAAATTCTATTCTGCTTTATGGTAGCGAACTAATAGCGGACGCTTTAAAAAAGGAAAAATATAGGAGTAAAATGGCCTCTGTTCAACTACTTGGAGCGCTAAGAATAGCGTCATGCTATAGAACCGTATCAGAACCAGCTGCACTAGTTATTGCAAGAGCGATTCCTATTGATTTGATGGCTCAAGAAAGAAAGATGGTGTACGACAGGGATAAAGAAACAAACAAGACAGATGTACGTAAAAAGGCAAGAAAAATGAGTATGAGAATATGGCAGGATAGATGGAACGGAGAGACTAGAGGTAGATGGACCTTTAGACTCATACCAAGGATTGAGGAATGGTTAAAACAGCAATGTGGAGAGGTAAATTATTATTTAACCCAATTACTAACGGGACATGGCTATTTTTTGGCCTTTTTACATAAAATAGGTAAAACTCCGACCGCAGCATGCTTGTATGGAGATTCCGAAAAAGACGATGTTTGTCATACGTTCTTCCATTGCATAAGATGGAGTCAAGAAAGAAGAAAATTGGAAGAAAATATTGGACCAATAACTCCGGAAAACATCGTGAATAAAATGCTGCTAAATGAAAAAACATGGTACGAAGTATCTGCTTACGTAGAAAAAGTCCTAAAAAAGAAAAAATCTGAAATGGACACCATCAGATAGACGATTAAAATTTATATTGATGCCGATGTATATGTCAGATGTGCTGTTATTATTGATTATTATTTATTGATTTGTTGAAATTTATGTATTGACGAAGAGAATCCAACCGAAATAGATAAAAAAGGTAAAGAAATCCAAGCAGGTTAACAATTATAGAGAGCCGAAGCACGGCTAAGAGTCGCCGATGACCAACCCCAGTCCTAAGATAATAGGGAGTGCATAAAGCATTTCACCTCCTCCTCTCAAAAAAAAATTATTATTATTATTATTATTTTTTTTTTTTGCTTAGGGAATTTAGGGAAATCTGCCTACAGATACCTTGGATTCCGCACTCTAAGGTTATGTGGGGTTGGTATAACAAAAAAAAACAGAAAAAAAAATAAAATAAATAAGTATTATAGTAAATTTAGAATACTGGCGACCTACTGCCAGCCCGACCCACTAAAACCCGTAACCCTTCTTTTGGAGCCCTTTACCCTCCCTCGGAACTGTCGTAAGACTTTAGCCTTCGAGGGTGGCGCTCCAACTCTGTCGCTGCTGCAACTTTGTTCTTTACCTGCGGTTCTCCTGCGTCAATAGTTAAAAAAAATTTTTTTTTAACCATTTTAATATAAAAGCGGAATTAACAGCACAACAAAAATTAAAAAAAAACAAACAGAAACATATAAAACCAACAGATATATAATGTCAAAAAGTAAAAATTGTATAAGGACAAATAAATCACAGAATAAATTAAAATAAATAAGGACGAATAAATCACAGAATAAATTAAAATTGTATAAGGACAAATAAAACACAAAATAAATTAAAATTGTATAAGGACAAGTAAATCACAAAATAAATTAATACCAAAAAAACAAACAAACAAATTAAAAGCTGTTTAAATTACGTTTTTTTGGCGGCCGTCGAGATCCTTTCTCGACATGACCGAGATTATGAAATTCTCGACTTGCCGCCAATTCTCTTCTGACTGGGTCATCAGCGATACCATGTTCTCCGGTGTAACTTGACTGTTTACACCTTCGAACATGGCCTGCCTCTCCAAGTCCCACTTCTTGCATAAAAAGAGGGTGTGCACTGCGTTGTCCACAGGGAACTGACAGTACGCACACACCTCATTTTCGCACACGAACAACGCGTCGTCGATGATCATCGCACCTTCAGGCAGATCCATCCGCAGGAAGTCATCGTAAGATACATTCCATATAAATGGACCCACCCTTGAGCCTTGAGGAGCCCCACGCTGCATCTCTTCCTTGAGAGTGCAGGTGTCTCCCTCATATATAACCCACCTGTCGCTAAGATAATTATCCATTATCCGCAACAAGTAGGGCGGTATGTTCTTCTTTTTCATCGACTCGATAAGATCTTTCCATCTTGCGGAATTGAACGCGTTGCGTATGTCAATTGCTACGAACGCGCAGAAGCTCTTTTTTTTATCTGGTCCCAATTTGTTTTTTCCTTCTTTGGCTATGTCTACTACTGCCTGGATGGCATCAACTGTAGACTTGCCTTTACGGAAACCAAATTGGTGATCGGATAGACGATTCTCTCCGGTCAAGTGGATTTGCATTCTCTGCAGAATCATATCCTCTAGAAGTTTACCCATCGTATCCAACAGGCAAATAGGCCTGTAGGATGAAACCTTATCTAGAGGTTTTTCACCTTTCCTTAGGAGGACTAATCTCTGTCGCTTCCAGTCGCGGAAGAACTCTCCTCTCTCAAGGCAAAGATTGAAGCATCGAAGCAGAATCTGGGGTGAAGTGTCGATTACCAACTTTAGGATCTCGTTACTTATCCCATCGATTCCAGGCGCCTTGCCTGTTTTCAATCTTTTGCCGGCTTATTATTATTATTATTATTATTTTATTATTATTCCCTATCGATGGGTAGTTCGTCCGTCGGGGGATGTTTCACTGAATGATCGATGCTTGTTCGTTGATCTGCTGGTGTCGCATCCACCGATTGATTTTACCTTGCCGCGGTGTTAGGGCCTAGAGCTGGGGCTGATGGGATTTTCGCGCTCTCACTCCTGGGGAGGGACATCTTCTCGATTCTTCCCTGGTACCTCGATGTCGAACTCGTTCTGACTCGGGTTGGGGAGGGTAGGGCAGGCGTCGCTTGACAGGCGTGCGAGCTCGTGCATCTTTCTCGGTGTCATCTCTACCAAGAGACTATCCAACATTTACACTTGCACTTTCAAATGATTCTTACACTCGTATATAAGACACACAACTACACTTCCACTCATGAACCTCCGCGCACCCTGCCTCGCGGGGCAGTACATTGCGGAGTTGTTCACACGTACTTTTGCACGCACACTACTCATACTTACATACAAAATTGGTCATAGACCTAAGGGAAGGAACCCCAAAAATAAATACAAACATGGCAAGTACAAACGAAGAAAAAAATTTGACTATGCTGCAGGGGAGTTCGGATGCCCCAGCAGCGGCGTTGGATCGGGGTGGGCAAGCAGGCTCCGAAACGTCGAAATCCCATGACTGCAGTACCTTATTAGTGGATCCCTTGGCTAGTAAGGTATTAAATATGACAAGCGAAATTAAAGTGGATCAAATCAAGAAGAGTATCTCATCCTCAGAGAATCTGATCTCAGAAGCCTTAAAAGCTATGGAAAAAGAATTGGATAAAATCACGAAGGCTTTTAATAAGCAAAAAAATGTGAGTAGTGATATCAAAGAAGGTGTTCCTAGAATTAGAGAAAAATTGCAGCTTGTAGAGTTTGAAAGACAAAAATCTGCTAAAGCTCGAGGAAATTTGGCGTCTTTAAATCTTGCGCAAGCTAGAAGAATTGAGAAACGGTCAAGTAATACAAGCATTACAAATTCTAAAGAAAAAATGTCTACACCAAAATTAGACTCGAAGAAAAGGATAGCTACAAGCCCTGCAGAAAACGCTGGAGCCACTCCGTCGGGAAAAAGGGTAAAAGATGTTAATGAACCTTCGAAATGGGAAATAGTAAAAGGCAAGAGATCGCAGAAAAGTGTTGAGACTGGTACTGGCGTGAAGAAGAAGAAGAAGCTTCGCACAGAAGCTGTCCTCATAAAGCCGGTATCGAATGCAACCTGTCAAAAAGTTCTAGCAAAAGTACGCAGTAAGGTCAAGCTCGAGGATACAGAAACCAAATTAAGAAATATAAGTGACACGAAAAACGGATGTGTTTTAATTCAGCTAAGCAAAAACACAGAAGACCGAAGCGTGTTTGCAGCAACCCTGAAAGATGCTCTAGGAGAAATGGGAACAGTAGAATA
Organism: Leptopilina myrica (nomen nudum); assembly: GCA_032872475.1. Taxonomy (NCBI): domain Eukaryota; kingdom Metazoa; phylum Arthropoda; class Insecta; order Hymenoptera; family Figitidae; genus Leptopilina; species Leptopilina myrica (nomen nudum). The sequence continues at coordinate 8,975,897 of CM065461.1, forward strand.
CCGGGTACCGAAAACGAACCTGGAGATTTTAGATCTTGACATGATCACGACTGTCGAAGAAGTCCAAGAATCAATTAAAAGAGAACTAAATTCTGATGTACCCGATATGCGGGTTTCATTGAGTAAACTAAACAAGGTGGGACTGCTGCATGCAGTAGTTGAATTAAACTCCAAAGACGCAAATTAACTCCTGCAAACGTCACGCATTAAAGTAGGATGGACTAATTGTAGAATAAGAGAGAGAGAACGCGAGTAACGAGGTACTTCAGGTGCTTGGGATATGACCACATATCTCGGTACTGCAAGGGCCCAGACAGAAGCAATATTTGCTTCAAGTGCGGGAATGAGGGACACTTAGGTTTAAACTGTAAAACAGATCCCCGATGTGTCCTCTGCATTGAGAAACAGTTACCGCCAGAAGAAACAAGCCATATCCCAGGAACTGGGAAGTGTCCAGTTTTTAGAGAGGCCCTAGAAAAAGCTAAGAATAGTAGTATCACGAAATGATAAAAGTCCTTCAAGGCAACTTACATAGAAGTAAAACTGCAAATGATCTGCTATATCAAATTTCTTATGAGAAACAAATTGATATACTAATATTGAGCGAACAATATGAAAACCGGAGTAGCCCAAACTGGTATAAGGATAATTTAGGAACAGCTGCTATCTGGATACGCGATACAAAGAAATTCCCTGTAGATAAACATGGATCAGGAAACGGTTTCGTTTGGATTAATAATAGTGACATTACATTTGTAAGTTGCTATCTGACCCCTAATGAACCTATAGGTGAATTGCAGAAAAAACTAGATGAAATAGACGACTGTCTACTAGAATTTAATAAACAAATTATTATAGAAGATTATACAGGTAGCGACCATCAGTACATTTCGTTCAATATCAGAAAAAATGTCTCTAAACAAAAGTCCCGACCTCCTGCGACACCTAGATGGAACCTGAAGAAATTAGACGATACAAAATTCTTTAACGAGACTGGAAAGTTTAGCACCAAAGTCCAGCAGGCTTTAAGAAACGCCAAAAGTAAAGATGATACTGAGGATGCAATAAATTTGACAATGCGATTAATAGAACAAGCATGTTCGAAATCCATGCCTCGTTAAATCGCTTATGCGAATAGGAAACCGGCGTACTGGTGGTCTGCACAAATTGCAGAACTACGCAAAATGTGCTTAAAACTAAGACGAAAAGCTCAACGAGTCAAAAAGTCAAATGCAGGATATGCTTTAAAGCAACAAGACTATCTCAATTCGAAAAAGCAGCTACGAAATGAGATCAAACAAAATAAACGTATCTGCTGGAACAACCTAAGAAATGAAGTTGAGAACGATCCTTGGGGACAAGGTTATAAAATAGTAACTCGCAGATTAGGCAAGATAGGTCCCTCCACTATAAAAGAGGCAATCGAGATTGAAAAAATAGTGAGTGGTCTCTTCCCAACACACCCAGTAGAACTTGAAATTGAACCTGAAATTGAAGTAAAAGACGGCAAGATGTTCGACTTGGGGGAACTTAAACACGCTGTAAACTCCCTTAAAAGCAAAAAGGCCCCGGGTCCAGATGGAATCCCTGTAGAAATAATAAAAACTATTCATAAAAATCACCCACAAATCCTATTGGATATGTATAACAGCTGTCTCAGAACTGGATGTTCTCCAAAAAAATGGAAGGAACAAAAACTGGTCCTTATACAAAAAGAGAAAGGTGATCCTAATTCACCATCCGCCTACCGGCCCTTGTGCATGTTGGACGTAATAGGAAAACTATACGAGAAGCTACTAAAATCACGCTTATTAATTGCAATTAAAGCAGCCGGAGACTTATCCGACCGACAGTATGGTTTTCGAAAGGGACGTAGCACAGTAGATGCGGTACAAGAAATTGTGGATGCTGCAATGGCATCGAAAAAGGGAAACCATTACTCCCGACCCATAGTCTTGATGATCACTTTGGATGTTAAAAATGCCTTTAACTCTGTTAGATGGAAGGATATTAGACATGCACTAAAGTATAAATTTAAAGTACCACCCTATCTCACCCAAGTAGTAAATAATTACCTGAAGGACAGATATCTTTTATACGAAACTCGAGACGGTTTATTTAGAAGGAAAGTAACAGCAGGTGCTGCAAAGGGATGAATCTTAGGCCCAGATTTTTGGAACACATCATATGGTGATATCCTAAATCTTAAGATGCCAGAGAAATCGTTCCTTGTAGGCTATGCAGACGATATAGCTGCCGTCATAGAAGCGCGAAACTTGGAACAGTGTCAACTGAAACTGAACCAAGTTATGAGACAGGTGGAAGGCTGGATGACAGACCACAGGTTGGAATTAGCATTACAAAAGACAGAAATTGTAGTCATTACCTGCAAACGAATCAATACAGGAGTCCAGTTACAAGTGGGTAATGAAATGGTGAGAGCACAGAAGTCGGTACGTCAATTGGGAATCCTCGTAGACTCCAAACTTACCTTCTGGGAACATATTCAAAGAGCATCGGATAAAGCAGCGGAAAAAACTTCAGCATTAAGCAGATTGATGGGAAATATTGGCGGACCAAGACCAGCAAAACGGAAAATGATAATGTCGGTAACAATGTCGATTTTGCTATATGGGGCAGAGATTTTTGCGGATTCACTAAAAATTGAAAAATATAGGAAACGGATGGCCGGTGTTCAACGCAGAGCGGCTCTTAGGATTGCTAGTTCATATCGCACAGTCTCAGAAGAAGCGACATTAGTCATTGCTGGGGTTATTCCAATCGACCTTCTAGCACACGAAAGAAAATGGATTTTCCACAATAAAGAAAATACTGGGAGAACAATATTAAAACAAGAGGCAAGAAAAAAAACTTTGACGAATTGGCAAAACAGGTGGGAAACTACTACAAAAGGAAAGTGGACTGCAAGGTTGATTGGAAACCTTGGAACATGGATGGAAAGAAGTTTCGGAGAAGTGAATTTTTTCCTGACCCAACTTTTTGTCGGATCACGGATATTTCCAGGCATACTTATATAAAATAAAGAAAGCAAGTAGCCCACAATGTCGGTATTGCCACTCTGAAAGGGATGACGTTGAACATACTTTCTTTGTCTCCAATCGATGGGCTGAACTAAGGATGACAGTTGAAAATGACGTAGGTAAAATTAGTCCGGAGAATCTGGTAGGAAAGATGCTTACAAATGAAAAATCGTGGAAAAGTATTGCAGAATACACAGAAGCGGTACTCAGACAAAAAAAGCTAGAGGAAAGTGTGGGCGTCGCGGGGACTGGTCAGTGACATATATATGTCACTAGCTAGTCCTTGAAAGGCTCATATTAAAATGTTTTCTTTTATAACACATAGAAGAACGAGAAACGGATGATAGAAAGAAGAAACAACCAAGCAGGACAGAAAAAGGCCGATGCACGGCTAAGAGACGCTGTTTACCATGATCCCTGAAGGAATGCGAAAGCGGTGCCGGGGGTCTTTGGTTTAGCGTGAATAGGGTTTTTTTTAGTGCGGTATGGGCGACTGCCTAAAGCACAATCGCTCAGTCCCACACTGCCCTGGTGACAGGGCGTGCGTAACGCATTTTTACCTCCTAGTTACTTGTCAGTTTCTGGCCAGATAATCTAACCAGTGACTGCTAAAGCAAAGCGTTACATTTCCAATTAATCACTTACCAGATTTTCTGGTCAATCACTGATCAGAATCTAGAAAAACTTCCCAGTGACTAGTCATTATAGAGTTTAAATTTCTACCTGGGTAATGTGACTAGTGATCTTTAACTTATAAAAGCAGTATATTTTTAATATTAAAAAAAATCTTTATTACCATCAAGTGCAGAAGGGTATCAGGATCACATTCTCCCCCAAACCCATTTTGAGCACACATGGATCGGATATTGTGGGAGTTGCTATATATTTTCGTAGAATTTTGTCCAACTTGAAGTATCAGCTCCTGCCAGCTTGCTTTATACAGTACATAGATTTTTTGAGGAGACACACTTTGTTTCCTTGTCGATAAGATAAGATCACAGAGAGCTTCAGGTGTTGGCAAATACTCCTGAGATTCAATTGCACACCTGAAATTTTCGAAGCTTGCAGGAAGACAAGAGCATCATTATAGCCAGTTGGTCATTATTTCTGATTGTGCCTTCTGACCGGTTTTGTCCGAAGCTTACAGAACGCCCGCGTTAATGTTTTCCGCTTCTGCCTCAGCTCTTGTTTTAGTTCGGCTTACGTACGCCCATATATTTTTTATTGAAACGACTTGCATCAGTTGTTTCAAGGTGTCGAAATTATTTTTACCGAGAAGCTCGATTCTCGTGATTCCCGAAACATTCTTTTCGAATAACTTGTATAGACAATACACTTTATTTTTACAACCGCGATTCTAGGCCCTTAAGAAAATGAATTAAAAAACTATTAAATTAATGTTTGATTGATATACAATTAAATAATTAAACATTGTTTAAATAATTAATTGTTGTTATTTTTTATAAACTGTACTTAAGGGCAAGTCCAAGTTGTGAATATCAACAATGAATGGTCATTCTGTCTTGAAAAATTTGTGGCAGCCTTTTCGTGAAAACTAATTTATATAATGATTTTTCTTTTTCGGAAATTGATTATTTTTAAAAAAATGCATACAATGAGACTTTTTTTTATTGAAAATAATAAAAAAAATAAACATTTATAAATTAAATATGATCAGTTTTTATCAAAAACTGCGACAGCCTTTTCGTGAAAACTACAAAACTGAATGCTATTTCTATTTGGGAAATAAAATATTAGTCACAAATATATACAATGACACTTATCACATATAAAATAACAATAAAAAATTATATTAAAAGAATAATAAAATGATTCTGTTATCCAGCAAACAATGCATGCATCTGTTCGCTGTGCTATAGTCTTTACATATTGATGTTTTGTAATATGGCGATGAGATGGCGTTGTTAGGAAAACAAACGAAAAAACAGCACTTACGTGAAAATTAGTGAACCTGATGTTTTTTCCTTTTTCAGTATTAATTATTTATTCGAAATACACCAAATGACACTTATTTTGTAACAATTAAAAAACATTTATTCATAATTAAATATATTTTGAAGTATGAGAAAACTGTAATAACTGCTTTATCATATATTACATCTCAACCATTCATTTTACATTTCCCTAACAGACGACATTCTGATTGGTTAAAATATATCTATTTCATCCCCATGAGAATAATGTATTTCTGTACACCAGAGATGGGTATGTAGAAGACCTCGACACGGTATGCGGTTTGCATCTATTTGTATCAGAATGAAAAGAGCATAATGACTATTATATCGAATTCACAAACGAAGAATCTGTAACTTTACGAATTTATTTTTATCGAATATAAAATTTAAGAAAATTATTTTCGCGAATTAATATTTGACATAATTTCTATCTTCACTAAACAATAATTGACAGAATTTAAAAATGGTTGATTTATTATTTTGTCGAAAGTTAAAAAGCGGAAATTTAATTAAACCTGATATTATTTTTGTCGAATTGTGTTTCAATGTAATGTAAATTTAACAAAATCTATTACAGCCGAAATTATAACTAACCTAAATGTAACTGAACCGAAAAGCAATACTATATATATTCTTTATTCTTTAGAAATTAAAAGTGTTACATTTATTTTTTAATCGAATATTATCTCGAATTAATTTTAAATGATACTTTATATTATCGAAATGCAAATTAATCTAATTTAATTTGAAATGAAAATGCAATTAAACAAATTTTTAATTATCTTGAAGCTAATTTTATAGAAAGTTTTTGTGGGTGAATTTAATTTGAACCAAAAAGCCAGTAGCCGAAACGTCATCCATTATAATTTTAAAGTAACAGAAAAGCAATTTGTAAAAATGGTACAATAGTCGAATTGTTCATTCATAGAATACTCAAATTACCGAAAAGGTCAATAATTCTAAAAGTTTGTCTGTTTTAAGTAAATATTAACTTAAAAAAATTAAATTTTTCGAATTATTGACCTTTTGATTATTTGAGAATTCTCTGCATGAACGATTCGACTATTTAACTATTCGTCTACTTAATAATTCGAACAGATGGCGTTTTGACAAATTAAACATTCTTTGAATTGCCAATTCGATATTTTTATCATTCGACGTTTTTCCATTCGGCTACCATTCTTTCAAATAGCTTTTCAGCAACTTTAAGATTCTAATGGATGACGTTTCGGCTACTTGTTTTTTGGCTCAAATTAAATTCATCTACAAAAACTTTTTATAAAATTAGCTTTCAGTTAATTAAAAATTTGAATTAGCGAAAAGTCGCTGATTCACCAGCCCAGAGTATGCAGCTGAGTCAATCAGCGAATATACACTGATGAAACAGCTTATATGCACTGATTTTCCAGCACATACGCTGTTTGATCAGCTGCATACCCTGGGCTGGTGAATCAGCGACTTTTCGCTGATTCAAATTTAGAGAGTGCTTAGTTGCATTTTCCTTAAAAATTAATTTTGAATAATTTGCTTTTCAATAATTTCAAATATCGGTTAAAATTAATTCGAGATACTAATATTTTATTAAATAATAAATTGAACACTTTCAATTTCTAAGGAATAACGAATATGTAATATTGCTTTTCGATTCAGTTCGTCGTTTTGACGATTCGACCATTTACCGATTCGATGTTTTTAGCATTCGACCATTGGACGATTCGATGTTTTTAACATTCGATCAATTTACGATTCGATGTTTTTAACATTCGATCAATTTACGATTCGATGTTTTTAGCATTCGACCAGTTAACGATTCGACTACTTGATATTCGACCATTTGAAAATTCGACCACTTGGCGTTTAAGGCCAACGCAGAATAGAATCTTTAACCGGAACCGCAATCGTAAGCGTAACCGTAAGAATGAGTTAAAGAAGGATAAACAATATACCTATCCTTCTTTAATGCATTCTTACGGTTACGCTTACGATTGCGGTTCCGGTTAAAGATTCTATTCTGCGTTGGCCTTTACCGTTTTGTGTTGCGTTTTGTAACTAGGCTATGAGTGCAAATAAAGCAAACATATATCTGTATCTCTCTCACACTCATGGCCTAGTAAGCAAATGGTCGAATTGTCAATTGATCGAATGCTAAAAACGTCGAAGCGTGAAATCGTCAAATGCTCAAAACGTCGAATCCGCATGTGGTCGAATGCTCAAAACGTCGAATCGGCAAAAAGTCGAAAAATTTGTTTGATGTAAGTTAATATTAACTTAAACCAATAAAATTTTTCGACTATTTGAAAATTCGACCACTTGGCGATTAGGGGAAAATAATGCATCTCGGTCAAATGTTTCTTCATGCATGCATCATGCAGGTACATAGATCGTGTTACCGTACCTTAACTATCTTTGATTGGATCGCAAGCATGAGTCGGAGATTACGCTCTCCAACGTTGATAGCCAACAAGTGACCATCTGCCGATCTCCGCAAAGTTGAGTAAGAACGTTTGCGGCCCTTCGGTGGAGGGCGGGACCTTTCCAATACCTGATTACTTTGCAGTAACCATCCGAGTTGGCACCACAACTCACATGTCGAAACGCTAGTTACTAAGACCATTGCTGAAGCTTCGGTCTGTTCATAGCGCCCTTAGCCTCAAGCGATGTAGGCTATAACCACTGCCCCCACGAGTCCAACCCAATGATCGGAGGAAAACAAGTCTTTCGATAAGTCCCCCGGGCTCGGACCAGTCCCCATGGTACCGTTTAGTACTTTGGTATAAGTACCGATTAAGAGTATTACCACCCTTGCTTCGGCAAGTGAGGTTGCCGGCCAGTATTGGTCCTGCCGGACCGACGCGGACCATTATCATCGTAAGCCACTACTCTGTAAGAAAGCCTGGGACGAACCAAGAACTAACCGCAAGCAGTGGCACCACTCTGAGTCTCATTTAGTCGTCTCTCACGATATGCAGCCAATCGCAGGGGGCCTATTCTGCACCCGGGACCCTCACGGGAGGCAAGCATGAGGTAGGAAAAAAGAGAAGTAGACTTGTCTTTTTATGTCGCATAATTACATTCACGTCACTGTTTTATTCTGTGTGAAAATAATGCACGCGCAACTATTTTGCATGCATTGCAAGAACTGCGCATTTTGTTCTTGTCAATGAAAAAAAAGTTATAGAATCAGCTTAAGGATCGTTCCAGAATAAGCCAAATGCAACGCAGACGGGATCCAATACTAATTACAATGTGTCCGAGTTTTCGTAGACTTACGCAGACTTTTAGGAACCAATTGAAGAAAGACCTTTAGTCCATTTCTAGAATAAACGGACGCAAACGCAGGCGCTACGCTTCTGGTAGGTAGCCACAAGAATGAATTGTCATTTCAGTATATTACAATTTTACACTGTTAGGCTGATTCCAGAATAGCTCAAAATCGTCTCGACTTCCAAGACGATTCGATGCGCGTACATACATTTCTGTTTACTGCGCATCGAAATCGAGACGATTAATCTTATTGTGGACTCAACCTAAAAGGGTAAGTTTGGAGCGACGCAGTCGGTAATACGGTTTTGTAATGTTCTAGAAACATCCTGAAGTAGAGTCTACAATGAGCACAATAGCAGGACACGACTGATGTGAAGTGCTGTAAGTCATAATATATTTTAAATGGGTGACGTCAGCACGACTGTTCACGTCGCGTCGCGTATCCATAAAATGTAGAGCCAACTACACTCAGATGCATTAATGCTGTCCTTCCGGTTTGATAATTTTGCAAAGTCGTATGATTTCTGTCAAAATGCTTTTAGTTCATGACATATGAGAACATTTGTAAAGCACGAACTAAGAATATTTGATAGAAATGACACGACTTTTCAAAATTTCTTTACACTGGAAAGACAGCATTAATGCATCTGAGATTACGGTCCCATGAAGAGCAGAAAACACAATGCAAAGCAGAATTTCGTGAGAGTGAAAAGGACAGTGATATCTGACTATCTCTCTTGCACTCACGAAATTCTGCTTTGCATTCTATTTTCTGCTTATCATGGGACCGTACCCTGAGTGTACATTCAATTTATATGTAGATTAATGCTGGATCTACATTTCATTGGAATGCGACGCGACGTAAACGTGTGGTACTGACATCACCCATTTCTTAAGTTACACGTCGTTCGAAAGAAGAAAATAATGAGAGTGTAAAAAACAAAAATATCTACACTGAACTGACGCTGTAATAGACTCGAATGTGCTGCGGACCATTACAACAAGAGTACCTTTGAAGCGAGGTCACAATAACATTCAGTGTCATATAATGTTCTAAAACATAGATTCCAAATTATGCCTTCATTTTTTTTAAATGTACACATTTTTTAACTAAAACAAACCTTTTCTTTTGCACTCATAATTTTCTGTTTTCGTTTGGGTCGAAGCATTCTGCTTACATGGAATCGCAACTTTACAAGATCGCACTCTTATGGAGAGTTTACACCTTTTGTAAAAAAAGTTCAAAACGGAAATTTTTCATTAGAGTAAAAGAGATAGATACAAAATTGATCTCTTTTACTCCAATGTGAATTTCGCGTTCTGGACTTTTTGTTCAAAAACTGTAACTGCTCCCTTCACCTTGTCTTTCTCCAATACCTTAAGCTGCTTCTACAACAACTTTTTTTTTATCGACATGAACGAGAAAACGATGCCCGCGCAATTATTTTGCATGGTTTTAACAGTGCATCTTATTAAGTCCAACGCACAATAGCTTCGTGAAAGTCATTCAGGAACGAGACACATGAGATAGAAAAGGACACAAACGTATATCTGTCCTTTTCTAACTCATGCTTTGCGTTCGCAACTAGGCAAAATTCTGACATGAGACTCAGGGTTGCGCAGTTACGCGTGACTCGAGATTTTCTATGTATATTACATATTATATGAGGCAATATACGTATTTTATCCCCACTCTCGAAAAATACGTGGATGTAACAATGTAAAGACGTAACATACTAGGTAACATACATTGAATTAATTCATTGAATTTTTAACAAAAAGAAGATTTGTAACATAACCTTTAAATACACTAAAAACATTCTGCGCAGATTCGAGAAATATTTCGATTTTAATAATCGAATATGCGCAGAAAGTCTTAAAATATTTTTGGAGGTTTTGGTAAAAATTCTACTTCAGTCAAAATTTGTAATTAATCAATGTTTTCAATTAATATATTGGTTTTAAAAGTTGCTACAAGTATTATAGTTTACCGTTAAATAAGAAATTATGTGGATTATAAATTTGGTAATTCAGAAAATTGTGTTTTAGATACTTTCCCATGCATTATTTTTAATCTTGGCCTAGATGCCAACCAGCACCACCTACATTTTTAGTCAAGACTTTTGACACTTTCAACTCAAGAGTTGCACCCGGGTGGATGCATTAATGCTGTCCTTCCGGTTTGACGGTATTTTGCAAAGTCGTATGATTTCTGTTAAAATGTTTTCAGTTTATGACATATGAGAACATTCGTATGTCACGAACTAAGAATATTTAATAGAAATGACACAACTTTTCAATATTCCTTTAAACCGAAAGGACAGCATTAATGCATCTGAGTGTCCAATGGTGGTAGATTAGTAGGATGGTGGAACAGTTTTGACCATTCACATGACTGTTTTTTTTAACACTTATTTTGATTAGTCAAATCTATTACACTACTCCACTATTCTACCAGCATGGGATAGACAATGTCTTCTAAAAATAGAAATAGCAATTTTAAACAAACATATAAAGAAATTAAAATTTTTAAATTGTTTAAAATTGCTATTGAAGTTTCTGATAATTAATATATTTTTCCAGTTATAATGCTTAAAAAAATTAATATTTATCACTTTTTTCCATTTTCAACGTGCTTCAATGTTTGAATAAAATTCAAAGTTTGTTTACTCGACAATTGGTACGTTTACCCTATATATTCTTTCAGAAATGTGTGTAAATATCCTCGTGATGATAACCAGTTTGAAAAACTTCTCTATAAAGATGTCAATTCTGATAATAAATATTTTTCGTGTTTTATTTTTCTCTACGCTTGTAAGCATGGTCGGTATGAACAAAGTGACTTTAGAGGTTATGTTGTTAAGGGACGTAAACTACGTAGAGAACTAGACACGTAAATTACCAGGTAATATACGCGTAGACAACGAGACGCATGATTTCCCCCTAATCGTCAAGTGGTTGAATGTTCAAATGGTCGAATCGTCATTTGATCGAATGCTTAAAACGTCGAATTGTCAACAAGTCGAATGTTAAAAACGTCGAATAGTCAAATGGTCGAATGCTAAAAACATCGAATCGTCAAATGGTCGAATGTTCAAAACGTCGAATTCTCAAATGATCGAATGCTAAAAACATCGAATCGTCAAATGATCGAATTCTAAAAACATCGAATTGTCAACTAGTCGAATGTTAAAAACATCGAATAGGCAAATGGTCGAATGTTCAAAACGTCGACTCGTCAAATGGTTGAATGCTCAAAACGTTGTATCATCAAATGGTCGAATGCTAAAAACATCAAATCGGCAAATGGTCGAATGTTCAAAACGTCGAATCGTCATTTCGTCGAATGCTCATAACGTTGAATCGGCAAATGGTAGAATGCTAAAAATGTTGAATTCTCAAATGGTCGAATGCTCAATAAACATCGAATCGGCAAAAAGTCGAAAAATTTGCTTGGTTTAAGTTAATGTTTACTTACATCAAAAAAAAATTTTCGACTTTTTGCAGATTCGACGTTTTGAGCATTCGACCATTTGACGAATCGACGTTATGAGCATTCGATCAATTGACAATTCGACGTTTTAAGCATTCGATCATTTGAGAATTCGATGTTTTAAGCATTCGACTAGTTGACAATTCGATGATTTTAGAATTCGATCATTTGACGATTCGATGTTTTTAGCATTCGATCATTTGAGAATTCGACGTGTTTAGAATTCGACCATTTGACGATTAGGGGAAAATCATGCGTCTCATATTATCTCTATAATCCTAAGCACAACTAAAGTTAGGTGCGTGAGACGATTACGGGATATGGAAAGGCCTAAGCACAATAGAATCTTTAACTGGAACCGTATTCGTAGCCGCTAGAATGCTTATGATTGCGAGTCCGGTTAAAGATTCTACTCTGCATTGGCCTTAACATTTACATACATTTTGAGGTTGGGAACCCCATATCCCGCAGTCGTCTCCTGCACTCGACTTTAAATGTGTTTTATAGCCTTATGGTTTTTAGCATTTGAACAGTTAACGATTCTACTAGTTGTCATTCGACAACTTGGCGTAAAAGGGAAAATAATGCGTCTCGTTAGCACCTCTGGTCATCGCTGGCAGGTTGCCTGCAGTGTCAGCTTGAGAAAATGAATTCCAGAAACACCCTCTTTTTCGTAAAGGACAGAGATATAGTTGTGTCCTTTTCTAACTCATGCTTTGTGTTCGCAAACGACATTCACGAAGCGATTGTGCTTTGGCCTTTAGTCTTATGATGTATGATTAAGGGTGTTTTCGACTTCGTCGGTCGTACCGGTCAGTTGCCACATTAAGGTGCTCAAATTGTTTATTTCAGACTATATAGTTCAACCTAAATAGTCTCAAATAAGCACCTTTTTGTGGCAACTGACCGGTACGACCGACGACGTCGAAAACGCCCTATATCATATGCCATAGAGTAACGACATTTCTATAGAAGACTCACAATTATCAAAAGTTGTTTCAAGTCGGAAGGACAGCATATGTGATATTAAATGTACTAACTTTTTTATCCAAGATGTCATTTACTGTAAACGTTAACTGTACCCTTAGGGTGCAATGTTATGTGAGCAGAATACGTCGACTGAAAGCAGAAAATTATGAGTGCGAAAGAGATAAGTAGATATTGTTGTTCTTTTCACTCTCATTACTTTCTACATTCGGTTGACATATTCTGCTCATGTGGGATTGTACCCTTATGTTTAATTTCCATTGGTATTGAGATTAAAAAGCACGTAAATCAGACCCACTCTTTAAGGCCTAGCACAGTTCATAGATTCTCTTGAGTTGAAAGTGTGTTGAATGTTGACTGAAAACTGTAGGGACGCTGGATGTCATCTAGGTCAAAATTAAAAATAATGCATTTAAAATTTTTCAAAACATATTCTCCTGGATTGAAAAACTACATGTCTACATATGTTCTTATGTTACGTTAGACTTTAAAACTTGTAGCAATTTTTAAAACCATTATATTAATGAGAAACATTGTTTAATTCCACTTTTTGACAAACATTGAGTTTTTAACATAACCTCCAAATACATTACAGAACTCGTTGCGTAGACTCGAGGTAGTCAATTCTCGATTTCGATATAATTCTCGCGTCTTCGCAGTGAGTTTTTAAATACATTTGAAGGTTATGTTTTAAAAATATTATTTTGAATTTCAGCCTAGAGCACATCCAGCGCCCCTAGAGTTTTCAGTCAACATTCATCACACTATGATCAGTACACTAAAACGCAAAAACCTACGGGCTGGCCTTGCACAATAGAATCTTTAACCGCAAACATAACCGTAACAATGAGTAAAGGAGTATAAACAATATAACTATCCTTTTATGACTCATTCTTATGGTTACGATTACAATTGCGGATCCGGTTTAAGATTCTATTCTGTGTTGACTTTTAGGAGTCGTTCCAGAATGAACCAAAACGCAAATGAAGACGCGACGCGTCCCAATGCTAATCAGGCTGCTTCTGCAACAGCTTTTTTTTTCATCGAAATCAGTGTGAAAACGTTGCGCGCGCAACTATTTTGCATGGTGCATTTTGCTCTTGTCGATGAAAAAAAGCTGTTGTAGAAAGCCCCTCAAATGGGAACGCATGTCTGCGTTTGCGTCGAGTCCAAACCAACCTAGCCTTCTGGCAGCCTGCAGAGGTTTGAACGTTTCAAGTTGCTTCTACACCCTGATTCTTTAATGCCTTCTTCCGATTGAGTTCTGCGCATCAAAAATAAATGGAAAAACGATGCGCGGAAGGAAGGCATTAAAGCATCAGTGTGTACAATAACTTTTTTTTCATCGACATGAGCGAGAAAACGTTGCGCGCGCAACTATTTTGCATGGTTTTAACAGTGCATTTTGTTCGCCTCGATGAAAAAAAAAGTTGTTGTAGAAGCAGCCTCAGGGGCTTTCTACAACAGCTTTTTTCATCGACAAGAGCAAAATGCACCATACAAAATAGTTGCGCGCGCATCGTTTTCACACTGATTCGATGAAAAAAAAGCTGTTGTAGAAAGCCTCTCATATCACAACAAGGCTCTGAGCAGATGGTGGGTGTTTTCGACGTCGTCGGTCGTACCGGTCAGTTGCCACAAAAAGGTGCTTATTTGAGACCATTTAGGTTGAACTATATAGTCTAAAATAAACAGTTTGAGCACCTTAATGTGGCAACTGACCGGTACGACCGACGACGTCGAAAACACACGGTGTAACGTAGTTTCAAATCTCAATAAGGGTGGAGTCCCATGGCAGCGTTTTGCGTTGCGTTTTGAAACTAGACTTTGAGTATGAGGGAGATGGAGATATATGTTGGCTATATTTGCACTCATAGCCCAGTTATGGCACGGTCACACCTCAGCTGCCTGCCTTCGCAGGCAGCCGCCACGAGAGTAAGAGAGAGGGGACGAATAATTTAAATTGTCTGACTCTCTTACTCTTATGTATTGTCATGACGACCTGCAGGCAGACAGGCAGGCAGCTGAGCTGTGACCGTACCATTAGAAAACGCAACGCAAAACGGTGCCATGGGACTGCACCCTTAAGGTATATTTATTTAAAGCATTTTCTACAATAAATCTCAGGGTGGTATCAACACTCGCTCTCTGAGCGCTCTGAAAACACGAAACGTGTTTAGTTGTATTATGGATATTGTGAATAGAATTAGGGTAATAATCAATTTTGATTGTCACGAGACTGTCAATTTATAGTTTCAGCCAATAAAAATTTGCAATTCCCATAATCAAACCAACCATGTTTCGTATTTTCAGAGCGCTCAGAGAGCGAATGTCGGAAATATGAGACGCAAGATTTTACCCGCGAAGTAGTATAAGGAGACCTCACGCCAATGCTTAGAAGCGGCAAAAATCAACACATTTTAGGGGGGTTAGAGTTATGAGTATTTGCACCACTAGCAGAGGTTGCGCCATTACGGCTGAAATGTAAACCATGGTCGCCATTACACTTCGTCGTATTTCTTTAATTTGTAGGTTATGTTCATATACAGTAGCAGACGAAAAATGTTAGTACAATACTTTAACCACAGAGGCGCAAACTCTGTTAGTGGTGCAATCTCTGAGATCTCTGTCCCCCCAAATATGTGCAGATTTTTTTGTCGCGTGAGGTCTCCTTATACTACTTCGTGATTTTACCCTAAACTCCAAGTGGTCGAATGTTTAAATGGTCAAATACCAAGTAGTCCAATTGTCAAGTGGTTGAGAGCTAAAGGCCTAAGCACAACTGGTTCGGTTTCGGGAGTCGATTTCGGGATATGTAAGATTTACATACATTTTGAGGTTAGGAAGCCCATATACCGAAACCGTCTCCCGAAACCGAACCAGTTGTGCTTAGGCCTTAACAACAACGAATTGTCAATTGATCGAATGCTAAAAACATGGAATCGTTCAATTGTCGAATACTCAAAATCTTTTTAGCATTCGACGATAGAATGTTATTTGGTCAAATGCTCTAAACATCGAATTCGCAAAAATTTGTTTCATGTAAGTTAACAACATTAACTTAAAACAAGCAAATTTCTCGAATTTTTAATGATTCGATGTTTTTAGCATTCGACCTTTTTAGCATTTGAAGGCCAACGCAGAATAGAATCTTTAACCGGAACCGCAATCGTAAGCGTAACCGCAAGAATGAGTTAAAGAAGGATAAACAATATACCTATCCTTCTTTAACACATTCTTACGGTTACGCTTACGATTGCGGTTCCGGTTAAAGATTCTATTCTGCGTTGGCCTTGATCAATTACCAATTCGACATTTTGGGCAGTCGACCATTTGACGATTCGATGTTTTTAGCATTCGACCATTTGATGATACAACGTTTTGAGCATTCAACCATTTGACGAGTCGATGTTTTGAACATTCGACCCTTTGTCCATTCGATATTTTTAGCATTCGACCAGTTTACGATTGTACCACTTGGCGTTTAGGGGAAAATCATGCGTCTCTGAAATATCCTCAGATGATGCGAACTCCATGTTCAATGTATAACTTGGCTTTTCATTGGTTATGATTGGACAAGTTTTAAAACTTAAGCAATCAAATACTATCTACACAAGAGCGATTGTTCTTCCCGTTATTTCTAGTAATATTTACTTATTCAACAGGGAAGTCCCTTAACAATATATTAATGTTAAATTAATTTTTATTTATAAAATTTACAAATTAATTACACTTATTTTATAAACAAGAAGTCATTTTGTGACCCAAATATTCATTTTCTTATTTATGATTATTCACAAGTTGATTTTGACACAATACTATCCCTGCTCTATGTAATATGTAAAAATTTGTTAATATAAATATCTTTATCTTTTTTGTTCTATGGCATAATGAATATATAGTTTTCATTATTCATATTCATAATATTAAATAAAGTATTATTTCAAGAACATTATAGTGAAAATCGACAATAATATTGTTGAACATTAAAAAACCTGTATTCGTAAAAAATATATACGAAAATAAAAATATTTATTAAATAGAAAAATCACTTTGAGATGGGAGGCTCAACAAAGCCTCGTGTTGCAAAAAATGGTCGAAGACCACATTCAAGGAAAAAAATATTTTCAGAGAAGTATGTAATTAATTTTATTAAATTGCATAACATAGACAGAGTAAAATGTTTCATTTTTTAGTAAATGATTTTTACGTTTCATTGAAATTTCTTTATTGGTACGTTATAATGAAAATGGAATCACTTTTACTTTCAGATTTGTAAATATGGTAAAATTTTTCCATAAATTGGAGAAAGTTATAACGGTTCTGATTAATCTTATTTTATTAAAAGTAAGGGTAGATTAGGGTGAAAAAGCCACTTTTTTACTTTTGGTACTATAAAATCGAAATTTTAATTTCTTTTTTCAAATTTCTATTTGTTGAAAATTTAGTTATTAAGCTTCAAAATCCTTGTAGACAAAGAAATAATTTAGAAAAGTTTTTAGCATCCAAAATTGTATTTTTTGTTGAGTTCACCTGCTTTCAATTCACAGTCATCGAAACAAATCGAGACAAGCAGTTAAAAAATAAAAATTACAATAATAACTATAATATTATCGATACGACAACCAAATTAGAATCAAAAGTTGAGTTTTACTTAATTAAACTTATATTTCAAACGGCTGGTAAAATAGTTCAATAGTTTCAAAATAAAAGCCAAATGGTTTTTTTGCACCATTGGCTTTTTTTTTTTTTTTTTTTTTTTTTGACTTATAAATTATTATAAAACTACAACGAATTCTAATACAGAAAATTTAACATTTTTTTCTATTTCTGACAAGAATGCATTATTTAAAAAAAATGTTTTCGAATATTTCGTTTAGAGTTCAATTATCTTTATATGGGTGATTCTTCTGAAAGTGACATTTTTGATGTCTCGATTAATTTTACAAAATCTACTCTTTTATAATTATTATTAATTTCCATAGTGAAAATTTAGCACTTATTTATCGTTTTAAAAAGAAAATTAGATAATTTTATTCAAATTAATTTACGTAAACTAAATTACTTTCATCTCCGAAGCCTTTTCAACATGTTTCCAATAGGACTTCTATAATGAAACAAAATTTTTATGGTTTTTTACAAATTCTCAGAAATTTTTTTAAAAATATTGTCAGAAAGTACAATGTTTTTTCTATTATTATGTGCATTTTAAAAATTTTTAGACGTCACTTTTATAATTGATAAAAATGTTTAAACTTTGTCTTCAGTTTTAGGTTAAAATTATTTTACAATGATTACTGACATTTTATACTTTAAAAATATCTTAAACAAAATTTTAATGCACATTAAAAATAAAGCTGAGAATCTGGCGTTTAATTTTTCTATATTATATCTATAAAAAGGAGAAAAAATATTGCTATTATAAATAATCAAAATTTACATTTTTCTCCGAGTAAAAATTAATTTCATCTCCGAAGCCTTCCTTTTTAATAAATAAATGAATGTAGAAGTAAATTTAACAGAATATTTCGATGGTAATATAAAATGAGGATGTGAGATCTGTATATTTTACTAAAAAAACATATTTTAATTACGCCCTAAATGTACATAAATGTGAAAGAAAATATATTTTTCATCTCTGAAGCTTTTTATCTCCTAAGCCTTTTCCTTGAAATATGCTAATTTTTCTTTTGTTTTTAGTATTTCCCTGTATTGCTTTGAAAAAATTAACCCAAATTACCATTAAATCAAATACTGTACAAAAATTTATATTTTAATCGAATAGAATATATTTGGTATTAGCGTGTACTTTTAATAGAAAAGCTCGCGATTTAAATAAAATTAATCTAATGGAGCAACAATAATATTTTTCAAAGTGTTACATCCCGAGCGGAAAGCGAGGTTATTTCAAAATTTTAATTATTATTTAATTTATTTCGGAGGAATGGTAGGCTGATTAAGTCAAGTTGGTAAAGCTTGACTATTTATTTTTATGTGGGTACGTTCTCTTCTATCGATCCTACGGGGATCGTCTTGCAATTATTTAAAATATAATTGTTATATAATTACTTTTTCTCAATAATTTAGTAATTTTAATAATATTGAATTAAATAAATAAATGATCTTAAATTTTTATGGTAAAAATATTTATTATCTTTGATTACAAGAAAGAATGAAATGTATAAATTTAGAATGTGTTTATGGTGTGAAATTACAATTTGTTTAAAATGGTACTTACAATTACCTCTGTTACGAGGGCAGATACAATTGATGAATTTTTGACAAGGAATATATTTCCTTTAGTCGTTGACACTGTGAGGTTTTACAACTCTTGAAAAAGAACGGTTAGGACTTTGTCACAGTTTTTAGTTCTTATTCTCCGAAAGCACACACGTCACGTTTGCAAATCGTATCTCGAGAATAGACTAGGCTACGACGGATAATCTATTAATTTTTTGAATATACCGACTCACAAGTCTGGCGATAATGAATACTTGCTCAATAATTAGAACAACGAGTAAACTTTATACTGTTTGAAAATGCAAGATTTACGGCCAAAATTATGATTACCGAAGGGTCAAGCTTAAAGATGAAGCTGTCACGACGCGAACGTAACGATGACTTTGTATCGAAATAAACTGACGGATGACAATGGATTTGCATGGGTTTTTATAGTAGCAAATCTTCCCTAGTGGGAGACAAAAGATCAAAGATCACCCCCATCTCCAAGCTTGACTCCTAGATCATCCCAAGAATTGAATCAGTTCTTGGAGCTTTGTGAACACCTGCATCACATATAGTATATCGCGAGTATCACTATTCCATGGGATAGTAAACACTCCCAGGAAGAAAACTAAGCTTGCATCTAGCCACATACTATTGTGAGTCAAGTCCACTCGCAGTGCGTATATAACATTATTTATAATTCTTTATTAGTGTATATCCTTATATCGAATCTCATAGCTTCAGTTCTATGAAGAGTAGATGATCGCATTCTATTTGTCAACTATGAGGATCGATAAACAGATGAACTATTTAGAAAAACATTCTACTCTCCATGCAGCTGCAAAATTATTCTTAGAAAACAATGCATAGAGAGTAGAAGGATACATTTCCTTCTTAAATTCCAAAATATATAGTATTGAATTTTGAGAACATGAAAAGCTGCGTGAGAAATGACTATCAAATTTGTTATATAATATCTCTTACTAATTTTAGTTAATGTTGTATATAATTGAGGTTTAATTAAATCTATGAAATTACTGAAGTAATAACATTCTTTCTTTAAAGATTCTCTTATTACTTTCTATCTATTGCTATTCTTTTGTTATTTGTATATATCAAACGCAACTCTTCTAATCTCAAACTTCTTTACACGCGTTGATCTATAGTGATTCATAGCTAATGTATTAAATTTCAAGGAGAAAATTTTGTTACTGGGATGTAACAGTCCTCCCTCCTTAAATTTGTTCATCGTCCCGATTGAACATTTGAAATTTTGAGTATTTGCAAACGTGCACATTTTGACAATTTGAAACCCATTCGTTCATTCCATTCATTGATATAATATTGTAATACATTATTGTAAGTTATGACATTCAGAAGTAGGAAGCCTATGCGCTTTCGATAGTAAACATATATCTATATGTGTGATGTGTAGTGTAATTAGAGTAAGTGTTATCAGTGATATCTTCAGAGCAATGACTTCTATCATCGTAAGTATGATCTTAACTTCTTTGTCATGTAGTCCTTGATGGTATGTATCAGTATACCCCTTTTCTCTCTTTGTCTTCAATTTCTCATTAGTATTTATTCATTTACCATGGAGAGCAGACCATCTTCAGCAGAGACGGTGAATTTTGAAGATTTTGTTGCAGGTAAATAATATATAATATATATATATATATATATATATATATACATAATTACAAAATTTTATTTTTCTTCAAAATAAAATTTTCTTTATTGTTTCTTTTGTAGGGCGGGTTCCTCCGATATGCCCAGTTCATCAAAAGGACCTCTTGGACAGAATCATGGTTCTGTCAACTGTGCTGCATCATAATATTCAGGTGTGGCAAGAAATAGATGACGCAGCTAGAGAAAACCCTCTGTTTTTACGTCGTTGCAGTCGAAGAAACCCTCCAGGCAGCGAAAATTCAGGTCCAATTATAAATTTGGAAGAATTTAGTGTCTTGCGAACGGAAACCTTAGAGACTTCAACGGAGCTTGCAGAGTTGATGATTTCCATGACGTAAGTATTTTAGTTGTGAAGTATTTTTGTAAAATTTTTAAGTTTTTTGTATAATTATAACTTATTGTTATTCTTATCTTGTTTCAGAAATCCTTCCCGTCCTCCCAGGTGCTGGTGTGGAGATTGCAGTAACGAGGAATCAGTTACGGAAACTCCAGTACCAATGGCGGTGGAGGGGATGGCTTCATCCCAATTATCTGAAGATATGGAGTCTGAGATAGAAGTCAAGGACGAAATCTTAGACGTAGAAATGCCATATTTTGAGGAAGTGTGGATTGATGACATCCCCAATACTTTTGAAGGACATTGTTTGGAGGAAAATGACCCTCTCCAGTTGGACTGAATTGTTTAGTGTGTCAGTGTTGTGTTTAATTTAGACTGAATTGAGTATTTATTAATTGTATAGTGTATTTTATGTAAATATCGTCAAAGTGTCAATGTTTGTAAGTATTTTTAAATAGATTTATATATTTTTCTCAAAAACGCAGTACCTCTCTCTATTTGAATGTCTCAAATTTTAAAACATTTCCTTTGTCTTATTATTTTTAATTTTTTTTTTCTTTCTTTTGTCAAAGATTTCATTTTGTTTACATGAATACATATGTATATAGATAGATACATATATAATCATGTATAAAATTTTTTTTTTTTTTTTTTTTTTTTAGAGTGATCATTTTATCATATACTTCATTTATTTATTTCAAGTTTACTACTTAAAATTCTTCTTTAAATTCTTTTGTATTTGAGAAAATGATCAAACGTTATTTCTATTTAAAACAATAAAATAAGATTTTCGCATAATGAAATATATATACATATATCGCTTTATCCCTTATCGCCTTGTATCGATGTTAGAGTGTTGCGATGGTTCTTTCTTCTTCTTCTTTTGCTATGCGTTCTGTCGCGTAACAGATGCTGGTTGTTGATGACGCATGGGAAGACAAGTGCTTGAATTATTCAATTTTATTTATATATATATTTTTTTTGATGAATTGTTGATATTAGAATTTTTATTTGGATTTTGAAATTTTGTGTCGTCCTCCCTCCTTAAAATTTTACATCGTCCTCGATGTAATCAAGAAAGTGGTATATTTATTTGATTTTGGGTGGAGTTTCTATGTCTTCGTCGTCTCATATAAATAGCCTTGAAACAGTTGTATGCATATCTTAATATGATAAGTGCTGCAATGAATACTGCGATACGGAAGACGGTTAAGATGTTGTCCTTGATCTTGATGAACCAATCAGGAATAAATATGTCCATCTGCGAAATAATTAAAATTTTAGTATTTTATTTATTTATTGTTTTTCTAATTTTCTTTCGTTTTTTTTTTTTTTTAATTTATGTGTATTAAAAAGAAATAATATTTTATTAAAACTTTTATTTTATCAAAATGATTATTTATATACTTGAAAGATTTTGTTCAATAAAACATCTCATATGGTTGAGTTATTTTATTAACTTCAATGGTTAATAGTGTTTTCTTGTTTGATTATATGTGTTTGTTAAAATCTATATGCTGGTTGTGGATAGATATATATAGAATATATTTTTAAAATATGAATGATTAAGATTATCTTATTGCTTATGTGCAAATTTATAGTATGCACATGCAATTATATAATAAAATGTGACAAAAAATTTATATTATTTTAGTAATTATTGAATAATGTATAATAATATAATTGAACTGGTAAAATAATTCTTATTATTTATAAACTATAATTGGAATAATATATTGATTAACATAATGAAATATTATTTAAAGTTATTATTTTAATTCCTTGAATATAAAGATATAAAACTGTTTTAAATTAAAAATAAATGTATTTTTTTTTTATTTAATATTTAATTATTATTATTATTAGAATTGTATTTTGGTTCAATACATTTCTAACAATTAAAAGAGATTATATATGCTTAAAATGTATTTATTAAAATTTTGTTTTTGTTGTAAGAGTACTTGAATGCTAAATTATATATATGTAATTGTAAAAGTATTTAAATATTTTATTTAAGCACTTAAAATCATTAAAAAATTTTCATTTATAAATGTTTTTATTTGCTTTTAATATTATGTTTTAGTGTTTAATTGTAAATTAATCTTTTAATAACTCTGACACCATAGTGTATGTAATATGATACTTTATTGTAACATTCATTTTCTTCATGTGATAATACTTGTAAAGGATAGTTACTGCGACATTTCCCTTTTTCATAAGCTGTATATTGATAGCATTTTCTTAATTCTAGTTGTATAATGTTCTTTATATATGAACTATGCTTTTTATGCGGAAATAAAAATATTTTGATTATAACTAGTACGTGCATTATAAAAGTGTGACGGATATCTTAATATTAGTATAGAAAACTTTACGCATATATATTTGATTAATTATATTGATTATTATAATTATTTATATAAGAATTAGGTCTGAGAAAATATTGAGTCACAAAAAAAATAATAATAGTTATGTAGCTGTGATAATAGTTAGTATAATTGTAATGCGAATATATATATTTTTTTTTTGTTATTAATGTTGAAATGGTTAACGATTAGATATAAGTAGAATATGCAGAATTGTATATTTAAAAATGTCTTTATTTATAATTATATCAATAACTTTGTGTATTTTAATTATTGGTATAACTATTGTATTTATTAGATTAAGGGTAGTGGGTATTTTCTTCATTTGGTCATGCACACTTCGTTAGACTGGTGAAAACTTAGGTTTTTTAAAGTTAATGTTATTTTCGCAAGGCAACGCATCGTAATTAAAATAGTATTTTCCTTAACTAAACATTGTCTGAATGAATAGAGTGAATAAAATATAAAGTTAAATCTAGTTTAATGTATAAGCAGCAACGAACAAAGTAAAATTAGTGTAAGTGATTAAATAGTTTTTTTCCTACATTTAGTTTATTATGTATTTTATCAAAATGTGATTACTTTAATGGCAATCATTATTGCAACTATCAAGCTTGATTATTTGATTAAGCACTCTAAAAGCGAAATTATATATGTGTATTATATATATATATTTCATCATGAATAAATGCATATAGGATGCTCGAATGTTCGAATGCCGTCCCGCGACTCCACTCGCCTTTACGCTTGATAGAAAGTTTGTAGGTGCTCAGAGGTAGTGGTGAAACGCCGGGGTGACTAGCGGGGTTGAGGAAGCGGGAGACGGGAGTATAGAGATGGATGTTGCGTATAGGTGACTGAGGAGTAAGCGGAGTGTCTGGCGAACGTGAGGAAACAGAGAACAGGCGAGGAATCGTACAGAGCGTATATCCATATAGAGTCTCATACATATAGATATACAGATTGAGCACTTTACTAAGCATAGCCATACAGCGAGTACTTATATATAGATATACTTCTCAATAAGCCATATAGAATTAACAACACAGCTCTCCAACATTCAAATTCATTAATTACAAAATACATATATATTTTTCTTTTTAAACATTATTGTTAGTATTCTAAAAATATATTTTTTTGGTTAGTAATTTCAAGAATATTTACACCTTGGAGTAATTTTAATTTTACTCAAACAATCAATAAATATTTTAATGATTTCTTATTTACCTGTTGGTGTTGATCTTAAATGCGAAAATTTTTTGTTTCTTACCGCTCCTTGACAATTATACATAATGTGTCCTCTGGAATAGCATAATTGACAAGCATTTTCCCATTTATATAATTTTAATCTTAACGTCTTTGAAGGGCAATCCAAACAGTAAACATAACTTTTTTCTGGATGATAAATAGTTCTTTCCTCCTCACTAAAATAATATATACCTTGCATCTTGGTTAAAATTTTCTTAGCTGCAGAATGCATAGATTGTTTTTTTGTAGTTGCTCCATCTCCTATTTCCACAAATCTATTGCCATTTATTTTATCTTCTACAATACATTTTATATAGAATATTTTATTATTTTTAGATCCATTTTCCTCACGTTCCAAAGTGAAGATTGGTGGAGAAAAATTATACTCAATTGACAATTCGGAAAGTTGAGCCTTAGGAAATTCATATTCCTCTATTCTTCCCTTGGGAAGAATAGAAGATGGGGAAATTTCTCCTTGCAATGGTTTTGTTTGAATGTATTCCATTTTCCTAGACAAATAATGCATATTAGTTTCATTTATAAATAAGCAAGTTTTAATTTGTCCATGTGTTTTTGAAAAAGTTTCCCTTGTGTATTTTCTAAAAGAACGTTATGTTTATCTAAAATTTTATTAATCTTATAAGGTCCGTGATAATGGCTATCTAACTTTTTATGTAATTTAACCTCCTTTTGAACATAGACCATATCTCCTACTTTCCCTAAAAATGGTTTAACCTTTTTGTCATAATTTAATTTCGAATTTTGCTTGTGCTTTATTAAATTTTCTGCAGCTAATTCTTTTAATTCATTTAATCTAATAATAAGTTCTTGCAAATATGATCCATATGTCTCTAGATTTTCGTTAATAGGGTAGGATATAGGGGTACGTGCTGGTTTTCCATATATTAACTCAAAAGGGGTAAAATTTGTTGACTGGTGTATAGACGTATTATAACTGAACATGGCAAAAGGTAATAATCTATCCCAATCGTCAAAATTTTCAGCATATGATCTTACAAAATCCATTAAAACTGCGTGACTTCTTTCTAATGCTCCATTTGACTGAGATCTATATCCTGACGTAGTCACTTGTTTAATTCCAAATATTTTAGAAAGTTTTTGAAACAATATACTTGTAAATGCAGTTCCTCGATCGGATAAAATTATTTTCGGTGAACCAAATTGACAAAACAAATTTGTAGCTAATGCATGTGCAATTGTAGTTGCTGTAATATCTGGTATAGGTACAGCAATACAATATTTAGATAGGTTGTCTTGTATAGTAAGAATGTGCTTATTGCCATCTGGAGTGGTAGGCAACTTTCCAACTGTATCTATTGATATTTTATCAAAAGCATCGAGAGCGGTATCTGTGATTATCATAGGCTCATGTGTTTTTGCTCTTACCAATTTTTGTTCTTGACATGTAGTGCATTTTCTTACAAATTCTGTAATGTGATCTTTCATACCAGGCCAATAATATTTTTCTCGAATTCGTCTATAAGTCTTATTCATACCTTTATGACCTCCAAATTTACTAGAATGGTTTTCTATTATAATTTGCCTTTTTAGTTCTTCTTTTGGAATTAGTACATTGCCATAACAGACGATTACATTAATTTCGTGAGGTGGAAATACTTTTGACAATATGTTTAAAAATTGCCCTTTTGGTAATTCATCCGTTAAATCACCGGAATGTGAAATTCTAAAATAATTAACTTTATCATAATTCAAAACTTCTAATAAATTTTGAAAACATCTTTCTAAATTTTCCTTACGTATCTCATCAAAATAATTTTCTTGTACTATTAAGGTGTATATTTTATATTTTCCTCGGGGTGTTATTATTACTTGTCCTATTGTAGGTTTTGTATTTTTGATTTCTTGAGGATCTAACATTCCAGTTTCTATTAAAAGTCTACTTATAGGAGTGTTAAATTCACAATCGGTGGCTAAAAAATGAACATAGTTACTTTTTACATAGGTCAAATTTTCTCTACTACTATTTAATTTATTTCGTTGTTCAGTAATATAGAGTGGTAAAGTGGAAATTTCCTTCATGGAACTTTCTATTTCAGCATGTTTCGTAATTTCAGTTTTTGTTGAGTCCGTAATTGTACTTGATGTTGGAATAAATTTTAATTTTCGAGGTAATTCTTTGCTTCTTTCAGGATGTGGTGTTGAAACTGCTCTAGGTTTAATATGTGTAGAGGGAATAGTTTCAGAAAGGAAGGATTGGATTTCTAAATTTGGATTAAAAACTACACTTTTTCGTTTTGGTATTTTTATCTGCGTTGAATCATTATCGCTATCTGAATCTTCTTGAAACTTTTCTTTGAAATCATGTTGTTCTTCTAGTTTTTGTTGAGTCCAATTTATAACCTTTTCAACTCGTTGATCTAATTCTTTATCATCATCAACACTTAGTTCTTCTATTGCATTCAAAATAAAACTATCTTCTTCTCCTTCTGATACACCCATTATATCTGGTACTATTTTTTCAGTTGTTTCAAAATATTCTTTTTGCGGTTTTGTTTTTTGGGATTGTATATAATCATCGAATTTTGAAAAAGACTCTTGTAATTGTTCTTTTGTTATGGCTGAAATTCTATCTCCTACAGTTGAATGCATTTCTTCTTCTCTTTCTTCTTCTGAGCTGCTTTCATCGCTGTCAGACAGAGGAGGGTTAATCGTTACTACATGTTCTATTTCTTCCACTGGATCCAAAAATAAATTTTTATTTGCAGAAGATTCAACAGGAGCACTCTTAGATACGGGATCATCAATAAATGTTACCTTAGGAATATCTAAACTAGGTAAAACACTTTTTCTTCTTCTTAATATAGGTGGTGCTTCCTGATCGGTATCTATTTCTTCAGAAGTAATAGATTCTTCACAATAATTGCGTCGAGCTACATTTTTCTGATGTTCCATTCTTCTTTGCAATAATCGTCCACCAATAGTACTCTCATTTGCAATTTCTTTTGGGTCTGTAATTTTAATAGTATCTTTATTAATTTTTTGCCTTTTGTTTAGAATAGTAGCATAAGTTGGTTTTTTTATATTCCCTAAAGATTTCTTACTGGAACTTTCGACTATTACTTTTTGTTTTGGCGCAATTGTCCTTGAGGATACTCCAGATGTTGACGGTTTTTCTCTGAGTTTCTTCTCAGCTTCTTCCAATTTTTTACTTTGGCGTGTAAACATTAATACTTTAGCTTGAAAGGATTGTTGTTTATCGTTGTCATTTATTTTATCAATATTATTTATTACTGGGTTTCTAGACAAAGCATCAGCATTTGTATTTAATTTTCCTGGCTTATATTTAAAGACATAGTCGTAGTCACGCAATTTTAACCTCCATCGTATTAATCGCTGGCCTGGTTCTTTGACTGAATTAATCCATCGTAAAGGCTCGTGGTCACTTATTAATGTAAATTTTTGTCCATATAAAAAGGGTCTAAAATGTCTAATAGCATGTAATACTGCGAGGCATTCCTTTTCTGTTGTTGAATAATTTTCTTCTGCAGGTGTCATTACTTGGGAATAATACGCTACTGGTAATTCTACTCCATCTTTTTCTTGACTTAAAACAGCTCCTATTGCATAATCCGAAGCATCAGTAGTAAGTGAAAATGGTTTATTAAATTCAGGATATTGCAAAATGGGGCTGGTACACAATGCTGCTCTTAGATCCTTAAAACTTTCTTCTTCTTTTTCTCCCCATGTAAATGTAATTCCTTTCTTTAAAAGATTTGTTAAGGGTTTTGCACGTTCAGAGAAATTTTTAATAAATCTACGATAGTATCCTGCAAGTCCTAGAAACTGTTTTATGTTTCGAGGTGTTTTCGGTGTTGGAAAACAACTAACTGCTTCTATCTTTTTTGGATCTGGTTTTACACCTTCGCTACTAATTATATGGCCCAAATACTGTACTTCTTTGAAAAGGAATTCACACTTTTCCGGTTGTAGGGAAAGATTAGCACTTCTTAATTTTGAAAATAGTCTCTTTAATTTTTTACCATGATTTTCTAAATCGGTTGCAAATACTACGATGTCGTCAAGGTAGACAAATACTTCAGTTCCTTGAAGTCCTAATAGTGTTTGGTCCATTAGTCTTTGAAAGGTTGCAGGAGAATTTTTTAATCCCATAGGCATCCTTACATATTCATAATGGCCGCTCAAAGTTGAAAAGGCTGTTTTTACAGAATCTTTTGGAGATAATTCTATTTGATGAAAACCACTAGCTAAATCAAATATAGAAAAATAAGTAGCTCCTCCGAGATTCTGAAGAATTTCTGAAATACAGGGAAGAGGATAAGCATCGCCTACTGTTTTCTCATTTAACATTCTGAAATCAATAACAATTCTCCATTTTTTCTTTCCTGTACTATCAATTTTTTTTGGAATAATTAACAATGGAGAATTATAAGGTGATTTTGAATGCCTTATAGCTCCTTCGGATACCATTTTTGTTATTACTCGTTCAACTTCTTCATTTTGTGAGGGTGAGAATCGATAAGGTCGCGTATTTATTGGAATATCATCATTTGTAAAAATTTGATGTTGTACTAAAGGAGTTACCGTTAATGGTTCACCTGGTAAATGAAAAATATCTTGATATTCTTCCACTATTTCCAAAACATGATCTTGTTCTTCTTCATTTAAATGTGAAAGTCGTAGATTATTTACTACTGCTTGATATCTATCTGAAGTAGAAAGGATGTCAGTATCTGAATCTTCACTAGAGTCTTCTCCTGGTAAATTATAATACTCAAATGGGACAAGTTCTTGTGGTGGTAATGTTATCTCAATATCCCTTTCAGTAGTATTAATTGCATATACATGACAACAACCATTAGAATTTGTTACAATTGCTTCTCCAATAAACACTCCCTTTTGTGTTTTTATGAATGGTAAATATCCTTCATTAATTTTTTTATTTAAAATTTTTACAGGTATTACTTGTCTAGTCCTAGATTTAAGTGTGATAGACCTAATTTGTTTCTTTTCAGATTCTAATATTTTATTAAATTCTAATGATTCCTTATCTATAAATGGAATTGGATTTATAGGATTTGATTGGGTAACAATGGTATTATGCCAGAAAGATATTTGAACTTGTTCTTGTCGTAAATATTCTCTACCTAAAATTCCATCTGCACATAAAGTAATATATGGTGAAACAACATGAAATTGTACATCTATATCTCCAAGTTGTAATATAACAGTACCTAAAGTATTTATTTTAGATTCGGTTATTACAGTTATTTCCATGGCATTGCTTTCAGTAACTAATACTTCCTCATCTAAAGAATTTAATTTGATTATGTTGACATCTGCTCCAGTATCTATAAGGAAGTATCCTTGTTTGTTTTTCATGTACGGGGAAGTAAACATTATGATGGGTGACTCACTATTGAGTCTTGTTTTGCAGACTCGCGTTTCAATAGAACTCGAACACTTGACTGACGCTCTATCTTCTCTTCGCTCGCCACTGCGTCTGGGCGACGAGCACTGTTGTAGTTTAAAGTATCAGTTGGTCGTGTTGATAAGGGTGACTGACTTCTCGGCGGTGTCACATATCCACTCCTATTATAACTGTTACCTTGAAATGCTTGACCATTATAATTGTTACTTTTATCTGTAGTTATATTATTTCCTGGTGGATATTGTTTTGGGAAATGGCTTTTTTCTGGTAATGATGCAAATCTTACCTGAGGGCTTAAACTTCGATCTCGATAGTTTGATTGAGAATATCTATAATCTTGATAACCATGATATTGAACCTGATATCGTGTTTCATATTTAATTGCAAAAGCTAATGCATCTTCTAATTTTTTTGGATTTTGAGCTTCTACCATACTAGATATATTGTCGGGTAATCCACGAATAAATGCCTCAAGTGAACAATCAATTAATGGTTTTTCCATTTGTTGTGCGTCAATAGGATATTTATCTTTTAATGCCGCTTGCGCGCCTGATAATAGTGCAGTAATTCTGTCATAAAATTCGCTTACATTTTCCGTTCGATACATCCTAATCGTAGAAATTTCATGCAAATACCAAGCGTATGTTTTTCTTGGGGCAAAACGTTGTCTAAGGTGTTGAATTAAAGAATTTACAGTATTAAATTCTTTTCCATGAGTGCAATTCCTAGCTGCACCCTTAAGACGTGATAATATAATTTTTATATATTGCTTTTCACAATTGGGGGGCACACTAGCTTCTCCGTTTTGTATATCTTCTACGAAATCTCTAATAGGCATATTTTTTCCGTCAAAAATTGGTACATTTATTGTTGCTTGTTGTAGGACGAAACATTCAGCCATAGTAGCTACCATAGAATCATTAAGAGTACGATTAATTGTACCTGTTAAGTTATTCGCAGCATTTTCTGTGGAATTATTTCCAGCATTATTAATAGAGTTTCCTCCACGATTATTCCTTGGATCAATTGTGTGGTCTTCTCTATCTCTGTTATCAGGATCACTATCTGATTCTTTGTCAGACATTTTGTTTAAAATAAAATTTATGAATTATCGATGTATATATATATTTATTTATTTTTGTTTTAATTAAAATTGTCGGGAATAGGTAAGCACAATTCTCTTAAAAGAGGACCCCCAATAAAACCTGCTATATTTGAATTAGGTATACTATCTATAACACTAAATTTAACAATTTTGTTTAACACAGCAATTTCCAATACTCCTATAGTTGATATCATATACCTTTTTAATATGTATATTTTTGAATAATTAATTGGTGAAAATGTTGTTAGTGTATTTTTGCTTATTAAATTTATTTTTATATCTGGATTGTAAATGAAATCTCCGTCTTTTTTAATTAAATAATCTGATGATAAAGAGAGTACAATGTTAGTAGGTCGTTTTAAAATTTGTTGTGACCAATGTTTAAGCATATCTTTTAGACAAATTTTAGATTGAATTAGATTCAAAATTTGAATCAAAATCAAAAATAGATCCTAATATACCAGATAGTCGAGAGTTATTATCATAAGAAATTACTTGAAACTTTATTAAAGAATCTCCTACTTGGATATCAACTTCACCACTTGTTACTATTGTTGCACTTCTAAGAACGTAAACCTGAGATCTGTCTATGTTCACGGAGGAAGCCAACTCACTTTCCCTTATCAAATTAATTGATAGATTAATATCTACAATAAAACTTCCTTCTAAATATTTTAGTTGTTGTGATATGATATTAATAAATGAATAAGCATATTTTCGACGTTCCAAAAATGCAAAATATGATGACATTTATTTTTTTGAAATTAGTATTTTAATTTAATTTTAATTTATTTTCTTGAAAGGGCAATTATTTTAACAATTTCAGGAATTTAGAAATTTATCAGGAAATAAATTAAAACAATTTTGATTCGTACAACTATATATTTTAATTAAACAATACGATACACATTTTCGTAGTATTTAATTATTATCAATAATTTCTTGAGTTTTATTTAATATTACTTCGAAAAATTGAGAAAATTCTTGATCTGATTTGAAAATTTTTAATTTTAATTTACGTGGTGAAAGGTTATTTATTTCGTTATTTTTTAAATTTAATTTATTCTCGAATCGTCTTTGAGCCTTTGAGCCTCCACGTTTCTTAATTTTTAGAATTTTGACATCAGGGCTGTCACCCATGTTTTTGATTTTACTGTAAAAAGAAACATAATGGACTTAGAAAATTTTGAATTTAATTATATTATTTTTGTTTGTGTTTGTGATTTTTAAATGTTTAAAATAATTTTTATTTAAGACTTTTAAATTAAATTTTATAAAAGCTCTTTTTTTTTTTTTTGACTAATAATTTTTTTTTTTTTTGTTAAAATGGATCGAAATGGTAAGAAATTTTCTTGAAAACCTTAATAGACAAGTTTGCCGGACGGCATAAAATGTCTATTGCAGTACTATAATTTGCCGAACGGCATAAGAACAGTTCTGTTAAGGCTTTAAAGAATTTTTCGATGGGAAATTATTTTTAATAATTAAAGAATCTCAGCTTGACAAATTTGCCGGACGGCATAAGATGTCAATTTAGTACTGCAGTTTGCCGAACGGCATAAAAACAATACCTACTGAACTTCTTATGATTATTAAAATTTTAGGATTGAAATTAACAAAGAAAGATTACAAGCTTAACAAGTTTGCCGGACGGCATAAAATGTTATTTATAGAAATGTAATTTGCCGGGCGGCATAAGAACACTTCCAGCTATGCAGTCTTAATATTGTTAATATGGAATATGAATTTTATTAACACTGCAAAGAATGTAGCATGACAAGTTTGCCGGACGGCATAAAATGTCAAACGTAGAACTGTAATTTGCCGGACGGCATAAGAACAATTCTAGCCACTCTTCTTAACTATGTTAATATAAATTGGATTTGTTTTAAAAATAAAAAAAGGTAAAACAATCAATTTTTGATAATGTTTAAGAAAGAACAGAATCCCACCGCTGCCACCAAATCAGCTGTTACATCCCGAGCGGAAAGCGAGGTTATTTCAAAATTTTAATTATTATTTAATTTATTTCGGAGGAATGGTAGGCTGATTAAGTCAAGTTGGTAAAGCTTGACTATTTATTTTTATGTGGGTACGTTCTCTTCTATCGATCCTACGGGGATCGTCTTGCAATTATTTAAAATATAATTGTTATATAATTACTTTTTCTCAATAATTTAGTAATTTCAATAATATTGAATTAAATAAATAAATGATCTTAAATTTTTATGGTAAAAATATTTATTATCTTTGATTACAAGAAAGAATGAAATGTATAAATTTAGAATGTGTTTATGGTGTGAAATTACAATTTGTTTAAAATGGTACTTACAATTACCTCTGTTACGAGGGCAGATACAATTGATGAATTTTTGACAAGGAATATATTTCCTTTAGTCGTTGACACTGTGAGGTTTTACAACTCTTGAAAAAGAACGGTTGGGACTTTGTCACAGTTTTTAGTTCTTATTCTCCGAAAGCACACACGTCACGTTTGCAAATCGTATCTCGAGAATAGACTAGGCTACGACGGATAATCTATTAATTTTTTGAATATACCGACTCACAAGTCTGGCGATAATGAATACTTGCTCAATAATTAGAACAACGAGTAAACTTTATACTGTTTGAAAATGCAAGATTTACGGCCAAAATTATGATTACCGAAGGGTCAAGCTTAAAGATGAAGCTGTCACGACGCGAACGTAACGATGACTTTGTATCGAAATAAACTGACGGATGACAATGGATTTGCATGGGTTTTTATAGTAGCAAATCTTCCCTAGTGGGAGACAAAAGATCAAAGATCACCCCCATCTCCAAGCTTGACTCCTAGATCATCCCAAGAATTGAATCAGTTCTTGGAGCTTTGTGAACACCTGCATCACATATAGTATATCGCGAGTATCACTATTCCATGGGATAGTAAACACTCCCAGGAAGAAAACTAAGCTTGCATCTAGCCACATACTATTGTGAGTCAAGTCCACTCGCAGTGCGTATATAACATTATTTATAATTCTTTATTAGTGTATATCCTTATATCGAATCTCATAGCTTCAGTTCTATGAAGAGTAGATGATCGCATTCTATTTGTCAACTATGAGGATCGATAAACAGATGAACTATTTAGAAAAACATTCTACTCTCCATGCAGCTGCAAAATTATTCTTAGAAAACAATGCATAGAGAGTAGAAGGATACATTTCCTTCTTAAATTCCAAAATATATAGTATTGAATTTTGAGAACATGAAAAGCTGCGTGAGAAATGACTATCAAATTTGTTATATAATATCTCTTACTAATTTTAGTTAATGTTGTATATAATTGAGGTTTAATTAAATCTATGAAATTACTGAAGTAATAACATTCTTTCTTTAAAGATTCTCTTATTACTTTCTATCTATTGCTATTCTTTTGTTATTTGTATATATCAAACGCAACTCTTCTAATCTCAAACTTCTTTACACGCGTTGATCTATAGTGATTCATAGCTAATGTATTAAATTTCAAGGAGAAAATTTTGTTACTGGGATGTAACAAAAGAGAAAAGCTTTAATATTTTAAAGAATTAATTATGCGCAACCTAAAAATATTAATCTTGAGTTGAAATTAAGTAGTTTTAATAGAAAAAACCATATAATTAAAGAAAAAAATAAATTGATAAACAGAAATTTAAAAGTGTCATTTTCAGAAGAATCACCCACATACAGAAACATTTTTCAACAATAATTCAAATATTTTCACAGATTAATAACTACTTATATAGAGTAAAGCAGAAGTCGGACACTTTTCATTATTAAATATCTATAAGACAGCATAAGATTGAAACAATTTGTTACTAATCATTTTTAAGGTCATCATAAACAAATCTAAACTTTTGTAATTCTCTTACACGTGGAAGAAATTTGAAATAAATTTCAATTGCAATTTTTAGACAGTATTCGTTAAAAAGTTTCTCTTAAGTGTCCGACTACTGTCTGGTTTACTCCATAAATAAATAACTATATTTTTACGACTGAAAATATACGTACTTTATACTTTATTATGACGTGTAGAGTGATTATAAAACTCTATTTTTAGTGAAAAGAATAGTTGAGATTTTAAAGAAAATCTATTTCAATTTTTAGGTCAAAAATTGATTTCTTCAAATTTCTGTGCTCCTTACGGGATCTAATACGTTTTTTTAGTTTATTCTACTTCCAAAGACATTATAAAATAGTGTACTTCTTATTTGTAGTTAAGAAAAAAAATGTTTTTCATTATTTTTTACAAAAATTTTTAACAAAAGTTGATTTTTTTCAAATTGTTGTGCTCGTCATGGCGTGTGATACGCTTCTTTTAGTTTATTCTACTTCCAGAATTATGAGAAAAAAGTAATGCACCTTGTTTTTAGGAAAAGAAATAAATAGAAATTTGTGAAAAAAATAAGAAAATTTTTTTTTAACAATAAATTGATTTTTTTTAAATTTCTATTCTCCTAGGTTGTCTACTAGTCCTAAAAATCCTGGATTTTCAAGTTTTGTCCATCAATTTTCCATATTTTACTTTAAAATATTCAAAAATTGAACAATTTTATTCCAATTTCAAAAAGTAATTTCTGAGATCTATAAAACAATAATTCAAATTTGAAGTTTGATTAAAGAAACAGATATCTGTAATATAGATTTTTAAGTTTTACGTAGTAATCATATGGTTATCGTAATATAAAATAATATTATCTATTGTAATGGACTGAAAAAGTAAAACATCTGTCCTAGAGTCAATTCAATTTTTATATTAATATCAAAATTCCTAACAAGAATTACATTTTTTTTAAAAGTAATAAAATTCTTTACAAAAATGGTTATAAAATAATAACCCGCGTAAAAAATATTGGCTACCTCGAGGCTCGCCTACTGCTCAAAGTTCACTTAATGCTCAGAATATTTTTGAAGCTACATATTCGTCTAAAACAATTTTTACAAAAATCAGAATAGATATGGGCAATTCCACGTGAGATTTTAGTCGACCTCTTAAAATCGGCCAAAAATATTTTTTTTTATTCTGTATCGAAAAAAAACAGATACGTATTTTTTTATTTTTGTTTAATTGTCAAAATTTTTTAGTTATGAATTTTCGAAATTTTGCATTTTTAATCATAGACCTATATTTAGTTGCTTATAAGTCCGAAAATATTGAGTTTAGAAAAAAGTTGTCAAAGAACGAAAGTTTTAGTTTTCTTTTGACTTTTAGGAAATAAAAACAAAAAATTTTTTTTTCCTTTTTCATTAAAAAAATAAAAAAATTTTATAAACAAATTAATTTTTTTTAACTTTGGGTATGATAAATTTTTAATTTTCTTTTTTTAAAACATACCTGTAATTGATAATAAGGTTTTGCAAAAAGTTTCAGAGTGGGCCTCACAAGTTTAATGGGTTAAAAAAAATATTTAAGCTGTCCGTGCAGGTCGAACGCTTGCTGCGCAATGGGATTTTTTTACAATTTACTATTAAAAATTGTCTAAAGCCTTCAAATCTAATAATAATTAAAATCCGATAAAATTTGAAGGCTCTAGACAATTTTTAATAGTAAATTGTAAAGAAATTCCATTGCGCAGCAAGCGTTCGACCTGCACGGACAGCTTAATTATTTTTTTTAATCCATTAAACTTGTGAGGCCCACTCTGAAACTTTTTGCAAAACCTTCTTATCATTTACATGTATGTTTTAAAAAAAGAAAATTAAAAATTTATCATACCCAAAGTTAAAAAAATTAATTTGTTTATAAAATTTTTTTATTTTTTTAATAAAAAATGAAAAAAAAAAATTTTTGTTTTCATTTCCTAAAAGTCGAAAGAAAACTAAAACTTTCGTTCTTTGACAACTTTTTTCTAAACTCAATATTTTCGGACTTATAAGCAACTGAATATAGGTCTATGATTAAAAATGCAAAATTTCTAAAATTCATAACTCAAAAATTTTGACAATTAAACAAAAATATAAAAATACGTATCTGTTTTTTTCAGATACAGAATAGAAAAAAAATATTTTTGGCCGATTTTAAGAGGTCGACTAAAATCTCACGTGGAATTGCCCATATATTTAATAATGTACACCAACATTAGTATAATATATTCAAACAAAGTTTACTAAACGTTAAAACAGCCATAATTTTGTCAGAAAATAAAACTGTGATAGATTTATTTGAACCATTATGTAACAGTTTATTTAAAGCAGGTGTTTAAAAGCTATAGCGTTATAAGGGTTCAAACATTCTTAATTAAAAATCCTTGACAGAAAACCATGTTCATTTTATGTCGGCTAAATAATGTTCCAAAACATTTTAAAAACCTGGATGTTCAAATAACCCAGGTGCGAATTGTCGGCCAACCATGTTCATGGTCGGCCCAACTTGGTCAGCCAAAGGTCGGGCCACCATGTGGATTGATCACGCCAGCCTTCTAGTCGTTAACACAGTTGGACCAACCGTTGGCACCAAAGTTGGGCCGTCTATGGATGCCAAAGTTGTGCCGACCGTGGGATCGAATGGTTGGGTATCCTTTGGTAACCACGGTCGGCCCAACTTTGGTAAAGGTAGTTTTGCCAACCAATGACAAATGTTAATAAAAAAATGTTTATTGAAGGACCACAAGTTGACAATTACCTTACATTGATCACACATTTATCGCACACACATTAAATTTGTTATAAACATATTAAAATATTTAACGCTTGGGGGGATCGAACAACCTAACGCACTACAGTCACACACGCTACCACTATGCTACGCTCACATGTCTGAAGGAGGAGCGTGATAACTTTATAAACTACAACCGTACCCGACCGTTTGCCCAACTGTGGGTGACGGTCGGCCCTACCAAAAAAAGTTGATTTTCCCAACTGTGGTGAGAACAGTTCACCCGACCGTCGGCCCCACTGAGGCTGATGGTCGGCTCGACCATAAAAAAGTTGATTTTCTCAACTGTGGCGAGCACAGTTCACCCGACCGTCGGCCCAACTGTGGCTGACAGGTGGGCCAACCATCAGTTCTCCCAGTCGGCATTCATTGTTGACCCGACTTTGGGAGAAACATTGAACCAAAGTCAAGCCACCTTTGGGTGCCGAAACTTCGGCTGCCACAGTTGCCATTACGTTGAAGATTTATTTCCCTTTAGGATAGTTTTTTCTTTCATTTTTTTAGAAGCAAAACTGTTAATAAATGCCCAAAAATTTTGCAACTTTTTCGAAATGTTTAGCTAGTTGTAAACAAAAGTTTTTATTAGTTCCAGGTCACCTATATTTTTAAAGACAATGAATCTATTACTTCAGGGAAGTAAAGTAACAAGTTAGGATAAAATATAACTACATAAATTTTTCTTTACAATGAAAAACTTATTATTTTCTTGAAAATTACGAATTTTATTGACTGTTACACCAATTGACGTTAAATAAAATGTAAGATTTTAATAATTAATTAAATATAAAACTCATGATAATTTTAGGTTCATTATGTTCTTCTGGTTTATTGTAAATCCTGGTCTAATTGTTCAGGATACATTTTTATGTTGGTTTGCTGTTGAAAAAAGTGGTTATAAAAAATGCGTTTATTAATAGTAAAAACATTTACTGCTTATTTTTTCCGATTGTCTTGATATGCTTTAATAAACCTTAACTTTTGCTTTTATAAGTCATACAGGTATACTGAAATGAAAAGTAAAGTAAGTATTATATTCTCTATTCAAATGTTAAGAAAAAAGTTATTTAATAATAATGTTGCCATTGAATGATTTTACTCTGTCTACTTATTAATATAAGTTAATTTTATTTATTAATTAATTCTATTTTATTTATATTTTAATTGATTATATGTGTAGTTTTAAATTAAACTAATAGTTAACTCATAGCAAAAAAGTTATGTGTTTTGTCTATAGAATAGGA
Source organism: Leptopilina myrica (nomen nudum) (assembly GCA_032872475.1). Taxonomy (NCBI): domain Eukaryota; kingdom Metazoa; phylum Arthropoda; class Insecta; order Hymenoptera; family Figitidae; genus Leptopilina; species Leptopilina myrica (nomen nudum). The sequence goes on from CM065461.1 coordinate 9,014,982, forward strand.
TTATAATTGAATTTCTCGGTACTTAATTTTAGAGTACAATAGTGTAGAAAACAAAAGTCGAATCTGAATTTAAAACAAATTTCAAATAACAAGAAATAAAGGAGCGATTCAACGTCAAGTGATCAAGGGGTCTTGCGAGGAAAGATTTCTTCGTGAGTTTCGTATAATTTTAATTTAACGTGTGCTTATGTTTAATATAATAAAAGACGAATTTCTTGAGTGGGGAAGAAGTTAGGTGCAAAATATATCTCGGTCAAAGAACAAGAAAAAAGAATTAGGTCATGATTTACTTTAGCCACGCTAAAAATTACTTTCGCCACGCTCTTCAAAGCAATTGAGAAAAGTTCTACTTTCACCACACTTTTCTACCAAGAAAAGTACTCCTTTCAGAGCAAGTGTTGGAGAAAGGTTTTTTCATTTTTTTTCAATTGAAAATTAGCATTTTGAAAAAAAAGTTGACAAAAAAATGAAAATTAAAAATAAATTTCAATTTTTGGGGGAGAGATACTATTTTTTTTAAACGAAAGCTGAGGTTTTTTACTAAAAGGACATATAAATGAAAAAGTGGGACTAGAACGATTAAACATTGAAAAAAAGAGTTTTTTACTCACCGGAGCGCTCTAAACCCGCACAAGAAAAAGAAAGTATACTTTTTAACCTGATTTTGTGGTAAAAATTCGCTGCAACAAAATTTCACCTAGGTGAGGGCGCCACTGTCTATGTGAGTTAGCATTGGTTAAAATTACTCGCAACAAAATTTATACTACTTTTTTTCTGTGCGGTTTTTAGCTCCGTTTAGGAGGATATTCTTTTTTTTCAATGTTTAAACATTCTAGTCCCCTTTTTCGTATATGAGGCATTCCATGCCAAGTGATCCAGGTGTCTTACGGTGTAATGCTTATTTCGATAATTTTTTACTCTTAAACTATTAAACCTAAAAATTTGGCAAGGTACATTTTGCAAAAGTTTTTTCGTGCTCTTTCGATTGAAAATAAGCATTTCAAAAAAAAAGAATTTGTTTTGACTCAAAAAAATCAAAATTAAAAATAAATTTTAATTTTTTGGAAAAAAGGTCCCATTTTTCTCTTTTTTTTAAAACGAAAGCTGAGGTTTTTTCCTTTAAGGACATATAAATGAAAAAGTAGGACAAGAATGTTTAAACATTGAAAAACAGAGATTTCTACCCACTAAACCCGGTTTTTAGGTCTGTTTACGAGAAAATACATTTTTTCAATGTTTAAACATTCTTGTCCCACTTTTTCATTTATATGTCCTTTTAGGAAAAAACCTCAGCTTTCGTTAAAAAAAAAAAAAAGAAAAATGGGACCTTTTTTCCAAAAAATTAAAATTTATTTTTAATTTTGATTTTTTTGGGTCAAAAAATTTTTTTTTTTGAAATGCTTATTTCCAATCGAAAGAGCATGAAAAAAACTTTCCAAAATGTATCTTGCCAAATTTTTAGGTTTAATAGTTTAAGAGTAAAAAATTATCGAAATAAGCATTGTACTGAAAAACCCAAAAATTTAACCCCATCCCCCTCGGAAAATATTGGACTAAGTAAAAAAATATTTTCACGAAAAATTACTATCTATGAGTACTACAAAAGCCCCAAGTTTTGCTACGATTGGAGAAAAATTTTTCTCTACTTTGATCACTTGAGATGGAATGCCTCATATATTTCTTTTTAGTAAAAAAATCTCAGCTTTCGTTAAAAAAATCGTATCTCTCCCCCCCAAAATTTAAATTTATTTTTAATTTTGATTTTTTTTGGGTCAAAAACTTTTTTTTCCAGAATGCTTATTTCCAATCGAAAGAGCATGAAAAAAACTTTCCAAAATTTACTTTGTCAAATTTGTATGTTTATTTGTTTAGGAGTCAAAAATTATTGAAATAAGCATTGTACTGAAAAACACAAAAATTTAACTTCCTCTCCCTCTGAAAATATTGGACTAGGTAAAAAAATATTTTCACGAAAAATTACTATTTATTAGTACTACTAAAGCCCCAAATTTTGCTACGATTGGACAAAAATTTTTCTCTACCTTGATCACTTGACAAAGAATCGCTCATAGGTGTAAAATTTTAATGACAGTTACAATCTAAATTCAAAAAGATTGTAGGCATACTTTATATTCATCATATCTTCCTTATTAACAAGTTCACTGTCAGGGCGTTCCAAATAGCAAAATCAAGGAAATGGCGTTTCTAATAAAACTGTATATATCACTATTCATTATTATTATAATACTATTTTCTTCACAATTATATTACATTATAAGAATGCATATAAATATCTCTTTTTAATAAAAATGTGAAGTATATTGCTTAAAAAATTTGAAAAGTGGAACGCCATTTCTTGAAAAGCATCTAAACTATAGAAATATTGATTTGTAGTAGATATAAGTAGTGTACACTCTTTAAAAATAAAGTTTTATTAGGAACGCCATTTCTTTGTTTTTTTCCAGTCTAGGCCTCGGCGCGTGGAACGTCATTTGGAATGCCCTAACAGTGAAGTGGTTAATTTCGCATAATCCGGTTGGAAATTCATAAATTTGCACATAAAGGTGTATATGAATTTTCAACTAGTATTAACTTAATCAGAAATACATTTATATCTTATTAAATATATTACAATATTCTTCAGCACAATTATTTTTGCAAAATGTAATTTAAGTCCGGGAGCTAGCCACCAAAACAACTATCTCATTTCATACCGGCTGAAAATTTGAGTATCGATAACTGAATACATGTAAATAACAGAAACTCACGTCTGGCAGGCCGCTACTGGGACAGGTGGCGGCGGCAGGGGGGCGAATAGGTGAAAAATAATGTGAAAATTTCTCATTTCATACCGATTAAAACCTTTAGAAATCTAAAGTATACATTCAAACAAGTCAAAAAATGCGCGTCTGGCAGTTCTGGAGTTGGACAGAGTACGTCTGGCAGCCCTTCGAAGATGCGACAAAAGGGTCAATGGGTGAAAAATAATGTAAAAGTTTCTCATTTCCTACCGATTAAAACCTTTAGAATTCGAAAGTTGATATCTACACAATTGTAAAAATGTGCGTCTGGCAAAGGGGTAAACACGTAAGAAATCGGAAAATGTTCTGATTTCATACCGATTAAAACCATTGAAATTCGAAAGTCTACATTTTTACAATCGTGTAGATGTCAACTTTTGATTTCTAAAGGTTTTAATTGGTATGAAATGAGAAATTTTTACATTATTTTTCACCCAATGATAAATTTGCCGTATCTTCGAAGAGCTGCCAGACGTACTTTGTCCTACTTCAGAACTGCCAGACCTAGATTTTTACAATCGTGTAGATATAAACTTTCGAATTCTTAAGGTTTTAATCGGCATGAAAACAGAAAAAATTTTCAATTTTTTTACGTGTTTACCCCTTTGCCAGACGTACTTTTTCCACCCCAGAACTGCCAGACGCACATTTTTACAATCGTGTAGATGTCTTCTTTCGATTTCTAAAGGTTTCAATCGGTATGAAATGAGAAATTTTTACATTATTTTTCACCTATTCGCCCACTGCTGTCGCCCCCTGTCCCTGCACCGGCCTGCCAGACGTAGGTTTCTATTAGTTACATGTCTTCAGTTATCTATACTCAAATTTTCAGCCCGTATGAAATGGGATAGTTGCTTTGGTCGCTAGCTCCCGGACTATAAGTAAAAATTACCATCAGTGTAGTAATATCTACGTGAATGATAAAAAATGTAGAGTTATTTTTAATAGCATTGTCGTGTTAAAGCCATTTAAAAAACTTTATTTAGAATTTATATTTAATTTTAAAACAATATTTTTAAAGCTATGAGTTTTCTATGCAAGTGTTTGTAACTCTAAGAATTATTAAAACTTTAGAACCAAAAATTGGGTTCGTCTATATGACTTTTATAAAATATATTATTGCAGACGTGTAAAGAAGAAATTAGAGAAAATGTCGGATAATATAAAGGAGATGGAGAAAGATAGGGCAGACAACTATTCCGCAGAAAATGTAATGGATAAATCCTTCACTATTGAAATGGAAATGAGTAAAAACTGCTTGATTACTGAAAATGAAGCAACAGTCGCGGACCCCGAGGATTCTGTGTTCTTCTTAGAAAAGAAAAAGATTGAAAATGAGGAAATGACTTTTGAAGGCGACATCCAATATTGTAATGGTACATATTCTATTCCTTTACATCATCATATTCCGGAAATCGATAACTTATCTGTTAATGTAAGACATGTTGTTGGTGACCATAATTATTCTTTAAAAGTCGTGGAAAATGACGAGGATGAGAATGCATCCACTTGCTCCACCAGGACGGCTTATGCGGAAGATGATCAAATGTCTACTGTTTCCAAAATGACGGCTCTTTCAAGATACGATATTATGTCATCTTCTTCTACTATTGATGCTGATGAATTGCCTTTTTCAAATGACAATGCATCCACTTGCTCCACCAGGACGGCTTATGCGGAAGATGATCAAATGTCTACTGTTTCCAAAATGACGGTTCTTTCCAAAAACGATATTATGTCATCTTCTTCTACTATTGATGCTGATGAATTTCCTTCTTCAAATGACAATGATGACAATGATGGTGATGAAACTGAGAAGGAGAATGTTGGAAGTAACAAAATTGAAGGAAATCGCATTGTTGACTTGGAGTACTTGATAAAAAGCCTTTTTAAACTAGCGTACGATGACGAAGATCTACACAAATCATTTTGCACTCAAAACAGATGGGAAATAGAAAAGACAACTCAAAAGGGTTTCAAGACATTTATTCATTTTTGTTGTAAAGGCTGTGGTAAAAAATTTCGACAAAAATCTCATCCGATAGATTCTGAAAAAATGGATGTAAATACAGCGATGGTCTTCGGGAGTATGACGGCAGGCAGTGGCCACTCAAATATGGAAGAATTACTTGCAGCTGCAGGTATTCCATGCATTTCATCAACTGCTTATTTGACTCATCAGAAACTATTGATTCCGCTTATAATAAAAACATCTGAAGAGATTATGCGAGAAAATGGAAGAGAGGAGAGAGAAGCCCTTATTAAAAAAGGGCTGTATAAAACAATTAAAGGACCAGAAGGGGAAGAAGTCATTGTTCCTTTAGGTACAGTTCATGGTGACGGCTCGTGGTACAAAGAAGTTTTGCTGGAGGACTTTACGGTTCTCTTGGTGGTGCCGTTACCATAATAGGAACAGAAACGAAGAAACCTTTGGATTTAAAAGTTATGTGCAAAACATGTGCAACGTGCGAAAAAGGAGGAACAAATGTTGATAATCACGACTGTTATCAAAACTTTAGTGCAGACAAAGCTTCTTCGTCAATGGAACCAGTAGGAACTGTTGAAGCGCTTAATAACAGTTGGGACAAGCACGGCATCGTCTATAAAAATTTTATTGGTGACGGAGACAGTAGTGCAATTTGTGCTATTAAGAAAGCTGATCCTTACAAAAAATTTGGAGTTAAAGTTAAGAAGCTTGCATGTACTAATCATGCACTGAAAAATCACACGAAGTACTGTAAAGCAGTAGTTCCTAAAATACAAAAAGTTAAAAAAGCATTTGCTACAAAAGCTAAAAAGGTTATTCGAAAAAAAGGACGTCATATCATTAGAACAAAACCAGCTCGCATCGTCAAAATGAACGTTAGAAAACGCATGGCAAAAGTTCGCAAAATTTTGAAGGAAAATGTGCAAAAATTTCGTAAAGAGATAAAAGCAGCTGCGAAAAGAAGAAGGGAAGATAGTACATTATCTTATGATCAAAAAATTGCGCTTCTTAAAAAAGACATATTAAATGTTCCTCATCACGTGTTTGGTAGCCATGAAAAGTGTTCTGCATTAGGTGGATGGTCTTGTATGAATTCTGATGATAAATCTAATTCTCAAGAGATGGAGTTTACAGAAAAAGAATGTAATTCTCAACAAATAGAGTCAACAAATGAAGTTAACGATGTTGTTGTTGAAAAAAAGGATTCTAATTCTCAAAAATTGGAGTCAACAGAAAAAGAATGTGATTCTCAACAAATAGAGACAACAAATGGCGTTAAAGATGTTGAGGAAGAAAAGGATATTTCTTTATTAAATGAATTTCAAATCATTGAGCAGCTTCAGCGTTTACATAGAAGACTATTATTGATAATTGACAGTTTATTACTGGATACTACAACCAATGTAGTGGAATCATTTAATGCATTAATTTGCAAGCATTGTGCAGGAAAAAGACTATCTCTTTCGAAGACTGGGAGCTATTGTGCTCGATGTCACTGCGCAATAATTGGTTGGAGTACAAAACATTTGCAAAGTGTTGTTTTAAAACATCTGGGATATTCGGTACCGGCTTCTGTACTGAAGATGGAGAAGCAAAGAGAAGAAAAAAGAGTAAGGAACAAGCAATACAAAAAAATTAAAAAAAGAAACAAGAAAATAACCAGCAAATTTAATGACAAGAATTACGGTCCACATGCAGAGGAAGCAGACATGGAAGAGGAAATGTTTGACACTCAAAAAGAAATTTTTCTCCAAACTTTAAAAGTTTATCAGAAAAATAGAATTTCCATTGCTGAACGCACTTTAGATCAAAGATTTGATGATGAGTGGAAAGATTTCCATGGAAAAATGTTGACGTCTTCAAATTTTGGAGACATTTGTAAACGACGAAAAACAACGTTGTGTGCTCCTATGGTGAAGAAACTGTTGTACCCCTCATCAAGGGATCCTTCAGATGCTGAGTTTTATGGTATAGAAAATGAAGAAAATGCGAGAAAGGAATTAAGCAAAAAAATAGGTCTTCCTGTTAAACAAACTGGAATATGGATAGATTCTGAGTTAGAGTACTTGGCGGCATCACCAGATGGTCTGATTAATGCCGATCCGAAAGATTTGAAAGCTTTTGGACCTAAGGCTCAGATAAAGAAGCCCTGTTTTACGTACAGCATTTCAGAAGGTGGGGTTGTAGAAATAAAATGTCCTGAAAGAGGAGAAGATCTTACACCTGCTGCACTCTTAAAAACTTACCCAGATCAAAAGAATATCTTTGACAAGAAAAAACCAAACTTGCATCTAAACACAAGACATTCATTCTACTTCCAGATTCAAGGACAAATGCATGCAACCAGAAGAGCTTGGGGTCTTTTTGTGTTGTGGACTCCATTCGGTATGAAAGTCATTTTTGTGTGGAGAAATGATGATTTCTGGGAAAAAAAGATGGAGCCACATTTGATACGATTTTATTTTGATTGCATGCTTCCGGAAATCGTTGATAGCCGTACCTCCAGATATATGAAAATCCGCGAACCAAAGTACATTCTTGATAAAAAGGTCTCAAAAGCAGAGCCTTCAGCTAATGTACATGAAGTGGAACTAAATCAAAGCAAAAGAAATATCGACGACGTAGAAATTGAAGAGATTTTCTTGACAGAAGAGAAAAAAGAAAAAAGCATTGAAAGTGAAGTGTACATAAAGTGTACTAATGTACATGAAGTGGAATTAAATCAAAGCAAAAGAAAGATCGAAGACGTGGAAATTGAGGAGATTTTCTTGACAGAAGAGAAAAAAGAAAAAAGAATTGAAAGTGAAGTGTACATAAAGTGTACTAATGTACATAAAGTGGAATTAAATGAAAGCAAAAGAAAGATCGACGACGTGGAAATTGAAGAGATTTTCTTGACAGAGGAGAAAAAAGAAGAAAGCATTGAAAGTGAAGTGCCAACAAGGAGAAAGAAGAAAGTAAAACAGGTAATGCTAGCTTGGGCTCCAGAAAAGTTAGAACCATGTTTAAAAATTGTCGAGAGCAAAAGTGACTGGTTAGACGACGAAGCTTTAGATACATTCTTACAAATTGTGCGAGAACATTCTAACTTCGAAACACTAAGCGTTCATAATATTATGAAGCATGTAGATGTGCCTGAATGTATTAATGATCAGGACATTCAAATTGTTGGAGGGAATTGTATAAAACACTGGCGATTTTACTATTATAGGAATGGCACATCAGAAGATAGAAATCTTACAATTTTTGACAGCTCTTACCAAAATTTAAATTACAAAGATCTTGCTGAAGAAGAACAAATATTTATAAAAAAAAGATATCCGAAATTATCATCTGACAACATACGCTCCATTTGTCTTCAAACACAGAATGATGGTTCCAGTTGTGGCCTGCATTCTGCAGCACGCTGTGCAAGCGTAGCGCTGGGTAGAGATCCGTTCACAGATAAGTATTTGATTAACCCCAAAGTTATGAGAGAGCACCTAGCAAACATTATAAAAACAATGAAATTAACACAACACAAACCATTTAAAGCAAAATTCACAATTTCTTTAGGTAATTTTAACTTTGACTGCAAAAGTCAAAATTATTATTCTCTCAAGTGTCTGATATATATTTGCATACTGTTTGCAAATACATCATTATTTTAAAAACATTTATTTATATTTTGTTGATACTTGTAGTTATATTTACAGTGATAATGGCGAAAAAGGAACGTTATGCAATTTGAATTAGAAACCAGCAATGACATTGAGAATATTCAATATTTATTACATGAATATGTTACTTCATGTATGTTCCTTTTTATTTTAATAGTAAAAATCAAAATGATCGTGCATTTATGTGCGAAATACGTCATTATTTAACAAATTTTTTTTTCTTTATGCAGTATGTTATTATTTTACTAATAATGACGGAACGGAACGTTGTACTATTTGAATTAGAAACTAGCAATGACATGAAGAATATTCAATATTCATTACATGAATTTGTTACTTCATGTATGTTCCTTTTTATTTTGATGGTAAAAATCAAAATGATCGTACATTTATGTGCAAAATACGTCATTATTTAACAAAAATTTATTTTTTTCTGTATGCAGTATGTTATTATTTTACTAATAATGGCGAAAAAGGAACGTAATGCAATTTGAATTAGAAACCAGCAATGACATTAAGAATATTCAATATTTATTACATGAATATGTTACTTCATGTATGTTCCTTTTTTTTTGATGGCAAAAATCAAAATGATCGTGCATTTATGTGCGAAATACGTCATTATTTAACAAAAATTTTTGTTTCTACAGTATGATATGATTTGACTAATAATGGCGGAAACGGAATTAAATATAACTCCGTTTTTTATAATTAATAATAATGCAAGTAACTTTAAAAACATAAAAATTTAATCAAAATTTACGCACATCTGTCATATAGTTTAGTTAATACTTAATACAAATATTTAGATTATTTTCAGGTGGAGAAACAAAAAAATATTCAAATTGTGTGTATGACACCTCCTCAAGTTTTGGTTTGGCTTATTGCATTCTATATCAGGTCAAATCATTATAGAGTGGGGTGTTGTATTCCTAATCAGCAAGGCAATTCACCAATATAGAGGCATAAATAATAGTTTACAACAGATAAGGTAATGTTAAACTGAAATATTTTACGCAATTATTACAAATAATATTTTTATTTATTACAGGAAGAATGAAGAATCTGAAACAAATGAAATAGATTAGCGTAATATAAGAAACATTTGAACAATCTCAATGGAAGAAGAAAACTATGTCAAAACTTTAAGAAGTAAGTTTATAACGTTTCAAATTACACTTGTTTAAAAAAATTTCATTAAAAATTTCTCTATATTTAATAATAATTTTACCTTCATTTTTTCAGCAAAAAACGAAAATTATAACACTTTATTTGAAGATCAAAACAAAATGGACTTTTCGTAAATTCAGCTTTATCAATCCATGTGTTCTGCTTTGGAACAACCTACAGATGTAAAGTTCTATCACTTCCAATATCGTATCTGTGAACACAAAACTAGGAAGAGATAAATTTGATAAAAATATAGAGAAATAGGAAAATCAAAATTTGCATTAAATGAAATGACATCGTATCAAATAATTTCTCTATTTGAAAATACAGATTTTACCTATTGTCATCTACAATATTAACTTTCGTTTTTTGGAGATAAAAGCCTGGTGTTGAAAATCCGAGACGAAACACAAGTCTCGTGAGCAGCTCTACTATTTTCTTGCACTATTTTTTAAAAAGTTTGTAAGAGTTCGAAAAAACTATTAAAATTGTTACTTTCAAAAAAATCACCCAAATACATACTGTTATTACAATTTTCGAGGATAATAAAAATTCTATATTAAATTTTTGGGAATAAATTTTGTTATATATAAAACTGGAAATATTTTGATATTAATTATTTAAGAAAATTTTGTGTTTATATGTGTACAAAAACACAGACAATTTTTTAAATAATTAATAACACAAAATAATTCCAGTTTTATAAATGTTTATAGTTTATATGTGTATAAAACACAAAATTTTGTTTAAATAATTAATAACACAAAATAATTTCAGTTGTATATATAGCAAAATTTATTCCCAAAAATTTCATATAGAATTTTTTTAATTCTCGAAAATAGTAATAGCAGTATGTATTTGGGTGATTTTTCTAAAAGTAACAATTTTTAGGTAATTTTAGATTAGAACTCTTATTTTACATAAACAAGTCTTTTAAAATTATTTCATAAATTGTAAATTAGGGGCAATTAGAATAATGTAAAATGTTTTAATTGTTTGGTTAACAGAATTGACAGAAAAAATTAATTTTTTCCCTAATTTTCAGACAAAACTTAAACTTTTTCTCTGACTCTAAACATATTCTGATTCACTCTAAAGTAACACCACTCTAGAGGTAGAAATAGATATTATTTATTGTTAATTAAATATTTTTAAACCCTTTTATTAAAATAATTTGAACTACTTGAGTATTCTTTGTTTTAAATCAACTGAAATAACATTTTTAAGTTTCGAGTTGTTTATAATATTAATTAACAAATAGTTAACTTAGATTCTTTTTCATTAAACATTTTTTTGTCTTTTAAACTTCAGGAGTTTTTACGCAAATGGGTGATTCTCCACGTAGCGCACGATTTAGTTATTACTATCACTAATTTTTTTTTCTCAAATTGAGTAAAAGTCGATATAGAATCTTCAAATACAGTGTTCATGAATGAAATATCAGTGGTGGGCCGGACAAAATATTTATAATTTTTCTATTTTTTAAACAAATAATTTTTATATATCTGTATATACTTTGCGGCTATACTATCCAGTCATGGTAAGATGAAAGCACCTGTTATATTTATAGGCAAATGGAATAATAATTATCTGTATATGTTATTTTGCAAATTACAATTGTTTAACAATTATTGTTTAAACAAATTATGAAAACAATAACATTTTTTGAAAAACTGTGTATTCTAATCAATTCTACACGAAAAATTAGAAAGGTTGTCTAAGATTCTTTTTCTGGCAAAGTTTTACTTTGTAAACCTTCATGGAAATTTACACTTTAATTAATAGTAAATTGTAAAATATAATTTAAAATTTTAAAAAACTTTTTGGGAAATTTATGGTAATTTATGCGGTAATTTATGAAAAATTATGCGGTAATTTATGGAAGTTTATATAATTATTTATTACTTCCATAAACTTCAACGATTAAGACAATTTGCTTTACTTCACTTTGTATTATTCACTTCACTCTGTTGTTACACGCTGTTTAATACAGATTCCCTATGCAAGTTTGGTGCTTTTAATGTGTAAAAAACTAAACAATTAATTCTTAAATTAGTTTATCTCTTAGTAATTTACTTAGGAGTGTTTGTTGTTGCGTTTTTCTAATATTGAGTAAAGTTTCGATTTGATTTTTATGTAAATAATACAATTTTATAAAAATGCCAGACCATGACGCAAAAACGAGGGACAAGAATTAACATAAAAAAATTTTTTTTAATAAATTTGTTTTGCAAGTTCTTTGTTTTTTACAATTTTATGAACATAAACAATACGAAACTATTAATAGTTTTTAGATTAATTACTGTATTTTATTAAAAATAACAATGTTTTTATATAGATCGTACTGGGGACAGGCTTTACCATGACATTTTGGCACCTTAAAACAGATTTTAAAGCCAAATTATAAATTTTTAAATGTAAACGACTATTGGCTTTTGTTTGTAAACACAGAAATTAGATTTTCTCTTTGAATTCATGGCAATATGTGCAACTAATTTCTTAAAAAATACGAGGGACATTGAATTGTGCACTACGCGGAGAATCACCCAAATACATATTCAAGTGTAGAAAATCAGGGTGTCTAGTATTATTGTCAAATAAACTTCCAGGACTTTTCCAAGTTTTTCAGGTTAAAAATATATTTTTCCCAGGTACAATTTAAAAAAATTTTAATATCATAAAGACATAAAACTTTTCCTCTAAATATTGCAACAAAATATTATATTTTTTAGTATTAAACGTAACTCATTTCGATTTTTATAGTGCGAAAAATAACTGTAAATAAATCTTTCAATAATTATTTTGGAATCATTTTTCTATTTAAACTATCGAAGTAAACAATATATTAAAAATATTTTGAATAATTTAAGATTTGTAAAATTTATTAATTTTTAAAATTGTTTTGTTAAAATTTTTTAAAATTGACTTTTGAAGAATTTTAATTGCAAATTTTCAAAATAATTGAAATTTTTAAACTTAAAAATCTTTAAACCAAGGTTAAAACACTTTTACTCCTTTCAAATTCCCTGACTTTTCCACGTTTTCCAGGTTAAAAAAAAGGAATTTTTCCAGGTTTTTAAAACAATACGAAATATTTTACGAAATTAAATAAATCCCTGATTTTCAGTCAAAACTTTGGCAATGTTGATTCAATTAATCATTTCTAAAATGTTCGACTCAAATTCGTCTTTAAATCAATGTTCATAAAATGTTTATGTTTTTGAAAAAAAAATTTGAATTTTTTCAGAATTATCAAATTGTTTACAATTCAATTTTATGTGAAATTTCGATTTATAGAAAATTTTTCAATTATATATGTATTAAAATATAAAAATACTAATAAAGTTCTACGGAATTGTTCATTAAAAATATGGATTCTAATTTTCAATATCTAAAATTAGATTTCAAGAATAAATGCAGAATAACTTTAGAAAACAACAATTTTCCAGGATTTCGATAAAAATTCCCTGACTTTTCCAGGTTTTTTCAAGATTTATAAAATTTCCTGACATTTCCAGGTTTTCCAGATTTCTAGATTGCGTGGCAACCTGGAACATTTAGGTGGAACGTTTATGAACTATTTCATCAAATTTTTCGTTTCCAAAAGTGGTAGAGAAAAAAATTCTTATTTATGTATTCGAAAAATTCCAGGACCGATTAAAAAATTCAAGAACTTTTCCAGGTTTTCAGGTAAAAAAAATTCAAGGACTTTTCCAGGTTTTCAAGGAATTCCAGGTCGCTAGACACCCTGAGAAAAAGAAATTTATTTTAAATTTTACAACAAAATGGTTTATTTTTGTCGAGTGCAAATAGTGTTGCCGCACGACGAGACAAGACGAGATTCTTTTCAATCTCGTCTCGTCTTGAAATGTCAAGACCAACAAAGAGTCTTGTCTCGAAAAAGTCTCGTCTTGAGACATAGAATCTCGTATCGTCTTGAAGTCTCGATATTTTTTCAATTAATAATGCTACTACAGGTTCGGAAAACAGGAAATTTAATAAAAAATTAGAAAAACTGAAATTATTCTAGAAAATCAGAGAATTTTATCAAAAATACTGGAATTAGTATGAACTTCCCACAATTGAAAAAAAAGTTTTAATTTTTTGTGTTCAGCAACCTTTGAAGATATTAAATACATTTAATTATTTTTTAATTTTCCATGTTCTGCTTATTAACTTGAAAATCAACCACAAATATTAATGCTAAACTTTAAATTTTTTCCATTTCTGACAATAAAATTCATCTTTACAGAATTTCAAATTGAATATTTTATTTATTTATTACTTGAATGTTTCTCAAAATTTAATTTTCATATAGGATTTTATCAACAAACTTTTGAATAATGGAATTCATTCGATGAATTTTAAATAGAAGTTTTAAGAGTAATTTAATTATTTTAGGAAAATTAAGTTAAACATTTTGCTATTTTCTGCAAACTTCTAGTACAAACTTATCCAATTTTATATGGAAAACTCGCTGTAAAAAACTATGTTATATGGGTATAAATATACAGTAAATTAACACACTATAGGGAAAAACTCTGTTGAATAATGAACTCTGTAACATTTTTTAGCAGTTAGCTATAAAGTTAATATATTTTATTCTACAGAAAACAAATTTTTTTTGCAGATTTAAACATTTTTTTAAACGTATATATTTTAAGACAATAAAAAAAATCTTTAATTGTATTTTTCAAGATATATTAGGCTTGAGATAATCCATTCCAAATAATTAAATTTCTGTGAAGTTTTGATTAGTGTAGAAATTATTAATTATTTCTGTAGAATTTTATAAAAACTTGTTTTATGAAAATTATTGAAATCGAAGAAAATTTTTGCTATTTATTAAAATAATTGAAATCTTGACGATAATTTTAAAAATGATTTGAAAATAATTGGATTTCTGTGAAAACATTTAATATACATAAAAATTATTTAATTCTTTGGAATAATTAACGTTCAAATTTTTAAAATAATATTAAATATATGTTACAAGAAACTAGTGATTTCGCAATAGCATTGAAATTAAATTTTTTCAGAAAAATATTTCATTAAATAATTTACGTGTGATTTTTTATGATAGTTATTTAGGAATGAAGTCATGTAAAATAAATTATTTGCAGAAATAGAAAGAATTTAAAGTATTCTTATAATTCGCTGTAATTTCAATGTTTATGAAACAAACAAAAAAGAGACAAAAATTCAGAGTTTTCATATGATATTTAGAAACTGAATATTTTTTCAGTACTATTAACCCTCCATCCGTCGCATCTTTTTTTGTAACGCGATCCGTCGCAGGTGAGGAAACTTCTAACTCATCGTAAATTAATCCAAAGTTGTTATAAAATGCCAAATTTTTTTTCAATGTTTTTTTATGTTAATTATTTAAATAAAAAATTAATGACAAATGAAATCGAGTATACGCGGACAGTGGCATGGTGAGAAGTTTCCTCATTTTGCGTTAAAAGTTCTTGACATTTGCTGCTAAAAAATTCAATTACAAAAAAATTTAAATAAATAAAAACACAAAAATTGTTTCAAAATAAAGAAGAAGAGTCTTGTGAAAAGTACTGAGAGTATAAAATTACAATTTTTCGTATTTTAAAAGTTATAAATAAAAAAAAGGGTGAGGAAACTTCTCACTATGCGACTGATGGAGGGTTAATAAAATTTTTAAACTTCTGATCAATTCTACTTCCAGCCTTTTTATTCAATTTTCTGATTTGTGGCAAACCCCCATAACTAAAAAATGGTTCATTAAACAAAAACATGATTTGCAAATTTTTTTATTTTTTTTTAAATTTGTCTTTGCGAAGAAACAATTTACATTAATTTTATTTGGATAATCTGAAAAAAGATAAAAAATAATATAATAATAATTATAAAAAATAATATAAATGTTAATAACGGCTAGTGTAGTTTTCGTAGTAGCCACTGTGTCCTCCTCGTCCTCCTCGTCCACCTCGTCCACCTCTACCATCCTTCCAATTTCTCCAGTCCCGATCTATTTGTTTTTTAAATAAGGTGGCGTGAATTTTGTTCTTCAGTTTCTGAAAGATTACATTATATTATTTTTTAAAGAAATATGAAAGCTTTATGTTTGTATTTGATATGTAGACAAAAAATTAAAAACCATGACGGTAGACAGAGAGATTTATGAAAAATTTCGAATTTTCAAAAAGAAGACTCGTTTCATAAACTTCACAAAACTGACAGAAATTCGATTAATTTTATTTTCAAGGCTTTTCCCTAATTTTTATAAAATATATTTACTTCTTCTTCATCCTGCTAATGAATTTAATTCCTGTAACGATGTATATTTATTCATAAAAGAATTTAAATATTTTGAAAAATAATTTAATTCATGCAAACAGTTTTATAAAAGTTAAAAAAAATTAATTTCTTTTAACTTATTTTGCCTAAATTATAACATAAATAATGAAATTCATTTGAAAATATTAATCACGAAAAGAATTTAATTTTTACCAAGAATTTTAAAAAAGAAACTTTTAAATAATTGAATTGTTTTGAAATTTGGCGAAAATATGAAAAGAATATAATTCTTGCTTAGAATTTTATTAAATTTTTTTTAATCTTGAATTTTCTCGAAAAATATTATTATTATTGAAAGTAATTGAATTGTTGTTAAAAATTGTATAAAATGTTAATTATTAATAGATTTTTTAAAAATTATGTTCCAAATAAAATAAATTAGTGAGAGAATTTTATTATCCCCTATTTTTTATTTTTTTTTAAAATTAATACTTACTTTCATTGATTTAATTTGATTTTCAAATTCCTCCCGTCTTTCGCGATCTTCTTCATAGAGGTTGACGGAACCTCTACTGTATGATGGCATGTCAGACGAGCGCCCCCTTGCCTCCTTTATTCTCTGTTCTGCTACTTCTATTCTTTTTCGACTTTCATCTCTTTCTCTTCCGTATCTTATATAATCGCTCATTCTCTTCTCAACCTCAGTAGCCTTTTCTGACATTTTATGCAAAGCTTCCTCAGTCCTTTTATGTTTTTCATCTAATTTTTCGAATCGCTCTAAAACTTCGGCCGCCCGTTCTGTAGCATCTGCCACCATCTTTTCAGCTTCGCAGGTTTCCGATTCTGCCTCGATCACGCGTTCTTCTGCTTTTAAAGCACGCTTTTCGAATTCCGAAGCATTCTTATTCGCATCAGAGACAGCGGTCTCTAAAACTGAAATGCGTTTTTTCGCGATGGAAAGGGCCGTTTCTAAAGCCGAAGCGCGTTTATCCGCTTCTGAGAGAGCATTTTCTAAGCAGTGAACGCGTTTTTTAGTTTCAGCGACTGAATTATCAGCTTGCAAAAGTTTTTCTTGCAGATTGCTAATTTCCTCTTTAGCAGCTCCCGCGGATACTGTAAGATAATTATTAAATTTCTATTAAAACTCAGATCGTACATTGTTTTAATTTCTTAAACGTTTTTATCATTAAAGATAATATAATTGATTATTATGCAACTTACATCTACCACTAGCGCGTTTGTTTTTGTCACTATCACTCATTTTTGATATCTGAAATAGTAAATTTAATTTTTATTAAATAATCAATAATAAATTTTTAATGAAGTTAAAAGTACTCTAAACATAACCTAAAATTCTAAGCTGCAAGGTCCCTTTTGTCGCGGCACGTCACATATATTGTATTATTTTAAAATAAATTCATGATGTTTAATGGAAAATTTAATTATCAAAGTTATTTAATATAATTATTACATATGTAAAATAAGTATATAGTACAGATAAGAAAAATACAATGTACATAAAAATTCGCGAGGAAGACTGTCGTGAACTGTCCAAAAAGTTATAATAGCTTAAAAAATATAATATGATTTATCCCTCGCAGCAGATAAAATAGATGCATGCGTAAATATAAGTTTACAAACCTGTGATGTAAAAAATTTGCAAGACAACTTTTAGCGAAATATTAGTGTACGGCCTTCCAGAAACTTATAAAGAAAACAATAAGCAGAAATGCAAGAACGTTCCAGAAAAAGGAAATCACGATAGTAGTTTGGTTGTCCACATTTCCTTTAATCTGTCAGGGTTGGATAGCTATTAGAATATACGAATGCCCAAAACGTCGAATAGTCAAATGGTCGAATGCTAAAAACATCGAATCGTCATTTGATCGAATGTTCAAAACGTCAAATCGTCATTTCGTCGAATGCTAAAAACGTAAAATTGTCGAATGCTCAAAACGTCGAATAGTCAATTGGTCGTTGTTAGCATTCGACCATTTGACAATTCGACGTTATAAGCATTCGACAAAATGATGATTCGACGATTTGGTATTCGACCTGTTGACAATTCGACGTTATAAGCATTCGACAAAATGATGATTCGACGATTTGGTATTCGACCACTTGACGATTAAGGCCAACGCAGAATAGAAACGTAACCGTTATCGCAACCGCTAACGTTAACGGAAGAATGAGTTAGAGAAGGATAAACAATATACCTATCCTTCTGTAAAGTCGGTTCTTCAATGAGCACGGTTGTTCGTGTTCGCTATCGTGAACGTATACGTGCCCCATATAGTTAAGTCGGTTCTACAATGGGCACGTATGGACGTGAACGTGGACGCGACGTGCCCATTGTAGAACCGACTTAACTATATGGGGCACGTATACGTTCACGACAACGAACACGAACAACCGTGTTCATTGTAGAACCGACGTAACTCATTCTTCCGCTAACGTTAGCGGTTGCGATAGCGGTTACGTTTCTATTTTGCGTTGGCCTTTATGGGAAAATCATGCGTCTCCAAATGTTGTTAGTTCATGACGTATGAACAAACTTGAATATTACTAACAAACAAAATTTAGATATATACGTCACTTTCTTCAAAGCTAGACTTCCTGTCTGCATGTCATAATGTCAACACATAAGATTGAGAGACTCAGACAATTCAAATTATTTGTTTCCTCTCTCTTACTCTCATGGCATCTACCTGCGCAGGGGCAGCCGAAGTGTGACCCTCCCATTACATCTCCGGTAAAAACGGTCCAGAACGGAAATTCTTTATTGAAGTAACAATGATAGATACACAACCTGTCTTTCTTATTACAATATAGATTCTCTATATATCACTCCCTATTATATAAAAACATTTCGCCGCCGCAGAGTCAGAATTTTCTAAAGGGCCAGTCCCATGTGAGCGTGAAAACGGAAAACGTTTAGCCAATAACAACTTCCGAATCAATGGAAATCATTCTAAAAGAAAATTCTTATTGGTTGAACGTTTTCCGTTTCACGCTGACATGGGACGGCACCTTAATGCTGCGATTGAAATACATTGTGGCGTCAGCACGTATGTCGATGGTATTGTGTTCCTTGTGGAGTCTACTTAAGTGTATTGCTTGGTTACGTTAGTTCTAAAAAAGTGTGATACGAACAGAAGACACAGTCAAAACAATGCGCGCGCAATATTTTGACAGTGCATTCTGTTCGTGTATAGACTGTTCTTGAAGTAGCTACAAAATGTGTTACCATACAAAAAGCAGTATGTATTTTTCTTCAGTATATATTAAAAAAAATAATTATGAAGATAATATTTTTAAATAATCATTAAGGAAATGAAAAAGTCATATTATACACTTTTATGTGATGTTGATTGAATCAAATGTTGTAAACGCACTAAAAGAAATTATATTATTATATTTTCAACATTGTAAATACTTCACATTGTTTTGACAGTAAAGAAAATCGTTTTGATGCAGTTCAGAAAAAATATGACCAACGACGGAGTGACGTATGTGTTTTTGTAGTTGCCTGGTTCTAAAATGTGACTGTGTGTTAAAAAATTAAATTCTCTTTTAAAAAATTACGCTTTGATTATTCTTGCTTATAGATATATCCAATGTATGTGTATGGTCGTCAGTTTCCCTGCATTGTAAGTGTAAAACTGTACTGTTATGAAGAAAATCGTCATCGACGCTTTGGCACTATGAGTGTGGTTTTTGTAAAGAAAATGTCAGAGTGTTCTGTGCGCGGTTCAAATTATTGAGTGAAGAAGAAATTCGTTTAAAAAAATTTGTTGCAATTGACATTGCAATGTCTGTATATGGTTATAAGTTTTCCTGAATTGTAAGTGTAAAACAGAGTTTGTTCGAGTACTGTTATGAAGAAAATCGTCATCATCGGTTTGGCCCTGTGAGTGTGATTTTTCTAAAGAAAATGTCCGAGTGTTGTGTGCGCGGTTCAAATTCCCGAGTGAAGAAGAAATTCGTTTAAAAAAATTTGTCGCAATTGACATTACAATGTCTGTATATGGTTGTGAGTTTTCCTGCATTGTAAGTGTAAAACAGAGTTTGTTCGAGTACTGTTATGAAGAAAATCGTCATCAACGGTTTGGCCCTGTGAGCGTTATTTTTCTAAAGGAAAAGTTGGAGTGTTGTGTGCGCGGTTCAAATTCCCGAGTGAAGAAGAAATTCGTTTAAAAAAATTTGTCGCAATTGACATTGCAATGTCTGTATATGGTTGTGAGTTTTCCTGCATTGTAAGTGTAAAACAGAGTTTGTTCGAGTACTGTTATGAAGAAAATCGTCATCAACGGTTTGGCCCTGTGAGTGTGATTTTTCTAAAGAAAATGTCCGAGTGTTGTGTGCGCGGTTCAAATTCCCGAGTGAAGAAGAAATTCGTTTAAAAAAATTTGTCGCAATTGACATTACAATGTCTGTATATGGTTGTGAGTTTTCCTGCATTGTAAGTGTAAAACAGAGTTTGTTCGAGTACTGTTATGAAGAAAATCGTCATCAACGGTTTGGCCCTGTGAGCGTTATTTTTCTAAAGGAAAAGTTGGAGTGTTGTGTGCGCGGTTCAAATTCCCGAGTGAAGAAGAAATTCGTTTAAAAAAATTTGTCGCAATTGACATTGCAATGTCTGTATATGGTTGTGAGTTTTCCTGCATTGTAAGTGTAAAACAGAGTTTGTTCGAGTACTGTTATGAAGAAAATCGTCATCAACGGTTTGGCCCTGTGAGTGTGATTTTTCTAAAGAAAATGTCCGAGTGTTGTGTGCGCGGTTCAAATTCCCGAGTGAAGAAGAAATTCGTTTTAAAAAATTTGTCGCAATTGACATTGCATTACAGTTATCCTCGTTTTTGACAAAAAAGTATAATATTTATTTGTAGCTGTAATAAAAAGCATTGCTTTGATCGTTAATTTTCTAAAAAAATAGAGTTTATGACGTATGGTAATTTTATTACCAACGACGGAGTGACGTATCTGTTGCTGACGAGTTATTATTTTTAATTTCGTTTTAAAAGTATTCTCAATATTATTTTTAGGTTAAACAGATATTTAAAACCGCCCTGAATTTGTTAACAGACATCGGAGGCCAAGGAAAAAAGTTTATGTGTTATGTCTGGTGTTTTAAACTAAATATCTAAAATTGCGGGCTGACTTCAATACAATCAGGATAGAGTTGGAGGAAGAATGGCGTAAAGGTATCATTTAACATTTTGAATATAATTATTGATAGTGAGCCTCAACATCTACTTTATTATCCGATGACGGATAATTGTGGTGAGTTGCATGTGAAAACGATCAGTGATAGTAATTGTTAATTTTATTTTAGTAACGAATTTTTTAATTCGAAATGATAAATATAAAAATATTTTTTATGTTACTCAATTTCATTTAAATAATAACGAAACACAATATCGTTTTTCCATTAAAATATTTTGAAAGTTAGACATATTGGGATTAGTAATAATTTTGCCTATTTTATCGCCTTTCTTTAAATTTTACAAATTGATTGTAACATTTTATAAAATAATATAATAATAAATCTGTAAGATCAGTTATTGTTTAAAATTTTTTAAATCTGCATAAATTAAATAAAACTTAATTTTAAATGAAGAATGTCTAAATGCTCGATTAATTCGAAAAGTTTTAACATTATCGATTTATTAAAAAAAATTAGTTCTTATTAGATGCTATTTTTAAAAATATTGTTTGCTTTGAATTTGATTGATGTAAATTTTGCAGTTGCAGGATCAGTAGTTGTCAGTGTGGTAGGAATAATAATGACAAATTATTTACTGTTTCTTACACTGATTTAAGATTGGAATCGAATAAAAAGTCACTAAGACTTTATACATGCACTCCAGTTCAAAGAGTACCTCGACAAATTCGGTAGTTACTGACACCAAGGAAAGCTTAATGCAAATCAATCTAGCCACAAACAAACCATTGGAAAATGAGAGTATGTATTCAACGAGTATAATTTTTTGTTTTTCAAAGTATTTAATTAAGTTACTTTAATTATTCATACTTTTAAATTTTTTTACAAGGTTCTTTACTTATTTTTCCTCACACAAAAACTTCTAAACGACAATTATTACTAATCCGAAATTGAAATATCATCTTTTTTCATTTTTATTTTTTCAAAAGCAGATTTTAGGAAATTCGAACTGTGTAAAATTATGTTAATTAAATATCTTTGAAAATTCAAGTATTTTCAAAATTAATTAAAATTTATTGAAAATAAAATATTCCACATTTTGAATAAATTCTTAAAAATCTAGTCATTTTAAATACCATTCAATTATAAATTATTTCATGTGCATTTTTTAAGAATGTTAATAGCAGTTTTTAAGAATTTTTTTTACCAAAAATCATAATATTTAAAATTTTTTATATTAAAAATTCTCTAAAATCATTCATTGTTTGAAATTTTTAACAAAATCTGTAGCAACTAAATCCAATTTTTTTAAATGAAAAATGTCTAAATACTGAATTAATTGTAACAGTTTTATCATAGTTTCTTTATCAAATAAATAATTTTTAATACTATAAAGTTCTATAAGAATTTAATAGTTTAAAACAGTTTTATTCATAAAATCTCTCAAGTTTAAAAATCAAGTGTACAAATCAATATTAAATTCTGTTAATTGATTTTTTATTGACAATTTTGCTTGACTAAAGTGTCATTTTTCTTGCACTACTGCGAAAAAATGCACTAGGGCCATAAAGAGTTATTTCCTGACTTGGAAGTAAAATTGAAGAATATGTAAACTTTTTCGGCTTCGTCAGGAAAATAAGGATTATCTTTAAAAAATTTATAGAACGATAAAAATTATTTTATTAGAATTTAATTAGAGCTGTGTAAAAAGCTCAAAAAGCCGAGCCTCAATTTTTTCGAGCCAAGTCGAACCTAAGCTTGGCTCGATGTATCGAGTACTTATATTTTTTCGAGCACTCGAGTAAATTCGAGCTTATAAAAATAAAAATAATATGTAGAAAATATCGAATTCCCTTCAAATTCGAGCTTATAAAAAATAAGAAAAAGTAGAAAATATTAGTAAGCTAATTATTTTAACACCTAAAGATTTTCTTCTATCAGTAAATCCCTAAAATTCGAAATTTTCTACTTATTAATAGTTTTTAGTAATTTAAAAGCTCGAATCTAATCGAGTACTCGAATCGAGAGCTAGAACTAATTAGGCTTGACTCGAAAAATGAAAAGCTCCAAAATACTCGATCGAGTTTCGAACTTTTTTCACCCCTCTAAATTGTAAGATATTATTAAGGTAATTAATTAAAAAATCGTCTCTCTTTTTAGATTAATTCTGTCAATTATTTTCAACTGGTATAATCTACAATTTGGGTACATTGTCCGCAAATACATTCCGGATGTACAAAAATCCCTGTATTATGAAAATTTCGGTTTGTCGATATGAGACGAATTTTCCCAGGTACTTATATAATTCTATATTTAAAACTGTTATTGTTTTTGATATTTAATTATAGCGTTTTGTACAGAAACCGTATAAGTCCTTTCTTTCGGAAATAACTTTTTTCTTGAAAATTTATTTTAAAATAAAGCTTTTTAATCTAGTAAAATATTTAATTAGTGACTAAACTTTTAAACCTTTAAAAAATAATTAAAATATCATTTCGTGAAGAAACAGCACAAATCCATCATAAGTTTCACACTTATTTGTGATATTGTTGACATATTTTAATAATTAATATTAAACTGGTTATATTATAAATAAAAAAACATTCACAGGAAGCAAACAGTGATAGTGGTGATTGAATGATGTTAAAATTATAAAATATTGGAATTAGGGGAGACTGGGGCGAAAAGTTAAACTGCCAAAACCGTTAAAATTCATTATCTTTCAAACGGGAATAATTGGAGCATCGTAATTTTAATTATAGAAGGGTATTATCACCCTAAATAAATGTCCGGAGTTGTGTGCAATTCTGTTAATTTTTGTGGTGTCTATATTGAAAGTTTTTTTTCAACCTACTTTTGGGTTTATTTGTTTAAAAATTATTTATTTAACATTGGGCAAGTACTCTGTCAAAAAACAAGACCGTTCACATAAAATAAACCAAAAAATTTTTTTTTAATTTTTTAACTTCACAACTATTCTAAAGCTTTTGTTAAATAAACAAAGATCTTTTATTTACTAAATTACTTGTTTACGTATACTTTAACTTATCAAATACTTATTACCTATCAGAAAATAGTTTTAGTAAGTTAAAAAAACAAAATTTAGAAAAAAGGACAAAACATGTATTTTATGCGAAAATATCAGGAACTTTTTTATTGAAAGTTGTAGAGGACAAGTTGCCCTACAATATTGATATACAAATATTTGCATCTAAGCGTATTATATTGCAAAAAAAAATCATTTATGCATAATTTAACTTTTCGCCCCAGTCTCCCCTAATCATAATACTTTTATTTTATTAAGTTTTTTAATTTATAGGTTCATAGAATATAATGCAAAAAGCAGAATTAATAAAAATCTTAATGTATACAAGAAAAACAGGTTTTATTGAGTCCTGAACAATTTCAATGTATGGACTTAAGCTGTTTCTGCACAAAACGCTTTAATTAAAAAAAATGTTTAAGTACTTAATTAACTTTCCTGAAATAAAATTTCTTCATTTTTCAAATATTAAGCAATAGTCTAGAAATTTTAACCAACTGAAAATATTCTCAACAATAATTAACCATAAAATTTTATTAATTTTTTACTGTTTAGCATATGCAGAGTATGAAGGGACCGCAATTATCGCAAAAAATTTAGAAGCCCATGCCAAAATATTAACTGACCAAAACCGCTGCAATATCTCGTACCGTTTAAATCCTCCAGCGTTGGAAGCAAAGGTACTAGTTTAATAAAATCATAGGCTGTACTATATCTGGACAAGAGAATTGTAAATGTAATTTTATTTATTTTTTGTTTATTTCATTTATGATTGATTCTTTTAAAAAAGAAAAATCAGGCTACACGGTGTATTTGTTCAAAAATAATGAAGTTCATTTAATGAAAATGATGACAACTGTGTAATAAATTTTAACATTTTTCGATCAAATTACTAAAGAAAAAAGAAAAAAAATAGTTAACTAGTATTGAATGAAATATTGTGATAAAACTCCTTTTCGTAACCAGCTACGTAGTGGAGTGCTAACGGCAGATTTTATTCAATATTTTAGTTATTTATACATTTTTTAAAATAATTTTGTGTCATTTAATCGAAAATTATTAAACTTGTCGTACGGTTGACACTATGTTTAATAATCTAAATTAATTTCTAATTTTACAACAAAACACCCATGTTGATTTGATTTGTCCTTTTTGAAAGAATCACCCATATACACACCGTTTATATCTCAGATTCGTGAGAAAGTGGTGACACATAAAGACTTTTTTTACGTGCATGCCACATGATTAAATAAACTTTCAATTCGTGGTCATTTTTTAAAATTAAGTACAGATTGATATGTGAGTTTTCTTGTGTTTGTGATTATTAAATAATGTTATGTGTTCTACTGTGTAAAATAATCAGAACAATATGGTTCGTGAGATAAATTCAAGAATTTTTCGTGAAAAGTAATAGTGTCAAAGTTAAATGTGAAGTGTTTTACATGTTTTATTTAAAAGATCTGAACTCTGTTTTTAAAAATATGAAGGTCAATTCGGTAAGTGCCTTTAATTTCATAAATTTCATCCTCATCTCCTCTTCCTTTTTACCTGAATTAAATTGTTACAGTCAAATGACTTGAAATTTATTTAAAAACAAATTTTTGTCAACCCGATTTTCGGCAGTAATCTTGCCAGTTTAAACTGTTTTTTACAGAATTTTAAAATTCTATAGTTATTTCTTGTGGCAAGTAAAATAAAAACATTCAATTGTGGGTGTATATCAAACTGAAATAAAAAGAAAGTATTTCACCAATTTTTGACAAGATTCGTGCTAACAACAAAATTTTTCAGCATTTATCAATTTTGTCTTTAGATTTGCTGTCAAGTGAAACAAAGGTAAACATCTTTAATGTAAAAAACTGTATAATCCTGCAGAAAAGAATAATGATATTGCAATGTTTACGTGCACTGTAGCACTATATGTGATTTTACTAAATTATTTATACTCTGCTACTAAAATATTTTGTAAAATAAGCTTCATTAAATTGAAAATAAGACTTTA
The DNA here is from genome assembly GCA_032872475.1 of Leptopilina myrica (nomen nudum). Taxonomy (NCBI): domain Eukaryota; kingdom Metazoa; phylum Arthropoda; class Insecta; order Hymenoptera; family Figitidae; genus Leptopilina; species Leptopilina myrica (nomen nudum). The sequence continues at coordinate 9,041,081 of CM065461.1, forward strand.
TGAAACCTGCGAATACGTGGCAAATGTATCAAAACATTTTTTTGTAATATTTTTTTAAATGATAAATACTTTGCCACGTATATATCGTGCATAATTAAATTATAATTGCAAGCATTTATTTTAATTTTAATTTATTAATATGGTTGAATATTCTACACTGTATTCGTAAAATTGAAATATAAACTACAAAAAGTAGATATTAATTTGAAACACGTTGTTTGGAATGTCGCGTAATTTACAGTTCATCAAGTCACCGTAAAATTAATTTTTATTTCTAAAAGCAAAAAGAATTGAACTGATAATAATTTTTGCTTGCATATAAACTTAAAAACTTTTTGAGAATTTATAAATTTTGTTATTAGTTTTTCTGGCATAGTAAAACAAAAGTAAATATTTCTTTTTTGTAACGAATGGCACAATCCTGCTGTATAAAGATTATTTACAATCTTTACGTGCACGGTTCACTATAAGTGATTTTATTAAATCATTTACACTGTAATAAACAAATATTTTATATAACGAGCTTTACTAAATTAACGGAATGTTTAGTGTTTGGAAAAATTGGGAATTTAGTTCGACTGGTAAAAAAACTATGAAATTGCTGGTGATTAAAAAAAATATTCGGAAACTTTTACTAATTTGTTAAAATCTATAAACAAATTTCAATTAAATTATATATTTTTGAACAATTCAAAAAAGTACTTCAATAAGCTATTTCACGTTCATCTTCAGTCTTCAATTCAAATTATGTAACATTTTAAAGTTTTAAACTGTAAGTTTAAATATAAATCACAATGTTGATAACTTATTATTAAAAAATTCGGTCAAATGTGAGTTTAAATTAGACAAATCAAGAGTTCCATACAGGAAAGAAAGTTGAAGCTCTCAGAACTGGCTCGGAAAGATATTATAAAAATCATACTTTCTAATAATTGCCGGTGCCTAAAATTGAAAAATTAAAAACTGGCTACCACCTTGTTCGAAATTTTTCATTTGTCAAAAGATTTACTTTTTAATCCATTCGAATTGAATTTACTTTACTTTAAGAAAAAATAATTTCAAGTAAATCTAAGAGTTTATAAAAGCAGTGTATACGTGGCAAAAGTATCAAAACTTTTTTTTTAAATAATTTTCAAAATAGTAAATACTTTGTCACGTATTCACCGTGCACGATTCATCCATAATGCAAGCATTTATTTTAATATTAATTTATTTATGTGGTTGAATTTTTTACACTATTGATAAAATTTAATTCTAAACAAAAAAAAGTAGATATTAATTTAAAACACAGTATATCCACTCAAAATAAGAGTCAGGTAATTTACTAATTATAGGCATGATTCTTGACAGTTAAATATTTTTTTAGAAATTATTAATTTTCTATTAGCTTTCTTGAAAAGTGAAACAAAAATATACATCTTTTATGCAAAGAATCACGTAATCCTGCTGTAAAAAGAATATTTACAATCGTTACGTGCACGGTATCACTTATTGAATTGTGTACATTGCTATAAATAAATATTGAGCTTTTCTAAATTGTATGTAATGAATTATTTTTTTTAATTTTAGAGAAGAAAACAATTGACTTTGTGAACACATTAAAATAATTTTAAGAAAATCTAAGAGTTTATAAAAGCAGTGTATACGTGGCAAAAGTATCAAAACTTTTTTTTTGTAATAATTTTCAAAATAGTAAATACTTTGTCACGTATTCACCGTGCACGATTCATCCATAATGCAAGCATTTATTTTAATATTAATTTATTTATGTGGTTGAATTTTTTACACTATTGGTAACATTTAATTCTAAACAAAAAAAAGTAGATATTAATTTAAAACACAGTATATCCACTCAAAATAAGAGTCAGGTAATTTACTAATTATAGGCATGATTCTTGACAGTTAAATATTTTTTTTTGAAATTATTAATTTTCTATTAGCTTTCTTGAAAAGTGAAACAAAAATATACATCTTTTATGCAAAGAATCACGTAATCCTGCTGTAAAAAGAATATTTACAATCGTTACGTGCACGGTATGACTTATTGAATTGTTTACACTGCTATAAATAAATATTGAGCTTTTCTAAATTGTATGTAATGAATTATTTTTTTTTAATTTTAGAGAAGAAAACAATTGACTTTGTGAACACATTAAAATAATTTCAAGAAAATCTAAGAGTTTATAAAAGCAGTGTATACGTGGCAAAAGTATCAAAACTTTTTTTTTGTAATAATTTTCAAAATAGTAAATACTTTGTCACGTATTCACCGTGCACGATTTATCCATAATGCAAGCATTTATTTTAATATTAATTTATTTATGTGGTTGAATTTTTTACACTATTGATAACATTTAATTCTAAACAAAAAAAAGTAGATATTAATTTAAAACACAGTATATCCACTCAAAATAAGAGTCAGGTAATTTACTAATTATAGGCATGATTCTTGACAGTTAAATATTTTTTTAGAAATTATTAATTTTCTATTAGCTTTCTTAAAAAGTGAAACAAAAAATATACATCTTTTATGCAAAGAATCACGTAATCCTGCTGTAAAAAGAATATTTACAATCGTTACGTGCACGGTATGACTTATTGAATTGTTTACACTGCTATAAATAAATATTGAGCTTTTCTAAATTGTATGTAATGAATTTTTTTTTTAATTTTAGAGAAGAAAACAATTGACTTTGTGAACACATTAAAATAATTTCATGAAAATATAAGAGTTTATAAAAGCAGTGTATACGTGGCAAAAGTATCAAAACTTTTTTTTGTAATAATTTTCAAAATAGTAAATACTTTGTCACGTATTTACCGTACGCGATGCCAAGTACCTTACACAATATACATGCAGAAAATGGTTTACCGAAAAACTTTAAATCAGGGACCGTCACGGAATCAAAACAAAATTAAAAACTATTTTTGTTTTGATTCGGATATGGGTACCAGAATCAAAATTTCACTCTATTTAGTTCTGATTCCAATATTAAAACCAATATTCCACTCTATTTAGCTCTGATTCCGATATCAAAATTCCACTCTATTTCGGTTTGGTTCCAATATCAAAATTAAATTCTATTTAGTTTTGATTCTAATATCAAAATCAAAATTCTTTTTGTTTTAATTTTGATAAAATACTACTGCGCATATTTAACTTTCATTGAACCTAAATTTTGTTGCAAATGTCAAATATATCAGAAGATAATATCCTATCTTTTTTACATACGAAATCTGAAGTAGAATTCGAATCGACTTCTGTTTCTATAAGAAAACCGAATTGCAGTATTACAGTATCAAAATAGGAAGTGAATTTTGTTTCGTTACAGTATCGGAATCAAAATAGGAAGTAAATTTTATTTTGTTACAGAATCAAAATCAAAAAAATATTTTCTCTTTCAACAAATACAAAATGTAGTTTAAATAAATTAATTCGGTAAACTTTGTAGTTTTTATATGGTAGTAATCATAGGTATTTATTTATATATAAAGAAAGAAGAAATTCCTAAAATGCATTTTATGAGAAATAATTGGCTAATGTAAAACATTCGGTTTGCAAAAATTTAATACGATTTAAAATCAGTTGTTAATAATAGTAATAATTCAAATAAATTAAAAATTATGAATAAAAAGTTTTTTCCGCTCATATAAATAAATCAATCTAAAAATTACGAAGTGGCTATTTCGCCCGATGTCGGGCGACACAAGAAAGATTTTTTATTTCGCTCGTTGTAAAAGTACACAATGTCAGGCGAAATAAGAGAAATAGTGTATTTCGCCCGTCAGGTAAAATGCATAGGAAAAAAGACGGGCGAAATAAAAAAAAAAGTTTTATTTCGCCCGTCAGTGATAATATATATGATTTACTAATTAAAAATATTTATTAATTTTTCTTTTGTTGGAGGGGGGTTGATTTTGGGTTCGATACCTTCCCGTATTTATACCTTGCCGTATTAATACGGGAAGGTATCGAACCCAAAATCAACCCCCCTCCAACAAAAGAAAAATTAATAAATATTTTTAATTAGTAAATCATATATATTTTCACTGACGGGCGAAATAAACTTTTTTTTTTATTTCGCCCGTCTTTTTTCCTATGCATTTTGCCTGACGGGCGAAATGAACTATTTCTCTTATTTCGCCCGTTTTTCATTGCAATGCATTTTCTTTGACGTGCGAAATAAACTATTTCTCTTATTTCGCCCGACATCGGGCGAAATAGCCACTTCGTAAAACTTATTGGAATTTCATACATTAGATTCGTCAATATAACCTAAAAATTATAAAGTATCTTGTACAGTTATAAGTTTAGTTATTTGTAATTTTTTATATTTATATTTATATTTATGAAAATAAAAATAATATGAATCTTAGTTTACGCAATCTGAAAAAATAGATTGTAGGCATTGTGCATTGTAAATTAGAAATGTTCGTGAACGTGCATTGTTCCATTTCCTCTGTAAAAAAAATAATTTATATACTCGCTGCTATGACATGTTTTCAGTTTGAAAATGTGACTAATTATTTTCATGCATAAAGGAATCGACTTTTACAGTGTAACAATTGATTCCCCATGATAATATACACTCTATATGCTTGAAACATAAGATAAAAGTACAGCTTGAAATACTCTTACAGTGCTGCGTATTTACACTGTTTAAAATTCAAGTTAAAATTGAACTCTGTGCAACATTTTTATAAAATTTGTGCCACGTTACATTGCAAATTATAAAAAAATTTATACACAATACAAAAGTAAACAAAAATTGATATTTGATAGATGAGGTTAGAATGACAGCAACAAAACAAGTAATCAAATTGAATTTTGTACTTTTCATATTACTTTTCAAATGAATGATTAAAAACTTTTTTTTATTCCTTATTTGCACAATTAACAAATTCAACAACCGAAAGTCGTTCCCTCATTCTTGCGCAAACTACAAGTCCCACAGCACGCGAGAACAAAATTCTACCGTGAATCACAAAATGTCAAAATCAGTAGCAAATAATAATGAGTATGGCGCCATCTCTGAGCCGATATGTAAACAAATGCCTGATGGTAATTTATTGCTTATTGGAAAAAAATTATTATTTTATTATTTTTGTTATTAATTATCATCCTCATTAATATTTTTCTTAATTATTTGTTATTTTATAATATATACCAATCAAATATTACACTTTTTTTACGTTTTCTGAAAATGTAAAAAAAATGTAAACAATAACAAGGGGACTGTTTACATTCGAAATCACAACTTGGACATCCCCTTAAGTCTAGACATTACTGATTTCTTCTCAATTGTGCAATTTTTATAACTTAAACACTTAAGTATAATAGAAAAACTAAAAAATTATTATTTAACCATTGTTTAAACTTTTTAATTGATTTTGTTATTATTATTATCTTCCGAAAAAAATCGCACAATTGAGAGAATCTAAGAATTTCTAATTTTAACTATAGTAAATTAAAAAATTAACAAAATAAATTGTGTAAACAAGGTTTAAATAGTTAATATTTCTCTTTTCTTTTATACATAAATGTTTTACTTATGAAAAATTGCACAATTTAAAAAATAGAAATTTCTAACACTAACTACTGTTTATGAAATAGACTAGCAATAATTAATTGTTTAAACAATGTTTAGTTTCTTAACTTTTTATTAATCAAACATTATTTAAGTAGTTTTTTTAAATTAATCAATAAAGCTAAAAAAATATATTTTACGATTTTATTATTTTTGCTTCTTCATGGAGAAAAGTTTGTAGTCATTTAATTTACAAAATTTTTAAAAGTCATTTAAACAAATTTTCTTCTATATAAGTCTGTGTTGGATAAGACCCTGAACAATTGACCGGCTGTATGTATATGTGGGGGTCCCGTTTTTTTGAACACGATAACTCAAAGAGGTTTTGACAAATAATAATATCTATTAATTGAAGTAGTATAACAATTTTGATCGAAACTGTACCTATAACTAAATTTGTCTTAGTATGTAAGTTGAATTTTATAAAATTTATTATATTATTTGGAATTTAATTTACTAGGGGAGATTGGGAATTTGTGGGTCATGGGAAACTGTGGGCCACGTCAATTTTATTATTTAATAATAAATATTTATAAGTTTGATCATCCAATATTTTTTTATTTTTCTTTGTTCGTCAAAACTAAATTATCCATTATCATATTATGACTGTACAATGCTTTACAATTACTTATAAAATGAAAACAAAAATCACCCGAAAAATTGCATTAAAACATTTATTTGGATCTTCATGTTTTTATAAAGATTTTCAAGAATAAATTATGAAAAGTGAACTATTGTGTGGCATTGCTTTTTGTAAAATAAAGCATTTGGGGAATTGTAGGCCACTGTTTTTAAGGAAGTATTTATTGCTTGTTTTTAGCGATTTATTTGCACAATGCAAGTAAATATTATTAAAATCACTCATTTAACAAAAACAATTCGTTTCATTGCAATAAAGAAAAAAAACTTTGTTATTAATGGGCATATTTTACTTGTCTAAATTGTGATTTCGATTAATTTCATTTTCTTACTTTTTCTTTTCTAATTTTAAACTAATAATTAAAGATTTATAACATTTTTAATGTTTCTAACTATTTAATAAATATATTTCATCGTTATTTTTTATTTTAAACTCAATTTAGCCAGTGGCCCAGAATTTGCCAACATTTTTAAAAATCATAAAATTGCACTTTTTGGTAAAACATAAATTTGTTTGAGGTAAGTGATAATACTGGCAAACTGACTATCATATATGTTAGTTTATATCTCCTACTGACAAGAAAAATTTGAAGAAAAAAAATTGTGTGTGTAAGATATTAAGCTTAAAAAAAGTGTCGCCCACAATTCCCCTTAATAATTATTTATCTCATTGTATCATTTTTCAGTGTACCTTAATCGACATTAAAAATGTCTATCTCGGAGGTTAAAGCGATAGATAAGACTTCTTTTGAAGTTCGTAATGTAAAAAACAAAAACCGAGCTGTGTTCACGACAAAATTTGTTAAAAAGGGCACCATTGTTATCGAATATATTGGCGACCTCATAACTGAGAAATTAGAAATTGTGAAGCGTGAAACTTCTTATTCACAAAACAATTTGGGATGTTATATCCTCGACATCACATTTCAAGGAAAAAAAGCCTACATCGACGCAACTAAAGAAACCATTTATAAAGCAAGATTGATGAACCACTCGACAAATCAAAATCTTGTTCCTTTTAAACTTATTATAAATAGTATTCCTCGTGTCTTTTTCAAAGCCAAAAATGATATTCAACCAAATACAGAACTTGTTTGGAACTACGATGACAGGAGGAAGGCTGTGTTGGAAACTTGTCCATGGTTGAGACCTTTACATACCACGGGAATCCATTTTACCCGGTAATAAGGCTTGCATTAGAAAGTACTGAAAAAATAGAATTCCTTTTTTGTCCTTCGTTTTGAATTCCCAATAAAATTATGCAAATAAAATGGTATTCAATTAAAATATTTATAGAAAATTTGATACTAAGGAAGTTAATTTTTTATTAGCAAGTGAAATAAACGAAAGTAATAATTTAAATGAAATAAAGTATTAATACAAGTTTTACATTATATGTGATTTACATAAATATCACACAGCGCCAATTTCTTGAAACTTGACAGGAAATCGCTCAGTTTATATTAGCTGACGAAAATTTAATAATTGGGCGAATATTGCATGCAACATTGATACAATATTGTCTGAACATGGCAAGTTATTATTTACAGTAAATTTTTTGCTCAAGTTTGATATTCAATATTTTCTTATATGCGGACATTTAAATAACCTCACATTCTCCATGAGTTTTCCCACGCAATATTTCTAACCTCGCTGGACGAGATTCTGTCTAGTTGAGAACAGATGAGCCAATTTCATTTCTTTTTTCATCCTTTTCTCAAGAAACTTAGATTTTGATTGGTCAATTTTTGTTTTGTCACCAGCAAGCATTTTATTTGCAAGGAATTAAAAGGTATTAGATAGATCATAAATTTATTCTACTTTAAGTGATTAAAAGTATTCATTTTAATATTGTCATCTTTGGGCATTGAAACGGATTCGTTTTATAGACGAACACTTTACTTTCACTCAAAATTTATTTTGTTCCACTATCACTCAAACTATACACTACCGGTAAAAATTGAGAGACCATCCATTTTCAGGCGAATGAAAAACATGTTAAACATAAAATTTATGGAAACTAAAATTTTTTCTTTTCATTTTTTAAAAGATTATAAAATTTTGAAAAGAGTAATATATTTAAGAGGTAATTTTGCCAGTATTTTATTTAGATGTTTTTTCAAAAAATCGTCATTTTCAATGTATTAAAAAAATTTGACTAACTTCTAAAATAATAAATGCTTTTAAAATATCCTAGGCTTATTTTAAAGGTAATTTCCAACAGTATGAGAATTACTAATAGGCTTTAACGTGTAATATTTTTTTAGAAAATGCAGGTCGTCAAATTTGGTCAAAAAAATTTTAAATAATTTTTTTGTACTAATTCCCTGTTTGAAGTAAAGGGATAGAAATCCTATCCCTTTGAATATTCTTTTATCTCTGAGATAGATAGAGATCAAGGTTCTCTATCTTCTTGTTAGTCTATTCCCACTTTATCACTTTAATCACTTTTTTTCATAACCTTTAATTCATCTCTTTTAATAGTTCCAATAACAACCCCTACACTCGGGTCGCAAAGTTTCAGTACATTTTGACTGTTTACTTGTAAATGCTCGCTCTACTTCAAATTCAAATATTTCTGTAAAAATAGATGCAACAGCTATCAAACAAGGGTCATTTTAAAGCTCAATAAATTTAGAGTCAAATAGGCAAAAAAATAACCAATTTAATATTGTAAATTTGAAAATATAATTCTTTAAAGTTAGAGATTTTTTATGAAAATTGCGATTTCGGAATCTGGAGTTCAAGCGAACGCCAATTGAAGAAAAATTTTTTTTAAGACTTGACAGTTGTACAATAACAAGTACAAATTCCATTCTTTAATTCTAGACAAAAATCATTTACAAATATGAAGTATTTTTTTCAAATTGTATAAAAATAATTGCTCTTGCTCTAAATTTTTCGAAGAATATAAATTGCAAATTCGTCGTTTCTATTCATTTGTTTTATCAATTAACCACACTTTTGAAAAATATTGAACCTCTTGACTGTAGTAAATTTAAATTATTTACATGAAATTTATCCCTCTTCTTATAATGTTACAAATTTTAACTCGCATTATTACTTATTTTATTTCAAGGTGCAATTTTTTAAATTTTACAATAAAAAAGAGATACACATTTTTCAAAAATTTGGTTAATTGATAAAACAAATGAACAGAAATAACGAATTTGCAATTTATATTCCTTGAAAACTTTAGAAAGCAAGAGTAATTATTTTTATAGAATTTAAGGAAAATACTGGATACTTATAAAAGATTTTGGTCTCGAATTAAAGAGTGAAATTTGTACATTATATTGTAAAACTGTCAAATCTTAAAGAAATTTTTTCATTAATTGGCGTTCGCTTAAACTCCAGATTACGAAATCGCAATTTTCATAAAAAATCTCTAACTTTAAAGAATTATATTTTCAAATTTACAATATTAAATTGGTTATTTTTTTGCCTATTTGACTCTAAATTTATTGAGCTTTAAAATAACCCTTGTTTGATAGCTGTTGCATCTATTTTTACAGAAATATTTGAATTTGAAGTAGAGCGAGCATTTACAAGTAAACAGTCAAAATGTACTGAAACTTTGCGACCCGAGTGTATGTCTTCCTATCTCTAATTTCATTTAAAAACTTACTTATCTTTTTTAATATTCTTCTAATATTTCTTCTTGTTTCTTTTTCAATAACCTTTATTGTATCCCATTGAATCCTTTTTCAATCCCCTAAGCTAACCTTTTATACCCTTTCCAATGTCACTTCAGACTTATGCAGTTTTATATCTCCCTACTCAAGGTAGATGGATAGGAATCCTATCTCCTTGAATATTTGTTTATCTCTAAGATGGAAAGAGATATAAAGTTTATCTCTGAGATGGAAAGAGATATAAAGTTTATCTCTAAGACGGAAAGAGATATAAAGTTTATCTCTTTTAATCTATCCCCATTTTTATTATTACTATCGCTTTCTATCTTCTTATCTTCTCAATCTTTTTTAATAAAATTTTTATTATTACTATCGCTTTCTATCTTCTCTTTTTCTCAATCTTTTTGAATAACATTTTTCTTATGTTCTTCAATACTTTTCCTATCTACTTTCTTTCTCTTCTGTCGCTACTTTAATCTATAAAAACACTAATCTCTGCTTATGACCTTCTTTTATCCCAGACTTTTCCTTTTTTAATCTCTTTAATCTTTCTTTATCTTATCTTTTTTCTCAACCTCTTTTAATAACCCTTATTTTGTCTCTATTAATTCTTTTACTATTTACTTTCTTTTCTTTTTATCCTAACATTATTATAATGCTATATTTTTCTCTTTTTATCCCCTCGATTCAATAGCAGCCTATTTCTTTCCAATTCGATTGAAAAAGACCTTTTCTTCTATTAACTCAATAATTTTTTTATGACATTTATTCTGTTCTTTTAAAAAAGAGATAAACTGAGAGATAAAAAATGTGAAATGTGTTTTTTAGTTAAAAAGGAAGCATTAATTCCATTAAAGGATGCATACGTGGTCCTCGAGCGATTGTCAGTTTCAAAAACTGACATAAAAATCAATAATAGGCATAGTGATGCCAGTGAAATGGGAGACAGTTGGATTGATGGGTCTCTGAATTTCATGAAAAATTTTAAATTAGAGGTCTCTTTTTAAACTATTTTTCATGAATTTTTTTAAGACTGAGGAAACCGACAAACAAAACAGTTTGTCTCGTTTCTTTGCAGAGCAAATCGGTGGACAAGATTCCGGCTAGACTGTTAAATCTAAATAAAAAATTCCAAGTTTTTCTTAATCTGTGATAGATTTAGCTTTAGAGTTCGTAAAATATTTTTAAAATATTAGTTTTTGTGTATTTGACAGTTGTTTGAAACAAAAAGTCTATTTTTAGAGAAATTTTTTTTCAAAAAGTCTATTTCCAAAAAAACCAACAAACCAAAAAAAATCCGCTACGTACTCTAAAGCATTAGTAAATTACGAACTAAAACGCCTTGGCCAAAGTCAATCCAATCAAAACTTTTTGAGCTAGACTTTTCGCCGATTTTAAAACGTTATTTCGAGAAAAACTTATTAAAACTTTAACACATTACGTTAATATAACTTTAAAACATGAAAACACTGTTAATCTGAGATGCCTGCACCATATAAGTGACTATCTACATTAATATTTGCTTCATTTCCATCCATTCGTGCAATTTAAACTTCCCATATGATATAATTTATATTCTATAATCATAAACAGGGTGTCTAACGGTCAGGGAAGTCATGGAAAAGTCAGGGAATTTTTTTGGTCAGAAAATGTCAAAGAACTTCATTCAAAGTCAGGGAATTTTATATAAATTTATAAAAAAAATCAAAATTTTTTGTTAATTAAATTTTTTTTAATCTAACAGAACTTCAAAAATTTGTATTACCATTTATTTCTATCATTAGATACTAATTTATTGTTAAATATGTCAGTTACCGTATTTTTGGCCCAAGAAAGCAAAAATAAAATTAGAAAAAGTCAGGGTACAAGTCAAGAAAAGTCAGGGAGAAGTCAGGCAAATGTTTTGTTACAAAAACAAAAATTTCATCAACTACACTGAGAAAATTTTGGTAAACTTGCAGGCTTTACATTAGGCCCGCTAGAGCTCTGTGAGAATGTACTCCTCAGGAGCTACTGCTGACCCTGGGGGAGAGATTATCTCCATTTTCAGACAAACTGTGAGTCCTGAACCACAAAGCTTAAGCGGAACTCATATAATGCTTGCTGGCTTACTAAAATTTTTTCAGTGTACTGTAATTAAGGGTTTTTGGAGTCCCTGATTGCGAATAAGATGTCAGTTTTGCAAAATGTTCTTGGGTTCACTGAAATAATTTTTGGGGAGTCTGCAGGCTTTACATAAGTGCCGCTAGAGCTCGCAAGTTAACCTCAAAAAGGCGAGAATGTAGTCGCGAAAGGTAAGCAGAAACTCCTCAGAAGCAGCTGCTCACCTTTCGGGAGTAGATGCTCGCTTTTTTGAGGTGAGCTGCGAGCCCTGAGCAAGGGGCACTAATTTCGGACATGAAAAGTCAGCAGCCTCCCCAAAATTCTTTCAGTGTAACTGATTACCAATTCGATGTCAGTTTTGGCTGCTTACGAATCTACTACCAATCCGTTATTTTGAATTTTAAAAAATTAAAAAACCTACGTCAGATTCATAATCAGCGATCCAAAAAACCTTCAAGTAGTCATTCTCAAAAACTTAGATCAACTTTTTAATTTAGAATTTAGAATTTTTTAAACCTGACATTGGATGAGTAATCAGTGACCCAAAATACCTCTGAGTAACGAGTTTCATGCGAATCCGAACTATTTAAAAAAATCGTTCGTTAAATGCGGGTTTGTAATCTACGATCCTTAAACATTCTATCCCGTGTAGAAATTGACATATTTTGACGATAATGTGATGAAACACCATCCCAGATTCCTGTTTCATGCTAATAAAAGGGACGCCAGATCTGGCCTCGATTAGGGCCATGTCAAAGTTTTTACACGGGATTAGTCATGTTTGCTAAAATATATTAATTTTTCCTTTATATTTTGCTATGTTTTTACAAATCTTAACCTAGCGAGTATGTGATTGGACATGTAATGCCCCACACTTACTTAAATCTTATTAAATCCTAAAATTTCCACTGTAACGTTTTGGCACTTCTAGATGGTGGTGTGGTGATAATGTTGTGGAAATTATGTTTTAAATAACTTACACTGAAAAAAATTCTGTGTCACTACCTTATTTACGAATGTCGCTACCACACAGATCAGATGGTAAGTACTATCCCGATTTCGGAAGGGAAATTAGCTCTCGAGGGAACACTACCTCACCGCGAGAGAAGGCTACAACACTGGTACGAGATTGCACCAATCTCGAGATATCGGTATGACCGCGCCTTCCGTCTATTCGAGAAGGCTACCTGCTCTTGAGATTTGTTAACGCACCCGAAAACCGAAGGGCAGAGCATTTGAGGCAAGATAATGTAGCGCCATCACCACACATGCGGCAGCCACACAAAACTTTTTCAGTGTAGACGCAAACGTCATTTTGGCATATTATTGGCGACATTTTATTCCAAAGTTGTACCAAATTAATGATAACTGAATCGTAATTATATTCTAAAAGGCAGTATTATACATCTTATTCTATAATATTTAAAGTATTTATAATATAATACCAGAAATTAACCTAATATAGCCACATGTACCATTTATAGGCAATTGTACTGTCAGGGCAGTCATGCCCATCACATAGTAGGTGTAAAATTTTTGCGTCACATACTCGCCGGGTTTAAAAAACCGACTTGTGTTTATATTGTTTAAAAAAAATTTGTATTAATTTATTGTTCTACAAAAATTATCTATAAAGGTAAAGAAATATGCTGGTCACTCCTGTTTATAAAACAAGAATATTTTTATTTTTTAAAACTTTATGGATTTTTTAATTTAAAGTGGTTTCTTGCAACTTTTTTGTGTATTGAAATATTGCCTTAATTTTTTGTTTCCTTTCTTGTTCATGTCAAGCACATTGAAGGTTTAAGTAATGGTCTTAATCGAAGCTGGAATTTTAAGCAAAAAGACGAAAAAGGCGCATTTTTTCGAAATTACAAAATAGGGCTATTAGGAACAAGGCGATAAAAACCGTTGAAAAAGGTATTGAAAGTTAAAGAAGTTATTTTTATTGCTCGAAAGTAAACACAGAATATAAAACAAATGTAAAAACAAAACTTAATGAGCGAATGTGTTTTTTAAACGTTGCTGGTATCATCAGTTAAGATCGATGATGGAATCACTGGTCGTTTTTTGCGACTTGTCGGTCCCAACACTCTTTTACAATTTCTAACCATCTTTGAACACTAAAATCTAAATTAGGTGATAAAAAACAAAAGAAATTACGAAAAACTTAAGTTTTGACAACACACTTTAACAATTCAGAAGAAATAATTGTGTCCTTATATACGTTCGTGAATTTTTTTTTGTTTTAAAATCTTACTGTTAATACAAAATAAACCCTGTAAGAAGCGAGGAATTGAAAATAATTCAGAAGCTCATTTCTTTTGAATGGTCGAATTTCCAAAATAATCCAATTCCTCGGTGGAGCAAGAGAAAGTAGCAAAATCTATTATTCTTAATTGACTTCACCAAAATATGAAACGTGCATATACGTTTAAATATTTCATTTTAATAAATTAGCACTGAAATCACAATGAAATTCACACGACGCGACAAATAGCTGTCACTGCATTTTATTTTAAGACAATAACTAGAAGAGCTCCTACAAATAATTGAAAAGATTAGGCTTTTTCAAATTGTTTTTCAAAAGTTCTATTCCTCTTAATGCGTTTCTAAAATTCGAAGCGAAGAATAAACAATTTCTATTCGTTTGAATTGACTTCGTAGAATCGCTTAAGTTCGATTAAAAAGAATAGCTATTTTTTATTTTTTCAATTAGCTTTTACAAGTGTTACGTTTGTAGTAACCTTTTCTTTTATTTTAATGTTTGCTTGTTATGCATGCATAAAAATATATGCATAAACTGTATTTATAAGCATACACTTGTCAACATCAGGAGTGACTAAGCATTACTCAGTAGAACGTGCAGTAGAAATGATCAAAATTTGACACTCTAAATGATATGAAACTCATAGCGCCGGTAGAGAATAAGAGAAACGTGAAAGAATGCTTAATAACTCTTGTTGACGTCAGAGTATTACTCATCTTATATGCATTGACCTTTTCATAAATACACGAGATTTTAAGACGAAACCAAACCAAAATTGTAATTGTTTAAACAATTAGATATTCTAATGACAAGTGTATAATTAAATATATTATTATCACTACACAGTTGCATGTGTTAACATTAATCCCATTCACAAATAAACGGAGAATATCATCAACTACGAATATCATACTACTGAATTCATTACAAGTTTAAATAAGTATTTTTGATTTTTATATTTACTTAAAATTATTTCTTGCAATAAAAAATATTTAACAACTTCGTTTGTCTACTGCTTGGTTTATTATCATATAATTTTAATTTTAGACTTATTTTATTTTTAAGTTAATTCGTAAGTAGTTTCTTAATCTTTGGGTTTTAACACTCGAATGAAAAAGCTAATTATATTATAATTATATTAATGCATGATATTAATATTAAATTAAATTTAAGTTAGTTTAAGTTGTTCTTTAGTGCTTGCAGTTTCAATACTCGCAGGAAAGAACTAAATTTTTAACTAATTCAGCTTCTTTAATGTTTGCAGTTCCAATACTCACAGGAAAGAACTGAATTATACTTACTATTATAAGTTATTAATTTTATACTTAACATTAAGTTCTAGTATTAATGCATGATATTGATATTAAGTTAAATTTAAGTTAGTTTAAGTTGTTCTTTAGTGCTTGCAGTTTCAATACTCGCAGGAAAGAAAGAAATTTTTAACTAATTCAGCTTCTTTAATGTTTGCAGTTCCAATATTCACAGGAAATAACTGAATTATACCTATTATCATAAGTTAATAATTTACACTTACCTTTAAGTTCAGATATTATTGCATAATATTAATTCTAAGCTAAATTTAAGACTGTTCTTTAATGCTCGAGTTTCATTACTCGCAAAAGAACTAAAATAATTCTTGCTAATTAGTTATTAGTAATTTAAGTTACTTTAAGAAGAAAACCAAGTATGAAACAAATAAGTTCGATATTTTTGCACACATGAATCAACTAGACCCAAGAAAAGTCATAATACGTAAAAGACTTAGAAAAAGGGTTATTGAACACAAGTGGGAAGAGATGCAAAGAGAATTATTCCCTAATTTTCCCCTTTCCTAATCCTCAAAACTCGAATGTAAGGAAAAATTAAAATCATTAATAGTCGAATTAGAGGAGGTACTTGCAAGTTTATCGTAACATCTTTTTATGTTTTTAAATAAAACCCACATCAATACAATATTTCCAAAATTAGAAATTATTACTCATCCAACTTTTCCCATAGGAGAACCTCTTAAAGATTGTGCTTTGGAAGCTTTCATTCGCGGTTTGCCTGACGACATGTCAACCAACGTAGATGTACGTAATGCAGAAAATTTAGAAGAAGCTTTAAAAGCAGCTCTTAAAGTCGAAGCGAGATATAAAGAGCAATTCTACGGACCAAGTACCTATCGCGTGTCTAGGTCAGAAAATTACCAAAATGATCCCCCTATGCGCGATAGAAGTTTAAGCCCAACTTTCTACAGATGGGATTTTAGGTAAGAAATTATCTTCGACAAGAGAAAACAGAAATATCTTTCTGGCATAACACGATTGTTACACATTCAGAACCTACCAAATCGAGATGGTGTCGCTTATGTTTTAGCAATCAATACAAACAATGATGACGTCACGATAGAATTAAATCCTTAAGAATTAATACCTTTTGAATATTATAATATCCCAGGTGACGAATTCCTCGAATGTTTTGAATCTAACGAACCTATTGAAATACCTACAGACCGAACAAAGGCAATTTACGAAAAATTAAGACTAGACCATTTAACATCAGAAGAAATTCAACATGTAGAAAAATTAATTTGCGGGCTTTCTAAATGATTTCTATCTACCCGGCGATAATCTTTCCTCTACGCCTCTAGTTCGCCATAAAATTCCTACGACTGATGACATACCTATAAATACTAGACAATATCGTTTTCCACCTATCTAAAAGGAAGAAATTGAGCGTCAAATCGCTAAAATGCTATCAGAAGAAATAATAACACTTCTAACTCTCCTTATAACTCCCTGTTATGGATATTGCCCAAAAAGTCCGACGCTGAGGGCAATAAAAGATGGCGTTTAGGGATCGATTTTCGCGCCCTTAACGAGAAGACGATTGGGGATGCTTATCCTCTGCCCAATATTTCGGATATCCTGGATCACTTGGGGGATGCTAAGTATTTTTCAACCTTAGACCTTGCTTGGGGTTTTCATCAAATAGAGACCGACCCGATAGATCGACAAAAAACGGCATTTTCTACGCTAAATGGACATTATGAATATATTCGAATGCCCTTTGGTTTAAAAAACGCCCCTGCTACGTTCCAAAGATTAATGGATCAAATTCTTAGAGGTCTGCAAGGAGTAGAAATATTTGTCTACTTGGACGATATTGTTGTTTACGCAAAAGATTTAGACGAACATGTAAAGAAAATTAAAAGATTATTTTCCAAATTACAGAATGCTAACTTAAAACTTCAACCTGAAAAATGCGAATTTTTAAAAAGAGAAGTAATTTATTTGGGCCACATAATAAGTAAAGACGGTTTAAAACCTGACCCCAAGAAAATCGAGGCAGTAAGAAATTTTCCTGCCCCCCTTAATGTCCGAAACATCAGATAGTTTCTTGGTCTTGCTGGATACTATCGTAGATTTATTAAAGATTTTTCAAAAAGAGCTAAACCCCTATCTGACTTATTGAAAAAGGAAAAGAGATTCATTTGGACTCCTGAACATGAAGAAGCTTTTACAACCCTTAAAATGCAATATGTCAAGAGCCTATCTTACAGTATCCTGATTTTGATAAAACATTAACTTTAACAACTGATGCCTCTGATTATGCAATTGGAGCAGTATTGAGTCAAGAAAAAGATGGTTTCGATCATCTAGTAGCTTATTTATCAAGACTTTTAACGGGACCTGAGAAAAATTATTTTACAACTGAAAAAGAATGTCTTGCAGTTTTATATGCAGTAAGATACTTTCGTCCTTACCTGTACGGACGCGAATTCAATTTAGTATGTGATCATAAGCCAATACGATGGATTGACAGTATTAAGGACCCTGGAGAGAGACTTGTAAGATGGCGTTTAAAATTAAGAGATTATCAATATTCCTTTAAGTATAAACCAGGAAAATTAAATTCTTATGCAGATGCATTATCAAGAAATCCTATTGCAACTAACGATGAGTCTCATTCAAAGATATTTGTACTAACACGAGCAAGTAAGAAATGTTTAAAAAAACCATCATCCTCGAGCAAAACCCCCACTGAGAAAAATAAAGATATTAATAAACCCAGAACGTATCATACTACAAAACAAATCCAAAAACATAAAACCTATTTTAATCCGGCTTCCGTTTCTAAACCAACGATTGTTGCTTCAACTTCTGCAGATAATTTACAAACTACCCAAAAGAGTGCAAAAAACCGACCTTCATGCCATCCAAAACTAGGATCAAAAACTTCTTCTCTTAAAACCCCATTTAAACCTGATATAAGCTCCATTGCAACGAGACAATACCCTCGTAAGGTAAAAGAGAATATTGCAACACAAAAGGATAGTTCCGAAGACGAAGATGATAATCAAGAAATTAAAGAATCTGAATCTGACGAGGAATCGCACACTCACGTTCTCATTTGTAGGAGAAAACAAAGTGTCCTTCCAAGTCTAAATGTAACTTCAGATCCTTCCAAGTTTCCTACTCCACTCAAAAGTGCTCCACCTCAATGTGTCACAGAATCTTTCTTCCAAGACGAACTAGAACAAATGCAAGATCAAAATGAACCAATAATAGAAACAGAAATTCAGCCTATACATCTAGAAGGACCTCCACAGAGTGATTGAGATAGCGAAGACGAAGAAGGAATATAAATTATTGATAAATCAATCTTGAATAAAACACGACAATAAATAAAAGACGAACTCCAAAATTCTTTTGGAAAATTTAACATATCTTTAAAGGAACATGAAAATATTTTAGAAAAAGATCCGATTGTGATTTCTTGTAAAGCCCTATCTGAAGGAGAGAAAAAAGAAGAAATACTATCAGCTCTTGAAAATTTGGATCCTTATGACACGGAAGATAAAGACGAAGAACTAGAAAGACGAATTGAAAAATTAGTCAAAAGGACTGAACAAATGACTGCACTAAACACTGGAAAAGAAATTCCTCCCATTCAACTACAAAATAAAGATACCGACAAAATCAATAAAGGTAAAGATATAGAGTCACAATCTACATCAACTACATTCTCCCGAGAATTAATGACTCCTTCTACTGCCATCCAACCTACAGCTTGATCTACACCTTTTATTTCAGGACTTTCCCTACCCCATACTATTCCAGAAGAAGATGAAGAAAGTAATATTACAGTAAAACCCAAGGAAAAGCAACCACGAAAATTATATATGCAAGAAATTCCAGAAACGAATGAAACAGAAACTTTACCGCAGAAGATAGAAACACCTAAAACTATCTTACCTTCACCTGAACCTGATAGAATTACAAATAAAGTAACGAGTGATTGTGACATGTTTTCAAAAGGTTTTTACGCAAGAAACATTACTATTCAAAACTGTAGAGAAAACCTTACTTACAAACGTGATAATTACGTTCATTTGACTTCCGCTAATTGTGAATTTTTAACACCAATTGATAAATTGTTCATAGATCTAGGAATCATAGATCCTGAAAAAATGAAATTACAAAAAAAACATTAAAACATCACGACTTTCTCTACTTGGTAATTACTTAGAAAATTTAAAACCAAATGAGTTAACAGAAATATTCTATGAAGACACGATCACAATAACTTTATGTTATGCAAAAGCATCTGTTCCTCCAACTGAAATTAGATCGAAAATAATCTCTGAAATGCATAAAAGCTTAGTAGGTGGTCATAAAGGAATGACTAAAACTTATCGAAGAATTAGAGAACGATTTGTTTGGACAGATATGAAAAATGATGTTATGGAATACATTAGGCACTGCAAACCGTGTCAAGAACAACAAATAGTCCGATCCAGAATACGAGAACCTATGCTAATCAAAGACACCCCAATTGATACTTTCGACAATATCATTTTCTTCCCTTAGGAATATTAATAGGTAGCCCAACTTTCGACGAACACAGAAGAGTACTGACCAATGTTTTCTTTGCATTATTGTACCAAATCATTCCAATTGATCCTAATAAGATCAATTGGACCAGAAATGTTATGTGATTATGATGAAAAAAGAAGCCTTGCGATTATACATAGTGCAAGAAGATATAAACATCTAATAAATAACAACCCTATATTTTTCTAAGATAGAAATAATAACTCACTATGGTTAGAAACTATATCAAAGGGATTTACACGTATACAATGGTTATTGGATTTGGAAAATATGAATTGGAACTATGTAAACTCTAACAAAGAAAAATTTGTGTTTAACGAAAATCAATCTCAAATCTCTTAAAGAATACTAACTTTTAACCATCTCAGTAACCAATATATATCTTTAAATTCCAGATGATCATGGAACAAAATCACCCTCCATTGATAGAAGAATACATAAAATTATTTGATGACTTTGAAACAGAAAGAATGAATTCAGAAGAAGCTGGTTTCGTAACAAATTTAATAACATCCTACTATCCATTGTTTGCTCAATACTCGTTTGAGCCCTTCTCACATATACAGCATCATATTATCACCAAAACTGACGCACCAATTATCACGACAAACAAATCACCAGATTCATATACAATTGACCAAAAACAAGACCTGTTTTCACAGCTGTGTTATTTATCACTAGCAGAAATAATCACACCATCAAACTCTACCTACGCCAATAAAATCAACATAAATTTCGTATGGACATCACATGTAAGAAGATTTACTTGGAAGTTTCCTACAGATTACACACAAAACATAACACTGTATCCAAAGGGTATAATTGTGACAAGTAAAAATAAGAAGGAACATATTGAAACCATATCAACGATATTTTTAAAATTCGCTCTAAATGGAATTTCAATCCAAGCATCAAATTGTAAACTCTTTTTAGACAAAATCGATGCACATGATTATATGGATTCCCAAATTGAACCCGACAACACAGTACCAATACAAAATCCTTCTTATAACGGGCAACTAATGTTACATTTCCGAATTTTCGAAAATTATTTTAAAGTAATTCTTATCGAATACTCTAATCACCGAATTAATATAACTAAACAGTCAAAACGAAAATTCCAACCTTCGGAAACATTTTACAACAAAGAAGAAAAAATCTGTCTAGCATTAGTTCATGCGAGAAGAAGATTTAGTCAACTCATTGGAGACAACAATATACTGCTTCCAAATGGACGAAACACATTAAATTGGCTAAGTGAAATTGAACCTACAAATACAAGGATTAACCATTGGAGATATGAATTGCAGACCTCAGAATGGATCATATGCTAAAACAATTAAAAGAAAAAATATATATAAAGGGGGGAAAACAGGACAAAAATAATAAATTAAATTATACCAAAAACTAACTGTATTTCCCTATATCGAAAAAAATGTATATATGTATATATGAATAAAATAGACATAAAAGTAATAGAAGAAGAGCATTACACCTAATATATGGATATGTGTATGTGTATATGTGTGTATACGCATATATATGTTCATATTACTAAAATATCCCTAATACATAAAACTAATAAAACCTTACATTACAAACACCTTAATAAACTATTCATACAACAGAACCTAAACAAAAAAGGAGAAAAGAAGAATATAAAAAAATACACATATTGAACCACTTAGGTACGTCGTCTTCTTAAATTTTGCCTCCTCTTGTAACACGATACGTTTTTGCAAGTGTTACAATACTTTGGACTCCACAAAAGAAGGTTGTCCACACGAGACCGCTAAAAGAAAATAGAAAATTTATATATAATTGATCAAACATCCTTATGTATTGAGCCAAAATAATAAAAATAAGGGGACTTACTAGTGCCCAAGAAACTTTAATGTTCGGACCATCCTCCGTGAACGTAAAATGTTCCACCCTGATTAAAACCAATGTTTTAAGAATGGGTACACTCCAACCCCTCCATACCCTTGACCAACTGAAAAAACCTGCACACAGAAGATTCAACTTTTGGCTTCTCTGCCATTCTCCGACCCTTCTTCACAAAGAATTCGGATGGGTGACGAACGTTAATCTAAACGTAATAAATAATTAATAAAATATACAAAAATACACACATCACTATAAACAATCATATAACATACCGGCATCCAGTAGCCCCGCATATAAACAGGGCCATCAGTCCGCAATTTTATATATTCTTGACACCAACAAAGAGGCCCATCAGACAACTCAGGGCGACTCTCCCACGGAATTCCTGATAAACGTTGTTGTTCCCCAGGATAAGTGTACCCAAATTCACACCAGGGTCCAACTTCATAAATAGTGCTACAATAAAATAAAAACAATAAACATTCCGCAATTTTTCTCTGTATTTCTTACAATATATAAAATTAGCAATTCTAAAAATAATAGAAGGAAAATTTTAAAGAACTAAGATTTTTCTTTTACATATGTCAAATTTTGTTGTCGTAAAGTTAATTAAATTCTGAATACATATTGAAAATAATAATATTAGTCATAATAATAATAAAATTGTATTTATCTCAGAAATTCAATGATCTTCAATATCTACTATTTTAATGGAATTTTTCAAAATAATGTAAGTGTTTGAAGAAATCTTTGACAAAAGTTTACACAAACCTTTTACCATTTTCAAAATATTGAAAATTTTACAGGAATTTAGTTATTTACAAGCTAAATATAAACTTAATTTTTAAACACAATCATAAAATTATTATTCATAAATAACTTAAGGTTAGAATTCCAAAATTGATTGGATCTCAAAAGAATTGCTTTTATAATATTCATCAATAGATAAACTCAATAGGTTTATTTTTATACAAGATTCTTTCTTTTATTTTGAGACGTTTCGATAAGACAATAGAAATAAAATATGTCATAACGATTTATTTTTTTTTGTTTGTTTTGGCAAAAACTTTATTACTTCACAAGATTTTTACTTCTTCTATGACTCTGGGGAATGTTCTGACTAGCCCTAGGAATGATTGGATATTTACGTTTTGAAAGGATCAATGACTTTTTTGTAAATAAATTAAAGTCATTGTTGTTTTCCTACGGGAATAGATTGTTTTTAGTGATTTTGAAAAGGGTTCTTTGAGAATTTTAAAATCCATTTGTTCACGAAATTTGAAATATTCGAAATTCTTAAAAAAAACAAAAAAAAATTTACAAACTTAAATAGTTTTGACTGAAATTCATAATTCGGAATGTTGAAAATGTTAGAAAAAATTACTTTCGACCTTACTCAATACCATTGTGCGTGAAAGAAACATATTTAAAATATTAATAATTTAATTATTTAAGAACGACAATTGCTTATCGTAGTAATTGGGACATTTCCATTGAAATGCATATGCTCCAATTACTGGGAGCAACATAATCTCTAAATACACGTGTTTTTATCGCAGTAATTCGCTCACAGTAGTTTAGTCAGTCTCCTAGTAATACACGCATTTGATATAATTTGTTTATTAATTTAATTTGTTTAAATGATCAATTTCTGTTAAGTTTTTATTAATGTTTTATTATCGACATGACAAGAGCTTTCAATTTAATTAGCTTTAACTTTACTTCTTGCATTATAATTCTCGAGTTTATTACTTAAAATGCTGCTAATTTTGAACATCGCAGTAGATGGCACATTTACCCTACATTTTATTAAAAAAAAACAAGTTGTGAATTAAGATGTTCATTAAATGAACAAAATTTGATTTATAACTCTTTACTTAGAACTTGTACCTTGTTTATAAATTGTCTAAAAATCTGAGAAAGGTCGAGGAAATACAAAACGCATCCAACATAGTCTCCCTCTTCCCCTCTCTCTCTAACCTACGCCATTCACCCCATTCTGCCTTCGCTCCGTCCATTCTCATGCGTTCTCCCTCGCTCTTACGCGCTCTCCTTCATTCTATACCTTCCATTCTTAAAGCATCTTTTTCTTACTCACTATACATTTCGAAATGTATATATGTATGTGTATACAGGGCTCGGATTGTGCGACTTTTTCGTCTTTTTGTGAAAAGATGCGACAATCGACTTTTCGAGATTTTTTTATAGTAAAATGCAACCAACATAGTCTCCCTCGTCCCCTCTTATCCTTTTCTCTCTAACCTCCGGTATTCACACCATCCTTTTCTCTCCTAGTTCACTTTCATGCCCCTTTTCTTTTTATTTTTATCAATGAAAATAAATAAATAAATAATAAACGAATTTTAAAGAATTTAATTATTTTTAAAGGGAAATAATTGAAAATTATAGAAGCTGATAATTGATTTGAAATGAGGAAAATAGTTTTGAAGGAAACTCTGTAATAATATTCTTATAACTTACAACAATGATTTTACCACTCACTCATCTTTAATTGTTAAAAAACATGAGGGAATCGATCACTCTGAGTTTTTAACTCGGAACAGTTACTATCTTGCGTTTTTGGAGATATTGAATTAACAGAGATAAATCTAAAATTTTCGAAACTCTTAATTCCTGTGAGAAAGGTAGTATTGGTTAAATATTGGATTAAAAATATATTGATGTTTTCGAACAATTTTACAAAATTTTTATCTTAAATAAATGTAACAAAATATTTTGAGTAAAATTTTTCCCTTGATCTTCTAAAGACACAAAGGTTTCAATTTCATTTTTAATTAAAATTGTAATTGACAAATAGAATAGAATATGCAGTGTTTCTTTACCAAATGAGAATAATAAATTTTTGAACTATTGTTCAGAAATTTATAATAAATGAAACAAAACATACCTACATTACCTACAAAAAAACATACACAAAACTAACTTTAAAATATGGCCAGAGTGGGCAAAGAATGAGACGATTATTGAATTATTCATGTGATTAATTTTTCACTCATTTTCTTTTTTTCAATTGACAAAATACAACTCGCTCTCTCTCTCTCTCTATCTAACAACATCCACTCACTTTTTCTTATATACTACATCACAAACAACACACAAATAAAACCTTTCTTAAAATTAACACAATTACATATAAACATCAAGGTATAAAAAAATGATTTTACTTACCCAGATAAATTCAATTCCGCAGTCTTCACCTGATACATACAATAATCATCCGGCTAATCCCAAAATATATATATTGTAAATGATTTGGAAAAATGAGCGGTACTCTTCCTATTTCCCTATTGTATTCTTGTACCAGATTAAGGAACAGCGGATATCTGCTGTACATAACCGCAACAAAATATCTTAAACCACGAAGATGCCACGTAACAAAATGCTTTTATTTTTCTCTCAATTCACAAACGTCTAACTCAAATCAAAATCAGAAGAATACTGATAAGTATCAGACATTCACAAATGTCATCCCATGCATGACCATACCAAATGGAACCAAACCACTTCAAATAGTCTCTAAATAACATAAACATCACGTCGCCATAATATTGAGAGATGCTTAACAGCACACAAATTTAGGCGACTAAGTCCATTTAAAAGAAAATTCACTTCTTTCTCTTTATATAACAAATTTTATTTAACAAACGATTATTTCTAGACTTTATATAATTAATTAAATTATTAATTAAATCCGACTGAAAATTTATTAAATTAAATTTTTTTTATTAGATTGATTCTTTCTTATAATAATAATAATTAATATTATTATAAAAATAGAAAACAGTAAATTTATTTATAAAAACTCACATTCATTTATTATAACTCTTTAATTATAAAACATATTTCTCTTTATTGTTTCATCCTCAATAAAACCCTACAACAAAAAGAAGTAATAAATTTAATGTTTAATAAATATGAATAGTTTTCGGAAATATATATAAATAAGAAAAAGACAACTCACATAGGGTAAAACAATCCCAAATGGACAAAAACCTGTGAATTTTTGAAGAGGTTTTGGTCTTTTTACCTTTTCATCTTCAAAATCTTTGTTAATAAACCAAGCATCTTTACTAAAAATTTCTTTACCACCTTGCCCATTTGGCAAAACCAAATTCGTCTTTTGGTTTCCCGAAAAATATTTGAAAAGCGGTCTTTCCCTCTCCATCAACCCTGAATTGCTACTTCCACTTCTATTCACTAATATAACAGCTCCACATCCAAAACACAAAATACCTAAAATAAATTTTCCATTTATTGAAATCCAAAAAGGGGGGAAAATGAAGTATATATATGTATGTTTATGTACATATTCCGATATATATATATGTATGTATGTGTGATATATGTGTGTGCATAACAGATATACCTGTATTACACGAAAACTGTCATACCTCCACTACTATTTTTACTTCCACTAGCAACAGGTCCAGAACCTGATGCTTGACCACAATATACACAACTACCTAAAAAAACCACTAAACTCTTAATAAATAATAACAAATTAAATAATTATATCTTCTATTAATCCTCGCAAATTTCATTTATTTTAGACACATTTTTTTTACTGTTTAATTGAGAAGACATCTTTTTTAATTAAATAAACACAAGACACTGAATATGAAGAAGAAGAGTCTCAAAGCATAAAACACATTCTATACACTACAGTCCAGATTATAAGGTTTCAATTCAATGTTTAAATAAAACATGAATTGAGATATATACCTATTATATAATAATAATAATCTATTTCGACATTATAAAAGATAGGGAAAATTATCGAGAGTTATAATTGAGAATTGAGTTATAATTGGATTCTTGGAATTCATAAGAAAATTCCTAATTCTACAGTCTTTTGTTTAATTTAAAACACGAATTCCAATACAAAACCATCAATCTTTTATTTATTGATAATTTCATTTTAAATAATTTTAATAAAAAAAGAAAATTTTTTTTTATAAATTACATCATAATGTAGAAAAATATTTACGTATACATATAAATTAAAAGAAAATTTTTTTTTGTGTGTTACATAATAACAAAACTGTCAGAGTAGTTTCCCGTTTTATTATTTTCATTTACATACACACACTGTTTCTTTCTTCCTCATGCGTTTCTTCCGTTCCACCATCTATATACGCTTTGTCTCTTTTGTTCAACAAACATTTTACATCCTTCATAAACGTTAAATCGCGTACAAAAAAAACCCCCCACTATTACTATTAATATTTTTAATTATCTTTAAATTATTTATATAATTTTCTACATTATTTTATTATTACTTTTAAGTTCTATTAAAGAAAAAAAGTATGTATGCATATATATGTATATACAATTTTCAGAGAAAGACAAATAAAAAAAGGGAAGAAAAGAAAATAGGGTCTTTAAGCCAAAATGTTAGAAAATTAAAAATCCCATACTCCTTAATATCAATTTATAAAATTAATTTCTATATATATATATATATATATATATATATTTTACGCATTATATTCATCCCTTTCAAACTTATTCTCGTTCACTCTCATACACTCCCCTCCCCCTTCCTCCACAACCCCACTCTTTCTCTTTCTCACGCACGACACTCACCCCAATATTATTTCTCTCTATTCGCTCTAGTACGATCTCCCTCACTCGCACGCGATCTCGCTCTCTTGCGCTCTTCCTTACTCGCACGCGATCTCGTTCTAGTGCGCTCTCTCTCACTCGCACGCGTCCTCTCTCTAGTGCGCTCTCCGTCACTCGCACGCGATCTCGCTCTAGTGCGCTCTCCCTCACTCACACGAGATCTCGCTCTCTTGCGCTCAAGAATGGTCTTCTTGCGAAAATTCAAATATTTTCAAATAATCCACATCATAATTGCAATTATTTTTGTAAACGGCAAAATTCAATTACTTTTAAATGAATTTTCCAGTTTTCCAAGATCAAGTAGTTAATGAATTTCCTAAAAGAATCCAATTTCTAATAAAATTCCATTCAAATATTTACAAATTATTTTTATAAGTTACAAAAACTGACAAAAATTCAGTTTTATCCTCAGTTATTAGTAAAAATATATTTTTATTTTATCAACTCAACTAATTTAATAAACAAATCTTTCTTTAATTTTTCTTTAATTTTATTTTATTACTTTTTGAATAAGGAAATTGTTTTAGGAATACAATTGGAAAATTTTTATAAAAATTATTAAACAATTTTAAAGAAACTAAAACGAATTATTTCCTATACTTCTAACTATCGAATTTAGAAAATTGGATTTTTCAAGAGGGTTTAGTATAATTTTTATAATTTAAAATTACATTTAAGCTACATAAAATTTTTTTATTTCTTTTACAATTTCTCAGAAATTTTTCAAATTTCTCATAAGAAGAGTTTTCTATATGTTACGACAATTTTCCTAAATGATTAATTGAATTTCCTTCTTAAAATTTTTTTGAAAGACATTTGCAAAATTTTATTTTTAACAAAACCTTCTGAATGTTCGAAATTTTCCAAGATTTTTGGAAACTTCGATTTTATTTTTAAAATATTCCATGTAAAAGGAAAAATTTTTTTCCTAATACATAATCTCCAAAATTCTCAGAAATTTTCCTATGTTTTTCATGAAAATTGTAGTACAGTTCAAAGAACATTTCTTCAAACTATTGTATTCTTCTCTCTTTCATTTTCAATTCCCTTTTAATCAATGTCATAATTACTATTTTATTTCATTACACCTATTCTTTTTTTGCTTTAATTTTTGTAAATTTATTATATTCTTCTCGAAGTATGAAAGATAAAAATAAAATAGTAAAAATACATATACCCACTTACCTCGATTTCGTTGGTATCTCCCTGCATTTTTCCATCTTCTTTCTTCATCGGGGGCGATGCATTTTTTTTAAGGGGAAAAAATACGCTTAATCTCGCATAATAATAGTTCATTACATTATCAAGATCGCATCATAAAAATTTCTTCAAATTTTGTAAACCTATGCGTGTATATGAAAACATATACACGAATTCCCCTTATACTCCTATTAAAAATTAATATATAATTTATAATTTTCACAGATAAAGATGCTTTTACATTGGAAATTGCTTCTTTTAGTCCCAATAATACAAGTAATTTCGGAAAAATACCAGTTTACCATGTTTGATAAAAACCCTGGTCTATTTTTCGAAAGAATAAAATCAATATGATTCATCGAAACTTATTGGCGGCTTACAATATTCCTCGACATGAAGAAATTACAAAACAATTTTTCAATGAAATCATTAATTAGAGATATCGAAATCATGTACAGTAATTGTGCAATGCCATACACTGAACCTTGCGAAGAAGCAATAAGACCTCATACTCTAAAAGAAAAAATTACACAGGCAAATAATGTTTTCCAAGACGCAACAAACTTGTTAACCATTCTAAAGGACACTCCAGTGGATATAGAAAACCTTCCTAACAGTATGAGAAAACGAAGATCCCCGCTCGATTTTATTGGACAAGGATTAAAACGTATTATTGGCATTTTAACCACCGAAGACGGAAAAACCTACGACAACGCAATTGACGAACTTTACGAACTAAATGAAAATCTAACACATCTGGTTGGACAACAAACACACATAATTCGCTCAGACCTTCAAAAACTATACGAACAAGCTGACAGACACTCCGAAATTTTAACCCATCTACGATCCAATTTAAGAGATTTGAATGTCTTGACGGAATCATTTAACAAAAAACAATACTATAATTACTTATCTCAATGGACACAAAGTAAAGAATCCAAACTTGACCATTTTATTCATGCTATGAATGAAATAATAAAAATCATTTTATCTGGAAGAGAAGGAAAATTACACCCAACATTATTAACTTCAGAAAAATTACAAGACATAAAAAACAGACTCCTAGAAATAAATGAAAATTACGATTTCCCAATTCAAGGATCTAGAATCCTTGCAGAAGAACTTTCATCGATTATGAAAACAAAAATTGAATACTACAAAGAGAAATTTTTAATAATTAAAGACATTCCACTATTAAAGAAAATTGTCTATAAATTGTATAAAATTCACTCCTACCCCATACCACAAAACATACAAACACAAAACTACTCAGCCTATATTATACCTGAAACACCTTTTATAATTTTATCAGAAGATCGACGTTCCTACATATACGCAGACCAAGAACTACTTGATGCGTGTATAAATTTAAACACCTACAGTATTTGCAATAACTATCAACCAATATATGAAACTAATGGTTTAAAATTTTGCGAAAGTCAATTATTGCTTGAACCTAATGAAAATTCCTAGCATTTATGCGATATCAGAATAAGAAATAACATGAAAACGTACTGGAATCAAGTTGCTACGTTAGGAGGATGGTTATTTTCTTCTTACGACCAAGAAATATTAACAATATTGTGTTCTAATAATTCCGAAAGAAAAATTAAAATTTCTGGATTTGGATTGCTACGGTTAGGAAATATGTATGAATATTATAAAATCAAACTTTGTTAACAAAATTTTAGATTAAAATACACTTGAACAATAATGTAAAATTAAATTAGAGATATTTTAAAAGGGTATCTAGACCAAAGCCATATCGTGATTACAATACTATCTGTAAATAAACAAAACATATTTAAAAATATTATTAACCAATACAACTCCGTTAAATTTCTTTTCTCTTTGAAATTTATCTTACCTTATTAAACTATACAGTTTTGCTTTTTCTAAGAGAAACGAAATAATTTCCATCAAAATTTTCCACGATTCCCATTCGAGAGCGATATTTTATTAATAATTGAGGATTTATATTCAGAACTTCTTAAGTAACAAAAATAGGAATCATTGGCTCCTCTTCCGAAGTAGGAAGTTTTCGAAATTTTGATTGAGCTTCTGAAACAAGCGATTTACGTCTTTAACTAAAACAGGACATATTATTGTTATTACACTCATTTCAATTCAATATATATTTATGTAAGTATGTATGCACACTAAGACATAGTAATTTTACTTTACAACTCACCAGAATCATCCTTGATACGTATGTCAGCTATTCCAACCCCACAATCCTGTGATATTTCACCTAGACACCCCTGTTTATCTAGAACAAAACAATATGTTTCACATGTGGACACATATAAATAAACATACAACAAATCACCTATGTAAACAACTATTTAACACTTTACACTAAAATATCAGACCAAATTAAAAGAAAATATATGTAATAATTTTTCTTTCGATATTCTGTAACAAATATCATCACAACTAATAAATGTCACATATTTTGTGATGTATGATTTTAAACAATTTATAAAATGGCTCAAAATTTCTGCTTACGTCAAGCAAAATCTGACGCATTCAACAAACAATATATAAGAAATTTAAATAAATAAATTTCGCCGTCAGGCGCCAATTAATTTTCTAGATAATTAATAAACTTGACTCGACTCGACAGACAGCAAAAACTCGACACCTCTGCGATTCTCTCTCTCCCAGAGGGAATTCTGCTCAAACAGTTGGCAGCAGAACAGCCAACGGCGAGACACGACTGGCAAAAACTGGCAAACGACTTACCCACGACGACTCGGCGGGCTCCCCATTTAAGTTGTCCTCTCCGGCTCGACTCTCCTTGGCAGCAATGCGGCGGCAGTCAAACAGGAAATTGGCAAAAAGGGTAAACCACAATAAATAACTCCTCACTCTCACAATTAATTCCCGTCGATTTATTATTTAATTACAATGCTGTGCTTCACGCTCCACTACTAAACACTGCAAGTCTCTCACTTCCACAAAACGATATGCTAGTTTGAGGTCAACTTTTGACAGGTATTTGGCTTTTCGGAGCTTGTCCAAAATATAATCGATTGATGGCAATGGGTAACAATCTTTTATTGTTACTTTGTTGACGTCTCGATAGTCGTTGCACTGTCTAAAGTCATTTTTACCGCTTCTCGTAATCACTGGCGCACTTCTCCAACGGCTGGCCGATGGCTCGATGATCCCTAGTTTGTATAACTTGGCCGCATTTCCTTGGGCCCAAGTCAACATTGCTGGCGACATCCGTCTAATGGCATGTTGTACTGGCGTTTCATCAGTAACACGTATGTGATGTTCCGTCAGGTCTGTCATTCCGTGTTCCTCCGACTCAGGTAGTACCTATTTGTCCACTAGGGCTTTGATGATGTCTTTTTGGCGATCATCAAGTGCAGAAATACCGGCGCACTCGGCAAATATCAGCTGTTCGTCTTCTTCTCTTGCCTTTGGCCCAAACTCATGCCATTCTCCTTGACAAACTCTCCACAGTCCTTCTTTCAGCTTGACTTCCATGTCCCAGGCCTTACAGAAATCGATGCCCAATATGATGTCTTGTGTCAACGTCTTCATCACTTTGACTCCGAAACGTTGGGCATATCCGTCGACTACTATGTTAAGGTCCAGGATTCCGGCTGCTTCAGTGATACCTCCGGTTGCGCTTCTTACAACTGTACCACACGACTGGATTCGGCTTTTGAAAGGCTCTGCGACTCTGGTGGTGATCACTGATATCATCGCACCAGGATCGAAAAGTGCTTCGTAATGTCGGTCACCAATGGACATGTCGAAGAAGTATCTGTTCTCCGTTCTAGATCCATCGATGTCTTCTCCATCACTTGAGTTCGGGTCAGCTGTGACTCTCACAACCTCTCTCCTCCCCTGGACTATAGGTACCGGGATCACATCCGTACCTTTTGTCCCACACTCTTTCGCCATTCTTTCTACCTCGCGCTGGTGGAGTGAGTTCTCCTCACTCGACCGTCCTTTCTTCCTCTTTGGTATGAGTTTGAACTTCTTCTCTTCGGTCAAATCCTCTCTACCTATGACTGGCTCGAAACTTTCCCTGACTCTGCTCTCTTTCTCTAGTTCTAATTCGCTTTCCGTCTTTACCCAACTACAACTGGGTGCGAATCTACCTACGCGCTCGCTTTCGTTTTCTACTTTCCTCGGCTCACGGCCCTCGGCTCTACTCGTCACGACACACGGCTCGGCTCTTTTCTCTACGGCACACGGCTCACAAAACTCGGCTCTCCTCTCCACGTCGCATGGCTCAGCAGCATTTCTTACTGCCTGTTTAGGTTGGAGGGGGGTACAAGGCTGTGCTGCGCCCCCCACACACCGTTTCCCAAGGCGGTTCTCACTGTGTCACAATTTGGGCAACTTAAGAAGTTGCATCCTGGTCTCTTACATACCAGTCATGCCTCTGCTTGGGCTGGCTTCATGGGGCATTGATTTGAATAATGTCCCTGTTGTCAGCACGTGAAGCAGATCCTCTGAGGGCAATCTCTGGCTCGATGTCCTGGTGTCTGGCAGTGAAAGCATGCAACCACAAACTCTTTGGGCGTCGTTGGCGCTGATGTACCATTTTGCCACGGCTTAGGTCCGTTTGGGCCATTTGGCTTGGAGTAATTTGGTTTCATCCCATTTGGAAGCATACCAGGTGTGAGATTAATAAATTTATGAAAGATAAAAGAAAACTAAATGTTAACTTTAAATCGATCCTAGCATTTATTCTCGCTATTCCTCGCCAAATAAGGAATATATGCGTCACCTTCGGTTTCGAGTCAGAGATTAATTTAACAAAATTAATTAATAGTGAAAATTCTCAAAAAAAAGGGTTTAACGTTAAATCACAAAAGTTGGGCGCCAGACTTACTAATAAGTCAAAATAGGCAGCAAAACCAACAAAATCTAATCAAACATAAGCAAACGCATCATAAATTCTACAACAAAGTCAAACTAAATTTTGTTAAATCTCCTTCTCGAAATTACGGAATTTAAATGGCACATTGACTAGCTCGCGGTTGTTAATTTTTAACAGGGGAAGTGGGTTATTCGTTATAATTGAGAATCTTCTCTCTCTTCTTTGACACAAAAAAAATAAAACAAATCAGAATTAAACTCATAATAACAGGAATATATTCAATGGTAATTTCTACATGACCTGTGAAATTTTTAAGAGAAAATGTCAATGAACAAAATGATTAAATTTAACAATCAACACTCATTTCACACTACGAAAAAGACGCGAACTAAATGACACAATATTAGCGAATTTAAATTGACTCGATCTCGACAATTTTCATTGATAAATTTTCTTTAATTAATTTACATGATTAATGCTTGCTAAATTTCGATAAGATCAAATTATACAGAAATAAACGCATAAAAATCAAAATTAATCATCATAAACAATTTCTTTGGTTTATCGTTAGAATATCGCAAAATATCGTTTGTTTTTAAAGAACTAAATAATTAATCATTATTTTTAACGATTCGATAATGGCGACATTCCGATAATTCAAAGCTAAAATTCCTAACAATAGACAAGAAATTATTCAAAAAAATGGAACATGAATTCATGGAATTTAAACTTTAAATTAACCAAATTGACAGAAAATAATCATGACGACTCACCAAATTTTACCAAATCGAAAAGCGGAAATCAGCAATTTCTCCTCCTGACGAGGTTTCGCTTCGCAGGAAACAAAATGACGATATAACGACGAGACGAGACAAAATTGACGATACGATACAGAATTGACCCTGTCGGCCGACCAAGTGTGTGTTGCTTCACGCCTCGTGTTTCGACAAGCCGGTCGCGTCTAGTTTAGACTAACCTAACCCTAAGCTCTAGGACGCAGATGCATCGTCGTCTGCTACACGGTGGCGCGAAACTCATTCAAATTCAAAAATCACACATTCTGCAATAATACAATAAAACATGAAAATGACTCAAAATAGCATATAATCATTTAGTCGCAATAACTATTTTGCCTAATTTCCAATCTTGGTAATTAATTACAAATGAAATTTAACAATTTAACCTCTAAAGTCGGGACACAACCAAAAATGAGATTAAACAAAATAAAATCTTCTAAAATCAAATTACTATAAATTACAACAGAATTAACTTTCAAAAAATGTGTTACCCCGATACCGAACTAACGCTCTGGAAGTATTTCAAAAATGTCGGAATTAATCTAAATTAAACAAATCAAACTATCAAATAATAAATTCAAAATTGGCAAAATTCTCAAAAATGTTAAATTACCGTAAAAAAAATCAAATAAGAGACGAATAGGCAAAATATGCGCAAAACTACAAAAATAACAAAGAAAACATAATAACAAAAAAATAAATAATACGCAAATCCTGAAGTTGGCTGCTAGCGAGATGAAGCGACCGATAACAAAAGTCCTTGAACGATAATTATAAGTTTGGCTATAATTAGTTTGGAATTTGTCCATCTTTTCGATAACGTTAGATTCCAGATGTCCCATTCTTCTCGATAATCCTCGTGATTTGCCTCGGGATAACTAGATTACTGCAAGTGGTCCTTATTTTAGTCCGCAGACGATATGTCCAAAATCTCGACAAACGTATATTTTGACTACGTCTACGCAGATCCATATTACGGTAGTAGAAAACTCGATACGGAGACTGGATCTACTTTCTACCACCAAAAGCGAAACTAAAACAAAAATCATAACAAAAGAAAACAGTCATTTTGGACTGTCCGCACCTCATTGACGTCCAGCATCCAAAATTGACGGTATCGTTGGGTCAGTCGCTCCTCATTGTCGACAGAGTCCCAAATAAAAGGAAGTATACTGTTGCGCCCAATGTCAACAGTATGCTCGCAAAAAGAGCAGGATAGTTGCTAATTTCGTCACTCCTCATTGTTGATGAAACCTCCGCAAAAACCACAAAATTGACAAGTTGGTCACGCCTCATTGTTGACCAAGTTGTGATAAAGTCCCAGCAGTATTGATCCACAATCCAATTAAGAACAGGCAAAACGGTAAGAGTGACGAGACATCAATATCCAACCAAAATCGAAAGTCGTGACGAAAGAATATCAATAGCGCTACAGTATCGTCCAATAATGAGTTGAGAACGTCTTCTCATCCATGAATTTCCGTTGATTCCTGAAGGCTGCTGTCCTCATAGCTCGCACGCAATATTTTTACATAGAAAAAAAAAGAAAAATAAATCGGCAGATTTCAACAACAAAATTTCGCATAATAAACTGTCGAGATCGAGTTTTCGGAAGAGAGATTGCGTATTTAACCCAGAATTAAGGAGAGAATATTTTCGAAAACTAATATTTTTATTAAACAAAATTTACATTTTGTGGCGTGCCAAAATGTCACGTCACAACCCCACCCTCCTTCAATTGAAAGGAGGCGTTAAAACCTTCTTTCAAAATTGAATGGAAGCTTAAACTAATTCAAAGTTCTCATAAGTTAATTCGCAAACGCATCAGCAAGTCGAAATTTATATTCTCCTTATTCAAATTTGGATCGGAATGTCTCTTTCCAAAAATCGATCTCAGACAACAACAAAAAATTATCAAAAGAAACAAATTACACAAAAAAAATCAACATAAGCTGAAAATAACAATATATTAGTTTCCAAAAAAAAATAGTTAGGAGAATGAAACAATCATTTTCCAAAAGTAAATTTCATATATTCTGCTCACCAAAGAAACGGTTTTCGTTACAAAAATATAATATTATCAGTACTTTTGACATTAACGCGATAAATTCTATACGACTCAACTTACGTAGGGTTAACTGTGACAAAACGAAACTAAATATTTTTCTTTAAATTGCAATTATCCTGCATGGATTTTCCTTAACGCTAGTTGTCGTGATATGAGATCAATTATTTCTTTCTTTTCTAATATAATAGTACTCATCATTTGGTAAGAACTTAAAGGAATTAAAAAAAATTAAGAAATAACTTGAAACAAACTTACTTCAGTTAGAGTTCGAAATTTTTTTAACAAAATATATTTATAAACGGAGTAAACTAAATTATAGTTTTAGAAATCACTAAAAGTGATAATATCAAAATAAGAGTAGGTAGGATGATATTTGAACGGCAATAATCGTAAATTTAAGAAATGAAAATGGCGTTGCCAAAAAAAAAATACATAACGAGATAATCAAATCAATTTTTCCTTTTATAGTGGATTCCTTCGACTAAGAGCTTGCCATCACAATTAGGACAATCCCTAGTTTTGTACCCATCGTAGCCACAATGAAAGCAGAAAATTCGCGTAAATGGTTTGTCACACATAGTGTACTGATGTGTTAGACAACCGCAGTTCCAACAACCTGGTTTACGGGGAACACGAACATGTTGTTCCACAGGAGTATTTTTCTTAACAATTTCGTTAGCAACTTTAGTGGCGATATTTTTGTCGGGACAACAAGTTTCGGCTCGTGATGTGGATGGCTTAACCGAAGCCTCTAAATTTGCCTTTAGAAAATCGATAGCGTTAGTTTGTGTCTGTGCTTCACAAATATCGCGTACGGGAGTTACATAAATAATTTTTGGCTGCATTAACTCATCGTCAGTTTGAGTTCCTCGAGATTCGAACGAAGGAGATGAATGGGTAGCGATAGAGATTTCTGATACAGAATTTTCTTTAACTGGAAATTCTCCAGCTGACATTTGTGCCAAGGACAATAAAAGACCAGGGAACTTCCGATTAATTCTACTAACAACTTTAAAATAATCTATCCCATCTCCGAGATCCCAATTTGAATTAGAACTTTTAGTCTCCGTTAATTTAATGAATTCGGGTTTTATTTTCTCTATTTTCGAATCTACTGAAATGATCTCTTTCTCGATTATTTTAATTAATTCTGCGGCACTAAACGCCGAATCTTGGATGTCGCGCAATTCTTCATGTAGATATCCTAACTGCCTTTTTAGACTCAACTTCGAGGAGTTGAGAGACTGAGCTAAATCTTCAATTTCCTTCGCTCC
Source organism: Leptopilina myrica (nomen nudum) (assembly GCA_032872475.1). NCBI lineage: Eukaryota > Metazoa > Arthropoda > Insecta > Hymenoptera > Figitidae > Leptopilina > Leptopilina myrica (nomen nudum). Next base: position 9,078,918 of record CM065461.1, read on the forward strand.
GGTAATGTCGTAAACAACTTCGACTCCAGCCATAATGATATCGATAATTGGGTTCCTGAAATAAAATAATAATCAAAATTGTGTTTTAACGACTATTATATAATTTAAGATCTTCAATATGTATCTTGCTAATTTTTGCGCCATTTAAGTCGCTTACTTCGTATACTAAGGGTGAAAGAACTTTCGATATTTTATATGGGCCATTAAATTTTTGACAAAGCTTCGCCGCAATATTTTTATCCCTATTCGATAATTGTCTATTTCTTACAAGGACCAAATCTCCTAAATGATATCGCGTATCTCTTCTCCTGAGATTATATCGCTTAGATTGATTATTAAATGCATTGTCTACATTCTGTTTTACCCAATCTTGAACTACTTGTAATTTTTGCATTCTCTCTCGCCAAACTTCGGGAGCTAAGGTATCGATATCGTTAACGTCATCGTCTTTATTTCGCAAATAATTTATGGGTTTCGGTTCTCGACCGAGATTTAGAAAAGCGGGAGTCGCTTTTATACTCGAATGAAACGCGGTATTATAAGCAAACCTAAACTCGGGTAGATTTTCGTCCCATGAACGATGATCCTTTTTGATGAACGATATGATCATTGTTTTTAGTACTCTATTTACTCTCTCCACAGGATTTGCCTGAGGATGGTAAGGCGGAGTTGTCGAATGATATATATTAAATTCTTGAGCCATATGACGAATGGTACTGTTTATAAACTCGGTACCGTTATCGGTAATAATTACGCGAGGAGTACCCCATCGATTCAAAATTAACTCACGAAACAAATCTCTAATTTTCTTCCCATTAGCAGACCTAAGTGGTGCGCATTCGACCCATTTCGTAAAAAGATCTTGTATTACTAATATGTATTGAAATTGCGCTTTACTTTTCGGAAGGGGACCGATTATATCTGCCGCTATGACCGCCCATGGTTCTTCGACAATTCGTTGTCCCATTAATCCGGGGGGTGTTGACTGATCAACTTTACATGCTTGACAAATATCGCAATTCCTAACATAAGTGACTACATCGCGAAAACAATTAGGCCAATAATAACCTTTCGCAATTCTCGAGAAGGTTTTATGGATTCCTAAATGACCTGACTGAACATTATCGTGAGCTTCTGAAATTATAGTCGAGATTTGATCGTCGTTTGGAACAAGCTTCCAAGCATCGAGATCTTTAACTAACGTTTCTAAGTAAACATCAGGTCGATAATGAAATAATTTCTTTTCAACGATTCGCCATAAGGGAAATTTTTCGGGAAAGTCTGTAACAGATACAAAACGTCGAACGTACCAAGAATTTTTCGGATCGCGAATAATATTTAATTTGTCGGAATTTTCATATAATCTAGATAGCGCGTCAGGAACTTGATGGACAGTTCCTTTACGGTAAACGATTTCATAATCATATTCTAATAGCGATAAAGACCATCGAGCTAACCTTCCTGTTGGATTTTTCAGATTACTTAACCATTTTAAACTAGCGTGGTCGGTTATAACAGTGAAGTGGTAACCTTCAAGATATCCGCGAAATTTTTGAATTGACCAAACTACTGCCAAACATTCCTTTTCCGTTACCGAGTAATTTCGTTCGGCCTGATTCAAAACTCTACTTGCGTAAGCTACAACACGTTCAACACCGTCAATTTTCTGTGCCAATACAGAACCTATTCCAGTATCGCTAGCATCGGTTTGTAACTCAAATTCAACGCTAAAGTCGGGACATGCTAATACCGGAGAATTAGTCAAACAACCTTTCAAGTGGGAGAAAGCTAATTCTTGTTCTTCGCCCCAAGACCATTTAACCTTTTTCTTCAACAAAGACGTAAGGGGGGATGCAACGGTAGAAAAATTTGGTATGAACCTACGATACCACTGAGCCATTCCCAGAAATCTTCGTAATTCCTTAACGTTATGTGGAGCAGGATAATCGACAACAGATTCAACTTTCTCGGGATCAATTTGGAGACCATTTTCATTGACTAAATATCCCAAGTAGCGAACTTGACTACAGCAAAATTCACATTTCTCCGGACTAAGCTTTAAATTTGCGGCTTTTATCCTATCGATAATTTCTTTTAACCAGATTAAATGCTCCTCAAATGTTTCATTAACGATAATTATATCGTCCATATAGACGAAAGCGTGAGGTTCCATATCCGGACCAATTATACTATCTAATAACCGCTGAAATGTCGCTGGTGCATTCGATAGCCCAAACGGCATTCTTTTGAAATGATAAAGGCCTCTGCCTGGGACGGTAAATGCTGTCTTTTCGCGACTATCGGGATGTAACGGGACTTGCAAAAATCCTTTTTGCAAATCTAATTTTGAGATGTATTTTGCTCGGCGTAATTTATCGAGTATAGCTTGCATATGCGGTATGGGATATGCGTCCTTTTTAGTCACGCCATTCACTTTGCGGAAATCGAGACAAACACGGTAGGTACCGTCAGGTTTCCTAACCATAATTATTGGAGAAGACCAATCTGCTTTAGAGGGTTCGATGACGTCATCCCTTAACATATCATCTATTTCTCTATACATTTCTTCAAGGACTTTAGGCGACACGATATAATATCTTTGCTTTATAGGGGGATGGCTACCTACGTCTATCGTATGTTCTGCTAAGTGTGTTAGTCCAAGTTTATCGGTCGGTTTCGGAAGTTCACGTTTAAGAAATTCAGATAAGGTATCTGCTTGATTCTTAGTCAACTCTCGAATTCCGAAACACACGTCTTCCGTATCGTCTTCATGTTCGAATTTATAATGTAAATTTGGACGTGAATTGAAAGCCCAAGATCTTTTGTCAAAGTCAGTCACTATTTGAAACGTTCGTAAGAAATCTAACCCCAAAATTAGCGGATAAGGTAAACTATCTAAGATTCTAGCATCTATCGATTTTGTTCTATCCTTTAATTGCATCGGTAATGTTACTTCTTTTGACACACATTCTAAGTGACCGTTAGCAAATTGGACTTTACCCGTATTTTCTTTAACATCTAAATTAAATTCTTTTAACAAATCTACACCTTTCTTACCGATAAATGTTCTCGAGGCTCCGCTATCTATAAGAGCTTTTATTGAAACACCCTTTATTCTGACTGTAACGAAAAGTAAAGATTCTACACGATTCAACATAATAACGTTATATGATAACTCGGATTTATTGAGTTTACTGAAAGAAGAATTCAGCGATAATTTTTCAATTTCGATACTGAGTTTTTCGTTAGAAATAACATTTTCAAATTTATTTTCAATACTGGGGTCAGAAGTAACAATTGGAGTCGCTATGGCCCCATTCAACGGCTCCGATTTGAGTTTTCCGCGCATCGAGGACATTTTGGACGGGCGACTCCCTTTTTACCACAACCGAAACAAAAGAACGTTCTTGGCAAGGTACAGTCATTATGCCTATGTCCTTCACTATCACAATTCCAACATACTACGGTGATAGGGGTTGACTGAGTGTCATTTGTTTCGTCTGACAAATTGATATTTCCTAACGAGGATGCAGATGCATCTCTAGAAGAATCGACCTTATTGTTTTGAGATTTTTGACCTTTATTAACCGATTTATCGTTATTCGTTTTCTTACTATCTTTAGTATTAGATTTCTCCTTTTGTTCGGAAGTAAGAAAAGAAAATTCATTTTCCTCTGAACTAATCGATTCATGTAATATATGAACATTTTCTTTACGTTTGAAAGAAGAGCGATTACGACTGTCACGATACGCTAAGTCTGGGAGGAGAGAGCGCTCGGGAGTAGGAGGGGGTCTATACGACATAGCTACGCGATGAGTTTTCTCAGCTGCTATGGCTAAATCCTCTAAATCATTACGAGAAAATATCTCGTGTCTTCTAACGTAAATTTGTAGTCTCGGTAATAAATTACGGTGGGCGTAACTAATCTCTTCAGCTTCCGATAGAGGGGGACTTACGCGCTCGAAAAGTGACCACATACACGTAAGATAATCGGCGACTCTTTCATTTTCACCTTGCGTCCTTCGATAAATTTCTTGACGCAACTCGAATTGAAAGTCGGGATCCGCGAAACGATTTCGAAATGCTTGGGTAAAATCCCTAAATGTTCTCCATTGACAACGTTTCCCTCGATACCAATTGAGAGCGACTCCTGACAAGAAAAAGGGGAGAATTTGAAGAAGATCTTCTCCTCTAATAGGGAAGAAACCTCTACCCTCTTCGATCCTACGGAGAAAAGATTCAGCATCTTCTTGGCTGGTACCAGAAAATTTTAATCCCCATTTTCGCATAGTTTCGTACGCGGAGGCGGTAGAAGCTTCAGCTCTACGGGACCTATAGCGTGGTTGATCATGATCATAATAATCGTCTCGTGGAAGATAACGATTTTCGGTTGGATAGCGCGAGTTGGAATTATCGCGAAATAAAAAATCATTCCGAGAAGATCTATTGACGTATTCCTCTCGAGGCACTCGTTCATGGATTCTATCAGAATTTTCAAAATAATTATCGCTATGATAAGAATTTTGAGTGAAACGCACACGATTTTGATAAGTATTATCTCGATATTGATTTGACGAATTTCCATGATAATTCACATTTGAATTATAATTTTCATGATCTCGATTTTCAAACGGTTCGAAGTTTTCGTAAACACGATTTCTTTGACGAGAATATTCGCGAATTCTGTCTCGTTCCTCGGACAAACAGTTCTGTCTGTTATCACGTACTGATTCTCGCGTTGCTCTACCTTGTGAAATAAATTCGGAAGAATTTGGATTTAACCTTCGATTTACCGGCCCTATTCCTAACGATAATCTATTAAAGTCGTGAAAGAGTGGAATTTGGTTGCGTCTAATGTATTCGTTACGAATCCTTGTATTCTGTTCGTCATAGCGTTGCGATGTTTGTCGTGGTATAGTGCCTGTGTTTTCACGGCGAGTAGGGGTAACGAGAACGTTATGAGGAGAAGTCCTATTCGATGTAGAAGGGAGGGGAGCGGCTATAGCGTGAGCTCCGTCATTTTCCACAGCACGTGAGGCCTCTTCTATAATTTCTCCACCACTAGCGAGTTCTAACAACTGAGGATCAACAACTGGTTCAGAAGTATCGCGACCTAAACTAATTTGGTTATCAAAGTTTTGAGATGTTTCAGGACGTTCGAAATTATCGTTTTCACCCGGAAGTGGACCGAAATTTTCTTCTCTAGAATTCGGGCCGTCATCTCTAGCAACGCTACTAATTCCCGAATCGTTCTGTGAAAGTTTTTGAATTTCGAATTTTAATAATCTTTCTCTTAGAACAGGAACAATGCCACTGATTGATTTTCCTCTCTGCTCTAATTCATAGACGAGATCTTCCTTACGTAAGGAGTAAATCCATTCGCGAAGTCTTTTGGGGCTCATTTCGAAAAATTAATAAAAAGAACAATTTAATTGAAAACCAAATTAATTATTTATTTCCGAATTATTATTACTCTTTTTAAAGAGTAAAAGGTATATTCTCTCTATCGATAAATTGAATAATAGAAATTCGACATTAAATCATTAACGATAAAATAAACCAAGTTTTATAACAAAGATATTTAATAAATTTAATTAACGAAATATAATTTATAATAAATTATTCAGGGATAAGCAAATAGTTGATACAAAAAAAATGATCTCACATGTCAACTAATTTTTACAAAATAGCGACAAAAAAAAATCACAAGACAATAATCAATTTCAGTAAATATTCAATTAAATAATATTTTATTCGATCACAATAACGTACGAAAATTCCATCGTACAGATAATTTCTTATTTCTCAATTTTAGAGAAAAGCAAGCATTAATGATGTGACTCACGTTATTCCGTGTGTCATTGTTTTGTTGAGCAAAATATAAACAAGGACGAAACTAAGAGTGTTAAACTCGAACGAAAAGAGAATAAATTCTCGAAATAATATTCTTCATCAAAATTTTAAATCGAATATTTAAATTTAATTTTTAAACATTCAATTACTTTTCGCACAATTTTCTAAAAAAAAGGGGGAAGAAGTAGAAAGAATGATTCTCAACAAAATTTCATTTGGCGTTGCCCCACGTTGGGCGCCATTTGTGAGATTAATAAATTTATGAAAGATAAAAGAAAACTAAATGTTAACTTTAAATCGATCCTAGAATTTATTCTCGCTATTCCTCGCCAAATAAGGAATATATGCGTCACCTTCGGTTTCGAGTCAGAGATTAATTTAACAAAATTAATTAATAGTGAAAATTCTCAAAAAAAAGGGTTTAACGTTAAATCACAAAAGTTGGGCGCCAGACTTACTAATAAGTCAAAATAGGCAGCAAAACCAACAAAATCTAATCAAACATAAGCAAACGCATCATAAATTCTACAACAAAGTCAAACTAAATTTTGTTAAATCTCCTTCTCGAAATTACGGAATTTAAATGGCACATTGACTAGCTCGCGGTTGTTAATTTTTAACAGGGGAAGTGGGTTATTCGTTATAATTGAGAATCTTCTCTCTCTTCTTTGACACAAAAAAAAATAAAACAAATCAGAATTAAACTCATAATAACAGGAATATATTCAATGGTAATTTCTACATGACCTGTGAAATTTTTAAGAGAAAATGTCAATGAACAAAATGATTAAATTTAACAATCAACACTCATTTCACACTACGAAAAAGACGCGAACTAAATGACACAATATTAGCGAATTTAAATTGACTCGATCTCGACAATTTTCATTGATAAATTTTCTTTAATTAATTTACATGATTAATGCTTGCTAAATTTCGATAAGATCAAATTATACAGAAATAAACGCATAAAAATCAAAATTAATCATCATAAACAATTTCTTTGGTTTATCGTTAGAATATCGCAAAATATCGTTTGTTTTTAAAGAACTAAATAATTAATCATTATTTTTAACGATTCGATAATGGCGACATTCCGATAATTCAAAGCTAAAATTCCTAACAATAGACAAGAAATTATTCAAAAAAATGGAACATGAATTCATGGAATTTAAACTTTAAATTAACCAAATTGACAGAAAATAATCATGACGACTCACCAAATTTTACCAAATCGAAAAGCGGAAATCAGCAATTTCTCCTCCTGACGAGGTTTCGCTTCGCAGGAAACAAAATGACGATATAACGACGAGACGAGACAAAATTGACGATACGATACAGAATTGACCCTGTCGGCCGACCAAGTGTGTGTTGCTTCACGCCTCGTGTTTCGACAAGCCGGTCGCGTCTAGTTTAGACTAACCTAACCCTAAGCTCTAGGACGCAGGTGCATCGTAGTCTGCTACACGGTGGCGCGAAACTCATTCAAATTCAAAAATCACACATTCTGCAATAATACAATAAAACATGAAAATGACTCAAAATAGCATATAATCATTTAGTCGCAATAACTATTTTGCCTAATTTCCAATCTTGGTAATTAATTACAAATGAAATTTAACAATTTAACCACTAAAGTCGGGACACAACCAAAAATGAGATTAAACAAAATAAAATCTTCTAAAATCAAATTACTATAAATTACAACAGAATTAACTTTCAAAAAATGTGTTACCCCGATACCGAACTAACGCTCTGGAAGTATTTCAAAAATGTCGGAATTAATCTAAATTAAACAAATCAAACTATCAAATAATAAATTCAAAATTGTCAAAATTCTCAAAAATGTTAAATTACCGTAAAAAAATCAAATAAGAGACGAATAGGCAAAATATGCGCAAAACTACAAAAATAACAAAGAAAACATAATAACAAAAAAATAAATAATACGCAAATCCTGAAGTTGGCTGCTAGCGAGATGAAGCGACCGATAACAAAAGTCCTTGAACGATAATTATAAGTTTGGCTATAATTAGTTTGGAATTTGTCCATCTTTTCGATAACGTTAGATTCCAGATGTCCCATTCTTCTCGATAATCCTCGTGATTTGCCTCGGGATAACTAGATTACTGCAAGTGGTCCTTATTTTAGTCCGCAGACGATATGTCCAAAATCTCGACAAACGTATATTTTGACTACGTCTACGCAGATCCATATTACGGTAGTAGAAAACTCGATACGGAGACTGGATCTACTTTCTACCACCAAAAGCGAAACTAAAACAAAAATCATAACAAAAGAAAACAGTCATTTTGGACTGTCCGCACCTCATTGACGTCCAGCATCCAAAATTGACGGTATCGTTGGGTCAGTCGCTCCTCATTGTCGACAGAGTCCCAAATAAAAGGAAGTATACTGTTGCGCCTCAATGTCAACAGTATGCTCGCAAAAAGAGCAGGATAGTTGCTAATTTCGTCACTCCTCATTGTTGATGAAACCTCCGCAAAAACCACAAAATTGACAAGTTGGTCACGCCTCATTGTTGACCAAGTTGTGATAAAGTCCCAGCAGTATTGATCCACAATCCAATTAAGAACAGGCAAAACGGTAAGAGTGACGAGACATCAATATCCAACCAAAATCGAAAGTCGTGACGAAAGAATATCAATAGCGCTACAGTATCGTCCAATAATGAGTTGAGAACGTCTTCTCATCCATGAATTTCCGTTGATTCCTGAAGGCTGCTGTCCTCATAGCTCGCACGCAATATTTTTACATAGAAAAAAAAAAGAAAAATAAATCGGCAGATTTCAACAACAAAATTTCGCATAATAAACTGTCGAGATCGAGTTTTCGGAAGAGAGATTGCGTATTTAACCCAGAATTAAGGAGAGAATATTTTCAAAAACTAATATTTTTATTAAACAAAATTTACATTTTGTGGCGTGCCAAAATGTCACGTCACACAGGGTACGCCATTGGATAGGCAAAGTGCATGGGCATTTGCATGGCTTGGGCTGGTGGAGCACTGGCAACTTGGCCCGGTACCATTGCTGGTTTCTGGCTGGGCGTTGCTGGACTCATCGCCACAACGCTCTTTTCTTCTGTCCTTTCCTTCTCTTTTTTCTCTTTCTTGCTCCTCTTCTTCTTTTTCCTCGGCTTTTCAGTCTTTGCAGAGTGATCGCTTTCACTCAACTCGGACTCCTTTTCCATGGCTGTGACCCTCTCGCTCTTCACATGTTTCTGGCCGCTCTTTTTCTCTTTCACGGCCGCTAACGGAAAACGCATTCTTTCATTTGGTGGGGGTGGGGCATATCGTTCATCTAAGTCCTTGGCTCTCTCGTAATCCCTCAGGATCTTCTCCATCTGGCTCAACGATTCAAAATGGAGTCTTTCTAATTGACGACGATAAGCTGGTGTCAAGCCTTTATAGGCCAGTTTGACTTGTTGTCTCTGGCTTAGTGGACGCTTCATGTCGCCCAAAATCAGGCGGAAACTAGTCATGTATGGGGAAATTTTCTCTCCTTTCCCTTGTGTCCTGGCTCTTAGCTCGTCAATGACGTCATCGTCGTCCACTGTCACGAGGTACTCGTTTTTGAACGCCCTCTGGAAGGACTTCCAAGAATTTATTTCCCGACGTAACGATCTAAACCAGCTGCTCGCGGTCCACAGTGGGAGGAAATTACGAAAAAGTGGCCAAAAGTCGAAATTCATATTGGGACTAAACAAACATATTTTGTATATCTAGAGACCTCAAAGTAGGTGGGAGTAAAATTTTGGAAGATTTGGTTTTGTAGTAGTTTTATTAAACGCCAATTTTTTTACACTTTAATTCTTTTTGAACTTTGTGAAAATCGTTGAAAAAGTGTTAAATATAAACGTTTTTCTAAAAAAATTCTTCCAATTTTCACATTTTTTATTCAATTTGAATATACTGACTTAATATATATTGAATTGACTTTACAAATAAAATAAAAATTCTAACATTGCTTTAATTTATTCATAAATTGTTAAATTTATATTGAAAGTGCACGCTGCCGAATGATGGCAACTCTAGACAACTCTTGATAAAATAAAATCTTTGGTATGAAAATATTCCTTAAGGTCTCTAGTTTCATGTGTTAATGCGCAAAAATGCGCTTTTACATATTAACTGAAATATCCTCAAATAATCCCGAGCGTGCTCAAAGTGCGCAAAAGTTGCAATAACATACGGTCGTGTAACGCTACTGAGAGGCTCACATTTAAAGTTTTCTGTTGCTTTTAATACATATTAAAAACAAGTCGTAAAAGAAATATAACACTTAAAATTAAAAAGTAGACGTTTATAATTTAAAATTTTAAGAATTTTAGTTATTTAATTTTATGCACTAAAATCTTGAAATTTCACTAGAAATTTTCTAGTATTAATTTTGGCGTTAGTTGTTTTTCATACATTAAATTCAAATATGGCAACATTCACAAAAAGAGAAATTTTAGACTTAGAGGATGCTCAAAAAGGAAGTGGTGTTCAATATATTTTAAATAAATTGAAAATTGATAGAGACAGAATAGATACCAAAGATCTTCAATGTTTGACGAAATTGATTTCAGCTCTTGTTTCTAAAAGAAACGAAAAATTTAAAAAAGAAAAAAAAAGTAAAGACTTATTAATAGAAAAGCATAAGGAATGGATTAATTCCATCTTTGTCGTTCCTGATTTAAGAACAAATAATTCTCCTATTGTTTCTTCTACTTTAAAACGTGGTCGTCCAAGTGTTGAGTTTTCGGAAATGTCGGATCGATCTAAACGAAGGGTAATTGGAGAAATAAGTAATCAATGCAAAAATGATCCACTTAAAATTTTAATGGCTGCACGTTACGCCGCAAATAAATCGCATGATACTGAATTAAGTTCAGTTTTGAAGGAACTGATTTCAAATCCTCAAAGTTGTGTGCAGATAAAACAATTAATAAAAGCTCCACAATCTTTTAAAGTCAAGACTCCAGAAGAAGCACTCGCTTTTCTGTTTGATAACAAGCTTTCTAAATCAGTATACACAAATATTCATTTAGAAACTAAAGCGTGTGGTTCTGATGTTTGGCCATCTTATGATCGTGTAAAGGAAACGAAATGACTTTGTAGACCACCTAGAGAAGCCATTCAGATAAATGAAAGTGGAGCTGATTGTCAACTTCAATCTCTTTTACATCACACAGCAACAAGAATTATTGACTTACAACATGAAGTGATACTTGCACATACTCAAAAGTCAAATTGCCGTGATATTGAAACTGTGTTTATTTTTTCTTGGGGTTTTGATGAAACTAGTGGATTTTCTTCTTTTAAACAATCTTACTCTGATGCAAGTACAGAAATAAGTGATACAAATTTATTTGCATGTACGTGCATTCCACTAAGATTAGTAACAACAAATGGGATCATTTTGTGGAATAATGCAATCTCTCAATCCGAAAAATTTTGTCGACCAATTGCACTTAAATGGATTAAAGAAACAACCGAAACTATTAAATTGCAGAAGCAATTAATAGACGAACAAATTGAAAAACTCGAATACTTGGAAATTGAGAAGTCAGAGTATAAGATACGTATACATTTCTCTTTGCACATGACACTTATAGACGGTAAAGTTTTAAACGCAATTACGGAGACAAAATCATCCCAGACATGTCCAATTTGTCACGCGACACCGAAGCAGTTTAATGATCTTGAAAATATCCTAAAGGATGTTTTTTGGCCAATTACGAATTCATTGTAACATGGGATTAGCGCATTACATGCTTGGATTAAAGCTATGGAATGCTGCTTGAATATTTCTTACAGAAAGAACATAAATAAGTGGAGGGTTACAAGTGCAACTGATAAGATAGAATATTCACGCAGAAAAGCTGAAATCCAAGACATTTTGTGGAAGAAATTGGGATTAAAGGTGGACATGCCTAAAGCTGGAGGCTGTGGAACTAGTAATGATGGTAACACAGCTCGTCGGGCATTTCAAAATCCAGAGGTTTTTGCTAACTGTTTAGGATTGAATTTAGAGTTAGTTCGTAACTTGTCAACAATCTTAATTGCTCTGTCTAGCCACCTTCCGATAAATCCTCATAAATTTGAAGTGTTGTGTCATCAAACTGCAAAAATTTATATACAATATTATAAGTGGTATTTAATGCCGGCAACGTTGCACAAAATTCTAATTCATGGTAAAGCGATAATTGAAAACAGTATCTTACCTGTAGGGATGTTTGCAGAAGAAGCTTCCGAAGCTAGAAACAAAAGTTACAAATCTTTTCGAGAAAGAAACAGTCGAAAATGTAGCAGAAAAGCTACAATGGAAGACATTTTCTTCCGTTCCATGGATTCATCAGATCCACTTATAGCATCGCTTAGCTTATCCTCACGATTACAAAAAAGAAAAAAGTTGCCTCTTCCATCTGCAGTAATTGAATTACTTGCATTGCCAGAAATTCCCAATGAGAATATTTCTGATGTCACGAATAAAGAATTTGACCAAACGAGAAATGATGATAAAGATGATGATGATGAATATGATAACCCAGAAATGGAGAGATTTTACGGCAACCTAGAAAACCTAGAGCTATTACGAGAAGACTAGTATTGCTAAGTATTTATTTAATCAGTAAATATGTTTTTCAAAAAATAAAAATAAAAAACAAAAATAATAATAACAAAATAAAAAAAATAAACAAAAAATAAAATAATAACAAAATAAAAAAAATACAAAAATACAAAAAAATACAAAAATACAAAAAATACAAAAAAATATAAAAATAAAAAAAAAACAAAAAAATAAAAAAAAAGAAAAGGAGCTCTTGTAAACCTGTAACCTCCTCGTGGTGGGCTCTGGAAACTGCAAATAATTGTAAAAGTTAGCAGGCTGATGGCAGGTAATTGATATTTGAGAATTAATTTTTAAATATTTATTTAGGTATAATTATCAATGTAAATATATATTCAAATCTATTTTGTTTTAATAATGTTAGGTACTTAATTAAACATCTTAAACATCACAAGATACTAAGTTTCAATATAATCCAATAAGTTTCAAATTCATCGTCTTCTATAGTATAGATCCGTCATTAAAAATTTTGAATCTTAAACGTCGTTTTTATAATCCGCGACCTTAAAAACTTCCGAATAATAAGTTTTAAGCAACTTCAAACAATCATAATTATGTCGTCCGCCATATTCGATCCACCATTTTGAGTTTTGGAAATTTGATATCAAGATTCGTAATCAGCGACTCCAAAAATACTTAAAGCACAATTTTGTAGCAAATTCGAACAATCTATAATTTTTTCGTCGGCCATATTGGATCCGCCATTTTTATTTTATAAATCTGACATCAGATTCGTAATCAGCGACTCCACAAACCGTGGGATACCAAGTTTCATGAGAATTATTTAAGATTTAGATTTTTGGCCACTTTTTCGTAATTTCCTCCCACTGTGCGTGGGCAGCACTATTTCTATGAATGTCCTGGTACAAATTAAATTAACTATTCATCTGATACTTATAATTTTTTTTATTCACCTAATGAATTTGACGCGAATGCGGACTGTAGACAAGTGAGCCTATCACTTTTTAAGACAACTAAATATTTTTGTTTGACTTAAATAAAATGATTCGGTTAAATGAAATAAATTTGTGTGTTGTGTTTAACAAATATTGTATTGAACTAAACAATATTTTCTATTTAAAACACAATTTTATTTTGGATAACCAAACAAATTTTATGTAATTATTAAAATATACCAAATTTTTATTTAAATTAACCAAATTGTTTCATCGTAACAAAAGATATAGGTGAATTAAACAGTTTGGTTTAGTAATATAACTTTTCTTTCCGCACGGAAAAAATCTTGGGTGAATGTCGCTACCAATCGTAGTAGAGTATCATGACTATACGCATGCGTGTGTCGCTTACCCATTATGGGAGAACTGCTTGCCAAAAATATGAAGCTGCCATATTCTCATATTTTGGGCGTGCTACATGCCCAAGATAAAGTTCTCTGATGTGTCACGTCAGATGCATTACAACCTATCGATTTTCGCAGTCTTCTTGTATTTTCCCAATTATATATATTTTTTTCAAATAAAAAATTATAATAAATACGTTTTAATTATGTGAAAACAAAACTGTTTGACAGGGTATCTCTGACGCAAAACCCGTTATTTTAATAAATGAGGTGTTTTAGTTTTCAAAACCTATGATAAATCAAAAGTTCGTAATTTTGAGAAATTTAAACCAATGACAATTCTCCGTATTGGCTACTCATTACATTGCTCCCTTTTTCCACAAGTGGGGACTATTACATATGAACCGGAAAGACCTCTTCCGAATCGTCATTTTCTTCTGTTCTCTTACAGAAGTAACCAAAGATTTTGTCCCATCAGGCAGATGCCCTTTTTATATTATTTTGTAATCGTACTAAAAGACATAGTCTGTTAAATTATTCGTGTTGTCGAATTGTGTATTTAATAGAAGTTCTTACGAATCGAGACACTCAAAAAAATCAGGGTTTTGATGTAAAACTTTTAGTTTCAATACGGTTTTCGATTGTCACGGATCGTTCTAATCCCGTTTTTACTCATTTCAAAATTTTGCCTTTCAAATAAAATATTTGAAAGTAGTATTAAGTATTTGTGTATTATTCAAAACAACAATTGTAAGTAGTTGGTAAGAATATCCATTTTATACCTACCTTTATATATTAGAATTCTTTTTACAATAAAAGATTGTTATATTCTAAATCTATATTTCTTTCTATTCTTAAAATTGAGAATAACGTCGTAACAGCTCCCACAGAGCTGAAGCAATAACGAACTCACAAATAAATAATTTTCGCAAGACTTACCATCTTGCGAGAAAATTGCTAGCGACTTCCGAAAGTACATCGCTTGATATTCAAACCACGGTTGTTATTGGAATATTTTTTAATATAAACGTAACAGTTAGCAATTTTCTGGTGGTAGCGGTGGGATTTTGCCAAAAATTGACGTTGTTCACAATTAAATTTCTGTCAGGCTTTCTTTCTCTAACGAGACTAATCATTTCAAATCATTCCTTGAGTATTTTCTACATCCAAATCTTATTTGGAATATATGTAATGGTTAGAGAATTATTATCTGGAGTGCCTGTTCAAAATTTTATTTCATTTATCATAATCCATTTCAATCCTATTCACAAATAAACGGAGAATATTGTTACATCCCGAGCGGAAAGCGAGGTTATTTGGAATTTTAATTAATATTTAATTTATTTCGGAGGAATGGTAGGCTGATTAAGTCAAGTTGGTAAAGCTTGACCATTTATTTTTATGTGGGTACGTTCTCTTCTATCGATCCTACGGGGGTCGTCTTGCAATTATTAAAATATAATTGTTATATTATATTATATTCTTAATAATTTAGTAATTTTAATGAATTTTAACTCAGTAAATGAATGATTTTTAATTTTCAATTGTAAAATATTTATTATCTTTGATTACAAGAAAATGAAATGTATAAATTTTGATTGTGTTTATAGTGTGAAATACAATTTGTTTAAAAATGGTACTTACAATTACCTCTTTTTCGAGGGCAGAATACAATGATGAATTTTTGACGAGGAATATATTTCCTGTAGTCGTTGACACTGCGAGGTTTTACAACTCTTATAAAAGAATGGTTAGGACTTTGTCACAGTTTTTTAGTTCTTATTCTCCGAAAGCACACACGTCACGTTTGCAAATCGTATTTCGAGAATAGACTAGGCTACGACGGATAATATATTAATTTTTGGATATACCGACTCACAAGTCTGGCGATAATGAATACTTGCTCAATAATTAGAACAACGAGTAAACTTTATACTGTTTGAAAATGTAAGATTTATGGCCAAAATTATGATTACCGAAGGGTCAAGCTTAAAGATGAAGCTGTCACGACGCGAACGTAACGATGACTTTGTATCGAAATAAACTGACGGATGACAATGGATTTGCATGGATTTTTATAGTAGCAAATCTTCCCTAGTGGGAGACAAAAGATCAAAGATCATCCCCATCCCTAAGCCTGACTCCTAGATCATCCCAAGAATTGAGTCACTTTTTGGAGCTTTGTGACCACCTGTACCACATATAGTATATCGCGAGTATCACTATTCCATAAGATAGTAAACATTCCCAGGAAGAAAACTAAGCTCGTGCCTTCGCAACATACTAATATGAGTCAAGTCCACTCATAATATGTGTATAATATGGTTTACAATTTATGTTGGTGTGCATCTAAATATCGAATCTCATAGCTTTAGTTCTATGAAAAGTAAGATAATTCATTGTATTTTTTCAACTATGAGGATCGAATGCAGATGAACTATTTCAAGAAAATATTCTATACTCTATGCAGCTGCAAAATAATTCTTAGAAAATAATGCATAGAGAATAGAAAGATACATATTGTTTAATATTAGAACCGTATAATATTAATTTTGAAAACAAGAGTATTGAATGAGAAATAAATTAGTCAATTAAGTATTATTTCCTATTTAATTGCCTTTTGTTCTATCACAAAATTATATTTACTTAAAGATTTATTTTTATTTTGATGGATTATTAAAATAATAATTATCATTTCTCTAATAATTTTCTTATTAATTTTATATCTATTTCCTTTCTTATGTTATATTTATTTCAAATGCAATATCTCTATTGACATTCTAATTGTGCGATCATCAGTAATGATTCATTGCTAATGTCTTCAATTTCAAAAGAAAATTTTGTTACTGGGATGTAACAATATCATCAACTACGAATATCATACTACTGAATTCATTACGAGTTTAAATAAGTAATTTTGATTTTTATATTTACTTAAAATTATTTCTTGCAATAAAAAATATTTAACAACTTCGTTTGTCTACTGCTTGGTTTATTATCATATAATTTTAATTTTAGACTTATTTTATTTTTAAGTTAAGTCGTAAGTAGTTTCTTAATCTTTGGGTTTTAACACTCGAATGAAGAAGCTAATTATATTATAATTATATTAATGCATGATATTAATATTAAATCAAATTTAAGTTAGTTTAAGGGGAGATTCCACAGAAATTAAGGTTTTTTTAAAAAAAAATTTATAGGTAGTAAAATAAATATTTGTTAGTTAAACTTTTTTTACAATAAAATACTTGTGTTACAGTAATAAAAACCATTTTTTATTTATTTTTTTTAATGGAGTTTTAGAAAATGGCTGCCAAAAGTGGTCCCCTCTAAAAGTTGTTTACATTTTTTCTCTGCGACAATTAATCTAAAATAAAAAAGTCAAAAATTTTCTTAATCTATACCATTATGGCTATCGTGTAAACTAGAACAAAAAAAATTTATTGAAAAATAACCAAATGACAGACTTTTTAATTTTTCGACCATAATTTTGCAACTTAAATTGTTTATAACTTTTATAAATATTAATGGATCTTAAATATCCTAGTTTACACGAAAACTACACATTCAAGGAACATGCTGTCCAAATTGCAAGTTATTTCGTTGAAAATTGTAAAAATGAGAGTGTAAACAAGTTGAAAATGTGTAGTTTTGAGAAAAACGCGTTTAAGGTTTGAAGGACCAAATATACAAAAATTCAACTTAAAGTTATGTACATAACCTTTGATATGTAACAGTAGACATTTCTTATTACTTAAGAACTACTCTTTCAAGCGGTGCGAAAAGAAAAAATGTAAATTTTAAAATAAACAAATTGCAGTTAGGTAATTAATGAAAAAACATGAATTTTCGAGGTGGAAAGGTGATGTTATTCCTACTCTCCTGCTCGCGAGTCTATTCTTATCGCTTCAGACTATTTTTCCCGTATTTTTAGATAATCATACTAACCAAAAATTTAAAAAAAATAATTTCGGTATTCAAAAAAAAATCAGTGGAATCTCCCCTTAAGTTGTTCTTTAGTGCTTGCAGTTTCAATACTCGCAGGAAAGAACTAAATTTTTAACTAATTCAGCTTCTTTAATGTTTGCAGTTCCAATACTCACAGGAAAGAACTGAATTATACCTACTATTATAAGTTAATAATTTTATACTTAACATTAAGTTCTAGTATTAATGCATGATATTGATATTAAGTTAAATTTAAGTTAGTTTAAGTTGTTGTTTAGTGCTTGCAGTTTTAATACTCGCAGGAAAGAACTAAATTTTTAACTAATTCAGCTTCTTTAATGTTTGCAGTTCCAATACTCACAGGAAAGAACTGATTTATACCTATTATCATAAGTTAATAATTTATACTTACCTTTAAGTTCAGATATTATTGCATAATATTAATTCTAAGCTAAATTTAAGACTGTTCTTTAACACTCGAGTTTCATTACTCGCAAAAGAACTAAAATAATTCTTGCTAATTAGTTATTAGTAATTTAAGTTACTTTAAGAAGAAAACCAAGTATTAAACAAATGAGTTCGATATTTTTGCACACATGAATCAACTAGACCCAAGAAAAGTCAGAATACGTAAAAGACTTAGAAAAAGGGTTATTGAACACAAGTGGGAAGAGATGCAAAGAGAATTATTCCCTAATTTTCCCCTTTCCGAATCCTCAAAACTCGAATGTAAGGAAAAATTAAAATCATTAATAGTCGAATTAGAGAAGGTACTTGCAAGTTTATCGTAACATCTTTTTGTTTTTAAATAAAACCCACATCAATACAATATTTCAAAAATTAGAAATTATTACTCATCCAACTTTTTCCAAAGGAGAAATTTATTCCTTACAAATCCGAAATCAACCCTTGAAGAATTAACAATAGAATACGATCTGTCAAAACCCATTTATTCTCTTCATAATAAAACAGGACCTTCGCATAATAGAATTTTCTTCATAAAATGCATTGTTGAAGATTATTATCAAAATAATTATTTTTGTGAAGTAGGAAGCGGTGAAAAAAGAATTAGAAACGCAGAACATTCTGCCGCAAAGAAAATTTTAGAAGCCCTGACTAAAGTATATTATTTTAGTGAACAAAAATCAAAAAATCCAAGTAAAAATTTTGTTATAACTTCTCCGATAGAAAATTTAATTTTTCCAAAATTAAAATTATATAAGTGGTCTAATAGTTACGAACTTTGCTATCAACGAGGACACATTATTTCGTCTTGCTATAAATATCGGTTTAACCCAACTAAATCAATAAAATAAGTATTAAATCACATTTTACCAGAAATAAATTCCATCTAACAATTTTTTTTAGATATATATTTTAATGTAATAACTAGTTTATGACTCCACCCCATAAAAAAACATAAATATTTACAAAGACATCCACAAATTTCTAAACAACACCATTTGACAAACCAACAATTAAACAACTAATTTTATATCATGACGGATAACGACAATAATAGTGAACACCATAATCAGGATGACGATCAGCGTCCTGTCGATGATCCTACTTTAGGAACTGAAATTGATCATAACATTACTACCGAAATGGTAACGAATGTAGCTGAATGCATTGCATTACAACAAGGTATATTAAACGTTCAACATTTCGACGGAAAGAACATACGCGTACATGATTTTATTCAAGATGTTCTAAATGGTTCAGCTTACATTCCCCCATCGTGTCATAGAAAATATATTAAGGCCGTATTAAGTCGTTTAAAGGGAGCAGCTAGAGACAGCGTACGTGAAAAACAGTTTAATACTTTAAGAGAATTAACTCAACATTTAAAGACAAGATTTGGTGTATTAAAATCATATCCTTGGTATTTGCAAGAAATAGCCTCGATTCGCATGAGAAGAGGTGAGAGAGTCAACGAATATTATGATAGAATCTCTCTCCTCTGCTCAGGAGCTGAGGCTGCATTAGAAGAAAAATACAAGGTTAATGCAGTAAATATGACCTCACCTCTTAAAGATTGTGCTTTGGAAGCTTTCATTCGCGGTTTGCCTGACGACATATCAACCAACGTAGATGTACGTAATCCAGAAAATTTAGAAGAAGCTTTAAAAGCAGCTCTTAAAGTCGAAGCGAGATATAAAGAGCAATTCTACGGACAAAGTACCTATCGCGTGTCTAGGTCAGAAAATTACTAAAATGATCCCCCTATGCGCGATAGAAGTTTAAGCCCAACTCAATATTTCAAACCATCTGTCCCTCAATCACCAAATAAATCACAAATGAGTATTTTAAAAAACCCATATACATTTTCTATAGATCCACATTACCCACCACAATTATGTGGTTATCCTTATTATTCATATCCAAATCCTTACCCTTATTATCCACCACAACATGCGCCTTCTCAAGGACATCGAAACAATTCTTTTAATAATAATTCTAGACCAATCAATCTAACACAATCACGACAGCGTCCAACATCTCCATCATTTCCAAAAGGCCCGGAAAATTTAAACTCCAACTACGTTCGTCGAAAAGACGCGACGACGAACGACACGAGACCCGAGCGTCAGATGAATGTGAAATTCCTAGAAAATACGGAAACATCTTTCAAACTACCGGAGAATGTCATGAGACCCCTGTAATAGAAATATCTGGTCCTGACTTTAGGAATAATAGAGTTCGATTTTTTAAATGACACAGGAGCTGACATAAATTTAATAAAGGTTAATCAACTAAAAGAAGAATTACTAATCGACTTGACCGAAGCTATAGAACTTTCTGGTATTACCAAACTTAGGGCTAACACCTTTGGAACTATTATTCTATTAATTCGTAACACTCCAGTGAAATTTCACGTCGTTTCATCCTATTTCCCTATTTCTACAGATGGGATTTTAGGTAGAAATTATCTTCGACAAGAGAAAACAGAAATATCTTTCTGGCATAACACGATTGTTACACATTCAGAACCTACCAAACCAATACCATTTATTGATAAAGAATCTTTTGAACCAGATACAAAATTAGTCAAGAATCTTTGGCCTAAAATGTTTACAATTCAGGCAAGAATGAGAGAAACTATTCCCATTAATATATTAAACCAAGAAATAAAAGAAGGCTATCTTCCTTTAATTTCTACTGACCCAGGTGTATATATAGGTGAAGCAGTAGTTACCAATCTAGATGGTGTCGCTTATGTTTTAGCAATCAATACAAACAATTATGACGTCACGATAGAATTAGATCCTCAAGAATTAATACCTTTTGAATATTATAATATCCCAGGTGACGAATACCTGGAAATGTTTTGAATCTAACGAACCTATTGAAATACCTACAGACCGAACTAAGGCAATTTACGAAATATAACGAAAAATAGAAATATAAATACTGATTTTTATTTTAATATACGTATATTTGCTAAATTCATCTAAGTAATAGAAAATTATTTGAAAATAACTCTCCAGAACAGTGAAATAAGTATTCTTTTTAATTTTCACAGTATGAAAAACATAATTTTCTTTTACTTATATCTTTTGTGGAGAAAAAGGAATTTCAACGAATCCTCTTAAACTTGATTTCTTTTAAAATTATAAATTTATTTTCATTGAAATTTCCTTGGGCACCCTTCTTATTAATTTATTATTTAATAAATATGAAAAATTATATGAATTTAACCTGATTTTCATTGAATTTTTATTTTCAAGACTGGATTGAAGTTTGTTTTCTTTGAACAAAGGATAAGGTGTTGTGTCAATTTTTAAAATGAGGTGAAAATGATGAAAATTTATAAAATAGAAAATCTGCAAACTTTTTTTTCTATTTTTAATGAAAAATTTGCATATTTTCAAAATAATTGTAATTAAGAAAGAGAAATTATATATTTACAATATTTTATATTATAATTTCTATTTAATGATAATTGTTGTTAAGCTATGTTTGTACTGCGTACTGACATAAGTTTGATTTTATTTGTAAAAATTAGAAACACTGCGATAATAATTGTTTTGGTACAATTAACTACTTTTTTTAATTTAATAATAAAAATGAATGAGAATATAAATTGTAATTTTAATTCGTGATCATAATTGTATTCTTTTAACAATGGAAACAGAATATCCTATGCTAGTTATGAAAATAATTTTTGAAGAAGTTACAGTAACTAAGTGTGACGGTCCACGACGAAACGTGCCTTAGCTCCAAAAAAACTTATGTCAAGTTTTAATATTACTTTCTAGATTTTAAGTTCATCTTTTATGTACAAAAGTCAAAAATACTTTTTACTTATAGATTTTTTTTGTTATAAATGTTCAAAAATGAGAATAATTTAAACCAATCATGAAGGCCCAGCTTTTAATACTTTTCCCGTAGAATTCATATTCGGGAGCTAAGGCACGTTTTCTAGTGGATTGTCATAAGTAGTTATGTTATTAAATTAGAAATTTTTTAAAATCCTTATTTCTATGAAAAAATAATAATGATAACATATTTATTTAAAAATAAAGTTATTGATATATCTTAATAATAATAAAATAATAACAAAAGAAGTTTGTATAATTTTCGTTTTGAAAACCTGGAAAACCTAGAAAATGTCAGTGAATTTAAGAAGAGCAAAAGTATGGCAACCCTGGATACACAAAGAGAATAAATTATTGTAAAATATTAATAAATATACAGTCCTTGTCATGGCTGTACGGGGAAAAAATAAAATCTTTTTTTGTCAAAAAAATATAAAATTGAAGTTTAGGAGATAAAAGTATTTAAATTGAATATGAAATATCAAGCTGCATAAGATAGAATTGAATTGTCTACTACAATTTATACACTTACTTGTTTATAATGAAACCAGCAACCATGCAGAATAATGTTCGGGAAAATAATTCGCAAAGCTGCTTTTAAAGCACTTTCAAAATCAGTCATGGCTTCAGTAATTTCAAATTCCGGAATCAATATTTTTATGTTTTCGAAGACTGCTCTATAAGCTTCAGTAGTTTTTTTTCCATTAAAACCCAAATGCAGGGTATTGCCTATTTCAAAAAATCATCACAGTAAAAAGTAAATATTAAAAGATCTTAAATTTAGCACTGTCTGCTCTAATGTTTAATAATTAGAAATCATTCAAATATTTTTACTTGAAAAATTTGAATTTATTGTTAAAATGTTATTAAATATATAGTAAAATTTTTTTATTTTTTATGTTTTCATCCGTCTTAAAAAATGCTACAAAACTATAAAAAACAGCCGTCACAGGGTATAGTCCCTTAATATGTAATCATCGTTCTTTGAAAAAAAAATATTACCAATAAATCGACTTATTTCCCTAATATGTAGGGGAGAGTGGGGCAAACCGGACCCATCTCAATATTTCCGAAATGGCGAAATTGTCAAAAGTTCTATTTAGAAATTTGAAACAACCACGTGTAGTATACCTTATTTTTTCAATTTGACATTTTTTACTTTTGTTTGTGCAACGCTGGGAGCAAAAGTTTTTTGTTTTAGTTTTTTTCTACACTTATACGAATTTTTTTTTGAGGAAATTCTTAGGAAATCGTGTAATATTTCCAAATATTAGTTCTTGGGTTTTGAAGGTACACACGTCAAGAATATTTACCACCAAAAACTTTGATGAATTTGCAAAGCGTTTCTTTTTGACAAACATTTATTTTTAAAATGGGCCTGTAGGGGAAACCGGACCGTTTTCGGTGGGTCAAACCGGCCATAAGATATTTCCATTGAATTAAAGTTTCACAAAAATTATTTTTAAATAAAATGTTTCTTTCATTAAAATATTTACTTACAATGAAAAATAATTGTCTTCCAATGAGAATTGGACCCTTTAATATTGATTCTCTGATAATGACAAACATTTTCATTTTTTTATTTAAAAAAATATTTATTTAATCAAAATTCAATCTCGGACTATTATTTTCATTACTACAACCATTGTTTACATGATTCTTTAGGTTTCCTATTATTGTAGATTATGTGGGGCAAAACGGACCTTTAGCAAAATTTTTTAAAGTTAACACATCAAGTAAACAATAAAAGATGAAGTATAGGTATCTCTGGGAAAAAATTGCGCAATTAAATGATCTTTCAAACAAGCACTAGAAAAATGAAATCGGTTTATTCGTTTAGTCACAAGAGTAAAAGAAACGTTAGGGGGTTCGGTTTGTCCCATTCTCCCCTCATGAATTTCTGAATGACTATTTTACATGTTGAAAAACCATAACAATCAAATCTTTTTCTTAAGTTTTTGTACTTATTAAAAATTTAAAAATTTTTTTATGCTATATAAATTATATATATAAAAATTTAAAGTATATCAAGATAATTTAAAAAAATTTTAATAAACATTCTAATCTTATATTATTGTAAGAAATTGAAGAGCTCCAATTTTTGTGGGCACAACTTTGAAAGTTGCATCAATATAAAAAAAACCTTGAACAGCTGTTTCTCGTACGAAGTTTGGGTCCATGAAAATGATTGATTCTGAGGAATCTTCAGCAACTACTAGTGTCACATTTAATCTACCGCCTGCACAATTTAATAAGTGGTTCCAGTCATCTGAGTTTACCTCATTGACATACGAAGAAAGTGAATGTACAACGGGCGGACAATTCCTATTTCGCCATTTATACATAGAACTCTCAATTCGGCTAAATGTGACACTGACGGAAGCTTCAGGATGGCTATAAATGATTTCAGAAATCAAAAAAATACAATATTAATATAATTGTCAAATGTTAAAGTTATAAAATGATTAAAAGTAATTTTTTAAAAAGTACAATAATATATAGAACCTAAGTTTAAAATATAAAAGAAATATGTCAACAAAAAATTGTCTTTTTAAACAGTTCTTTTTATTGCCAAGGAGAAATTAATTATTAATTAATTTTATTTATGAATTGCAATTGAGCTGTAACGGAATTTTTAATTTTATTATTAAGACACTTCAAACCTGATGCCTAAAAATTAATGTGCAAAATACAATTTTCAGTTTAATTTATTTTTTCTGTTTTCAAAAGATAAGCTTGGTTAAAAATGGTGTTTAAAGCATTCATTTTTTAGATGTTACAGGCCAATGAAAATGACTGAATAAATTTTATTTGTGGTTTTACTTTCCGAAGGCTCATATATTAAATGTTTCTTAAAATTTAATTTTCATAAATAATATTATCAACATTTTTTTAATAATTGAATTCTTTTGACATATTATAATAAAATTTTTAAGAATAATTGCATTTTTCGAGAATTATGATAAAAACTGAATTAAAAATAATGGAAATTCTGCAAAAGAATTATACTACTTTCAAAATAATTAAATTGCAGCAATCATTTGTGTAATTGCTTTAAAATTAAATTTGTTTTAGTGTTTTTAACTAAAATTCTTCTATAAATCCACTATTTTTAATCAAACTGATTAAATATGTATTAAAAAATTTAACTAATTTCAAAAGAATTTTAGTTTAATTTTTTTTTCAATTGTAATTAAATTAATTGAAAATTAAAGTTTTACTACATTTTAAATCAAAATCTTTTAAAGTTCGTCTACTTATGAAAATTATAAACACAATTCGTTTAAAATTGAGAATTAATTTTGAAATATTTAAGTAAAATTAGATTTTAAGAATAAATACAATTAGAAATGAACAATTTTCCATGTTTTCGACCAAAATTCCCTGCTTTTATCAGGTTTTTCAAAGTTTATAAAATTTTCAGACATTTTCAGGTTGCGTGGCAACCCTGAATTACATTGGACCACTATCACAATTCTACTGTTATTAGAATAACTGATATCGTAAACATGTTTAAAAAATCTGTTTTTAAAGAATTTACATTTAAATGGTGTGACAAAAAATTAAAGTGTGAAAGTTTTTAAATAATTAAGCAAATGTTATTTACAGTATCGTAGTTAAAAAATGTCTGTATGTTTAATTGTACTTACTTTCGACGATGAAAGTCGTACACTTCTTTGAAACTGTCAGTACAAGTTTGGACTCCGCGACACAAATCTCGCTTGAATGCGCGTTGCAATAATTCTCTGCGATCTGGTGGGTGAGTGTGTTCTCTGTTTGTTGTGAAAATGCCGTCTCTTAAAGTACCTCGTGTTTGACAAGTTCCTTTTTTATAACTGGCACAAACAAAATACCTACAAAGTAAAAGATAATATTAATTTTGCTAGTAGTACGAGATCCACTTGAAAAAGTTCCTAGAAATAAGACCGGAATATTCTTGGTTTGCGTCAAAAAAATTGAATTGTATAAAATATTTTAGTAAAAAATACTGCATTAATTTCACCCGCCTGTCAAAATGATTTAATGCCAGAATCATCGCAATTTTTTATCAGGGTTGACACAAATATTTAATTTTGTTTTACCCTGACTTTTTCCTGACTGAATTGGACTTTTCTCTGACCCTAAGAATTATTTTGACAAATTTCAAATGAAATTTTTAAATATAATTACATTTATACAGGAATTTCATTAAAATATTGTATTCAAAAATAGTTAAAATTCTGCGATGAGTTTAATTATTTATGAAAATAATTTAAAACTTTCCAAAAAATGTTATTAAAATATTTCTAAAATAAGAAAATTTCTGTAGAGAATTTTATTATTTATAAAAATTATTGAATTCTTGAAAAGAACTTTGTTTACTTTTTTAAAATTTATTCATGCAACGAATTTCATAAAAATCTTTTTTAATAATTGATATTTTTCGAATAATTGTATGAAATTTAGTTTATATTAATTATAATTAAAAGAAAATATATGAAAAACATTTTAATGTTTTCGTTTATTCTCTTTCATCTAAAAAATATTTTTTACCATCAGAAAATTAATTTACGTATAAAAATAGTTAAAAATAGGTATTTTATCAGAAAAAATAACATTCTTTGAAACATTCAAAAATTAATTGAAATGAATAATAATTGTATATTCTTTTACTTGGAAATGACAACACGTTGCAAAAGAAATATTTCATATAAAAAGTAGTTCTTATGACCTTTTATATTTTGATTGTATTTTGTATTTGATTCTAATTTACTCTATGAATTTTTGGTATATACAACTTCTTGACCTCTGCTTGGGTCACCTTTCAGGAGATGTCAAAGTCGATGCTACTTTTGGATAGAGTAATGGAGAAATCATATACACTACACAAATAGTCAACTTTTAACTTTGAATAATTATGGTTATTTATTTACTGCTTTTAAATAGGTTTAAAAAAATTTAAGAATAATTCAATAAATAGATAATAAATATATAATAAGTTTATAGGTTTTAAACATTTGTTTATTAAATAAATAACTAAATATCAAAACAGCCATTTTACTGGTATAAATATCATAAATAGAGACAATTAAAACGTTTAGTAAATACTTACGTTACATTTTCCTCCTTACGTGAAACGATGTATTTATAGTCATCCCAAATATGGTTTTTAAAAATTCGTAAGTTCGTTTCATCAGCCATTTTCCACTATAAAAACGTTTATTATTTAGCAGCACTGTTTATTGTAAAGAACAGCAAAAGAATGTACGAGAAATGCGCTGCTGCGACTGTATACATCTCCCCTCCCTTTGCCCAAATACCCCGTATGGACATGAGGGGGTTTTAGCACCTTAAAAATAGTGCGAAACGCAGAGTCTGCATTCAAAATTCGCGCTAAGTGTTCCTAAATTGTGATACCATGCCAATAGATATCACGTGACTAAGTGCTTTTTAGAACAATTTGCATCAGTTTTTTCCGTAAAATCGTTCTTTCCGTGCTGGACTCTAATCAAGGTGGTTGACTGAAAAAAAGCAATGGAAAATCGGGGTCAACCAAATTTAACAAATTACGAAGGACATTTTTACATTAAGAATGGAGAGAAGTGTGGTATAAAGTAAGTTTTATTTAATTTATTTATTATTATTATTTATTATTTTTGTTTTTTGTTTAAAATGTTTGTAACGGTCAACGGAAAAAATGACGCTAATGTACAACATTGCGTTACATGGGAGGAGAGTCCAAATTTTTCGAAAAATAGTGTTATTTATTTTTTGAGCGGCACCGCATAAACATTTCAAGATTAATTTAATTTTAAAAGAGTAGAGTTTATACTTTTCATAAATAGATGACCTTCAAAAAGTTTTAATATGAAATTTTAAAAAATTTCAATTTTCAATCAAATTAATTAAAATTTTAAAGAATTTAGATTTTTGAAAAATAAAAAATATCCCAACGCCAAATTAGAATTATTTTTATTACCATTTTAATCGAATTCAACAATGTATTATAAATAAAAAATAAATTTAAATATGCCTTTTAGTTAAAACACTAAAGTAATTAATTTTTTTGGGAAAGTTAAAAATGAAAGCAGAAATTTAAATATTTTTAAAAATAATAGAGTTCTTCGTAAAAATTCAATAATGTTCAAAAATTAAAAATCAATTTTTTCACTAAAATTTTGTAAAAGAATATTCAAACATTGATTTAAAAATGCCTTTCAGTTTTAATTTTAAACAATAATTGATATAAATTTCTCAAAAAATGTTATTTTATTTAATTTTTAATAAAATAGTATTAAAAAATTCAATTATTTTTGAAAATTTTAATAAAATTCTGATTAATAATTCAATTATTTTCATAAATGATAAAATTCTGTTTAAGAATTGTAATTATTTTTATAAATAATACAATTGTTTTTAGGAACAAATGAAACTCATCACAAAATTTCATTTACTTTTTATAATACAATTTTAATATAATTTCTTCAAAAATGTTATTTTTCTTAAAAATTTTATTTGAATTCGTCAGAAGAATTTAATGATTTAAAAAGTTGGTAATAAAATTCTTTAGGAGAATTTTAGTTTAATTAACATTTAATTATTTAGTAAATAATTTTTTTTAAATAATTGAATTTTCAAATTAAAATTTTTGAAAACGTGAAGTTTTCATACTTTTAATTAACAATTGTGTTCAATTAATTTTTTTGAAAAAGTTGAATGAATTTATTTTGAAATTTTCAAAAATATGAGTTTTGATGGGAAAATAATAATAATTGTTGTTTTCGATTAATTTTACTAAATAATTCGAACCAAACCGAGTTTTGTTCGAACTAGGCGACTGAAATGGCGAATTTTAGAATTTGACAATTTAGCGGTCGAAAACCGAACAAAACTCAGTTTGATTCGAATTTTGTAGTGACTCAAATATCGAATATTCGACATTCCAATTAAGCTAACTTGAATGTGGAATTTACGACATTCGAACCAGGCGAAAAAATTTAAACAGTTCAGTTAGTATAATTTTTCACAGCTCTAAAAATTTCTTAAATTAATTCAATAATATTTGGTTTTTAATTGGTTTTGACACTTAAGGTTATTAATAATAATTTGTTTTATTTAATTTTTTCAGATACTTCATATGCAAATATCATAAATCGAGAAGCTGTCCTGGACGAGGTGTCTTGCAACGAAACGGTGTATTTAGAATCACAGTACCTCATTCACATTCGCCCAATTCGAGAGAAGAAGCAGGCGCGTCCTTCAGAAGAGAACTGTTTAATAGCGCCATATCGCAACCAGGTTCAATTCGGGAAATTTATAACAACTTAAGTCCTTTGTAAGTTTAAAACAATTTAATTATTATTATTTAATTTAAGTATTTAACAAATTATTCATTTTTGTATTTAAAAATTTGAATACGTGAAGAATTTTCTATAATGAAAATTTATTTAAAAATTAATTTGAATTCCAATCTCAGATAAAAAGTAAGAGGGCATATACAGTCAAGAGGCCAAAAAAAGGCGCTTTATCTTTATTTATTTTCTTTCGAATGGGGCTATTGAAGTATTACGTAAGCATATTTTTGAGGTTTTTAGACCTTCCCTCCCCGATCGTAAGACTTTTTTTTATGAATTAGGGCCATTTTTTCTATAGCAAATAAGCAGTATCTGGACCCCCCTCCCCTTAAATGCTTACGTAATACTTGAATGGTCCCAATGGTTCTATATTTTTATTCAAAGTTTTGTAAATTTTTTTGTAATATTATTAAAAATAACCTTTAATTTTTTTATTACACAACATTAATAAATTTCATAGTTATAAATTATTATTTTATATCGATTTACAAATTTGGATATTTTTTCTTGTAAAAATCCAATTATAACAGGAATTTTAACAAAAATTTAAAAAATTCAAGTAGTTTTCATAATAATAACAATACTTATCACAGGAATTAAATTCTTTTCAAAATTGAGCGGCTGGATTCCATAAGGGCACTTAAATTTTTCTCGGCCGAAATTGAAGTCCCCTGGACACTCAAAATTCAACTTCTGAATTTAAACGTTTAAAATATATATCCTTATAAGAAATTTCATTGCGCATCTTTTTTTCTTTTAAATTTTTATTGTATCTATTACCGTTTTCGAAATATAAGGAAGAAACTGTTTTTTAAAGAGCAAAATTTTTATTTTTTTTCACTTCAACTCGCGATTACTCAGTCAATTTTACATATTTTTTAACGAAACAAAAACGAAAATACACGTTATTTTATCCTACAAGTGACTAAAAAAGAAAAATAAGGTTTTAATTATAAATAAAAAAGTTATTAATTTTTTATTGAGATATTGCAAAACTCGTAAACTGGAATTTTCACTAGGCGGGGAAATTGAGCAAATTTTTGGGCAACAAAAAACTTCTAGCGAAAAAGTTGTTCATTTAAGTCTAAACAAGTTTTTTCTGAAAATAATCAAGAGAAGTTAGTGCCCGTAATTATAATTTTATTTTCAGAATGCAAAGTCCCTTTAACAGTTTTAAATCAATTTTTTGCTTCTAAAATTAATTGTTCTATTATTATTTAATATTTATAATTGTTAATGTTCTCAGAAATTTTTACATTTTTAAATTTCTGAATATTCATATAAATTATATCTGTACATTTCTTAAACTAATTACATGTTTATTACTTATGAAGTAAATAATTAATTGTTTATACTTATTATTATCAAAAACTTTAATAAAATTCTTTACAATAATTAAACTATTTTCATAAATAATAGCATTCTTTGGAAGTATTTAATTATTTTTATAAATAGTAAAATTCTTTTACGCTATATTTTCAAGCAAATTTTCAATTAAAGTTATTGAAAAAAAACATTTTCAAAAAATTCCAAGATTTATTTATGTTCGAAATCAAATTTAAATTTGATGAAAAAAGTGCAGGAAAAAATTAGGATATAGCCAGGAAAAACTGAGAATTTTGTTAAACAAAAATAGTAGACACTCGGGTTATAATTCGTAAAAGTAGTAATCTAATGATTCAAAATAGAATTTAAATAAAATATTTCGAAAAGATGAATGGTTTAAAAGTATTAATGAAATTCTTTACAAGAATTCAATCATTTTAAAAAATAATATAAGTTTTTACCATAATTAAGTCAATTAAATAGAAATCAATAATTTTTTAGTTTTAATTAAGAATTCTGTAGATGTAATATTTTCTGAGTATTTAAATTAAATAAGTTTTCGTTATTAATATTACTATTATGTTATTACAGGCGGATTAGCAGCATTGCAAGCACGTGCTTTCCGTGAAAATAAAAAAATCGACGATGGAATCTCCAATAATATACAAGCTACTAAATTAGTTAATACCAGATTATCGGCAAGGATTCGTGACTTATGGAACAATCTCGACATGGACCTCATATCACCAGAAGAATTCCTAACTCAAACAATGGGAATTTACGCAGGATCTAGAATAGAATATTTTAATGTGGCTCTGCAGGAAGAAGAAGTAGGCGAGATGATGATTGAATTAGTTCAATCCGAAGAGAACAATCAGGACATTGCGAACAATGTTTTACGTAAGACTATTCTCTTTAATACTTCTTTAAAAATAATTAACCTTCGGAGAACACACCTCTTTTTTAGATCATTTTTCAATGCTCAACCAATTTTGAACTGTTCATCTGATAAATCAAAAAAATTTTTAAAATATAGTTTAAACTCTGTAAAAGAAGTCTGTGTACTTTAAACCCTTATAAAAAACATTAAACAATAGGTAAAAAGCTTTTCGCAAAAAATCGTGGTGTCAAAATGACCCCATGTGTTCTCCGAGGGTTAAAATATTAATTTAAAAGATAAGAGAGTACTCCGTTTGGTTCTAATTGCAAGGTGATTGGTTAAGTCACAAAGTTTAAAATTTATTTAATTTTATAATAGTTGAGTTTAAAAGTTTTATAAAAATGTAATCTAAAAAAATTTTAATTTGAATATTCGAATTAATTTAACTAAAATTTTAAACACCGAATTTAAAAAAAATTTAATATAAGTAAAATTATTTTTAAATTCGTTAATTTTTTAATATACATTCAATTAATCATTAAAAAGAATTGATAATTTATAGATTTATGAAAAATAAGTAAATTATAAAGAAAGTTATTAAAGTTAATAAAAAGTTATTAAAAAAAATTAATTCAAAGAAATTATTTTTTAGAAATGCAATTTTTGTTGAAAACTTAAAAAAAATAATAGTCAGTGAGGAATAAATTAAAACTTTTATGTCAACCTTATGAACATATTAAAAACATTGTTTTAATTAACAATTTGTAAATATACAATAAATTGTATCATGTTTTTATTATTATTAGCAAAATACTAAATAGGTGAAACCAGAGTCTCGGTGGAACATAAGAATTTTTTTACAGAAAACACAATTCGGAAAGTGACACTGTAAATGAACCAGTGGCTATGTTTAAATCATTTACTTTAATCCAAAATAAATTTTTATATATTCATACAGCGGATGTTCCAGACTTTAATGAATATATCGAAAAAGGAACAATATGGGTGAGAATTAAACATTATAAATCGTGTTTCTTTTATATTTAGAAAATTCTTCCTCTCAATGCTTATTGAGAAATTTGGACTTTTGCATGTGAACAGCTTTTTAAAACTTTTTTCTTGTCTTTATCAGTGTGGCTTCCGCTATTTTTTAACCAATAAATCAAAATATTTACCCCTTGCTAAAACGTATACCCTGGTGAAAATAACAATTCAGATACGCAGACAGACGATCTTATATATTATACAAACGATTTTCAGACACTTTTTCTAGACACTAAGTTGATAAAATGGGTTAATATAACACAAACTTAAAAGTTTATGAAAGGAAAATGACAAAAATGGTCTAAAACATAAATTCTCAAAATTTTTTGGTTAAAATAATTATAATAGTAAAAAGAGGATGAACCTTAAATATTTATGAGTTTTTGTTTTCAAAAAAGTTAGAGGACAATAAAATGAAAAAACTTTCATTTATTTTAATTTTAGAAAAACCCTCGATTTGGCCAGACTAACCCCTTAAAAATTTAAAAAGTTAAAATAAATATCTAAAGGTGTGCTATTTTTTGTTGACTTTACTTTAAATCTACAGCAAAACGCATACAATTCATGATTAATTAAAAAAAAATTTCTTTATTACTGCAGTTGCTGATAATACAGAAATGGTTCCACATGGTAATGGCGATGGAAATGAACAAGGTGAGATTAATAATATTTTACCATTTAGTATTGCAAAAATTCTACTAGCGTATAATTATTACATAAAAATATTACAATTATATTTATAAATTTTTTAATTAATTTTAGTTGCTGTACTTCAAGATGCTATTGTTGCGAATGTCCCCAATGAACAAGTCGAAGGTAAAACTCATTTTAGAATCTTTTTGTAAAAATTGTAGTAGGAATAATTATTAATTACTTACAAACTATTTTTAAATAATGCATTTTAAGAAATTACGACTAAATAACAGAAACTTAGGTAAAAATTTTTTTAAAAGTAATAGTTTTATTCAAAATATTGAAACAGACTTCGCACTTGTTATATTATAATAATAACCCAAATTGAATTCCTTTGAAAAATTACATTAATACACTTCAAATAATTGAATTTTTAAAAAATTCAACTAATTAATTTAAAAAGAATTGGAATTAAAAAATTTGTTAAAGTAAGTTCTCCAGAAGTGTTAAATAATTATTGTTTTTTAATTAGTCGATTTTTGGAAGACAGGTGAATAAAACTAATTTATTTTATTAACGACGACGTTTCGGAGGCACGGTTAGCCACCATCATCAGTTCACTTTACTAAAATCTAATTAAAAATAGTACATTAAATTAAAAATAATAATAGCGACTATTTTTAATTAGATTTTAATAAAGTGACCTGATGATGGTGGCTAACCGTGCCTCCGAAACGTCGTCGTTAATAAAATAAATACGTTTTATTTACCTGTCTTCCAAAAATCGACTAATTAAAAAACAATACAAATATATGGAAGAATAAAATACTCTCTAATGTTAAATAATTATATGAAAAATACATATTCTGCATAATTTTAATTTAATTGTCCTATAAGTCAAATATCTTTAATAACTAATTGAATATTATATATTAAAATTAAATATTTAATAAACTACGAAAGCATTTAAAATAGTAAAATTTACACATAAATATATTACTTTATTTTTCTTGGTAATAAGTCATCTACCTAATTAGAATTGTTTCTTTATTCACTGGTGAAGCGTTAATGCCACATATATTGATAGTTTATTTCGACTATGCACTCAATAATTAAAAATTTTAAAATTGAAATATAAAGAAATAGCCTTTAAAGTAATAATTGAATTAAAACTATGAAAATATTTTTGAGGAAGTATTAGAAAAACTTTTATATTATTATTTTAATGTTCATATTTTAAGGCCATATTGGAGAAGAACATGCTGAACACAATGATGATGTGCGTAATGAAGGTAAGAATTTCAACTATTGTAAAAAGGGACCACAGCGTTGAGTAAAAGCAACTAAGCTTGGTTACAAAGAATAATATAAATCATAAAGCAATTAGTTGAATACTGATTCCTGACTAATAATATTTTTTGCAACCACGCACAGTTAGGTATTACTGAAAGCTGTGATTGAAATATTAGTATTGCAAATTGATTTTCAATGAATTTTAATTATAATATTTTATTTACAAAAAAGAAAATGCGATACATGTGTGCTGCATATGTTATGAAGCTGAACCAGTCAACTGTTTTGTGCCCTGTGGACACTTATCAATATGTGAGATATGTTGCCAATTGTATCTTGCTCAAAGCACAGCTAGAAATACTGAAGATCCGATGAGAGAAAAATGTCCAGTATGCAGACGATCTTATACCACTACTCAGAAAATAATAGCCGAAAATGTATGCCGAATGTGTCAACAGTCTCCACCTTGTATCAGCTTTATCCCTTGCGGGCACTTATCACTTTGTCAATCGTGCTATGATGGATATACAAATAACGCTGGTCAAAATATCTGTCCAGTATGTTCAGAAAATTATAACTCTGTTCAGATGATTTTCAAGTAAATGTAAGAGGGTTTCATCTTCATTTAATTTAGGTTTGCGATCGACGATAAAAATATCTGTCCAGTATATTTAGACATTTATAACACTGTTTAGCCGATTTTCCAGTGTAAATTTAAGATTGCGTTTCAAATTACGTCTTTAAAGTATTTTATATTTGCATTTTTCTTAATTTTTTAAAAATCTTTTTACCAAAGCTGTAAAAATTATAAAAGTTTTGTAAACTAGCTTTGTCCTTTGTGAGCATTTATCTTAAGGGGTAACACTACATTAGAGCCAGAAAAAAATACCTATATCTTTGATGTTTTGTTTTGAGAAAATGAAAAGTAGAATAGGATTTCTTTTTTGAGGGTTTATTAAATACATATTGAAGTGTAGAAAATAAAATTTTATAATAAAATAGTGGCGATAAATTTTATAGCAAAAATCAACTATTTTTTTTACCAAAACGGCCGCAAATGTTTCTTGAAAAGTTTAAGTCCTAGAAGAGAAAAGAAGAAAATTTTATAATCTATGGAATATAAACTTGAGAATTACATAGAAGTTTTTTTAATATCAATTTTTGTGAGTCTGGTGCTCTTTCTTAGTAAAATAATTAATTTTTCGACAAAAAAATAAAAAGTAAATTTTTAATAAAAAATAAAGTTCACATTCAATCCAAAAACCCCTATGTACTTCTAAAGTTTATGGTTTATAGTTTATAAAATTTCCTTACTTTTTTGTTTCAAAAAACAAACGTTTTCAAAACGTTTCAAAAAACCTTTCCGGCCGTAAAAAATAGTTGATTTTTGCTATAAAATTTATCGCCACCATTTTATTATAAAATTTTATTGTCTACACTTCAATATGTATTTAATCAACCCTTCAAAAAGAAATCCTATTCTACTTTTCATTTTCTCAAAACAAATCATCAAAGATATAGGTATTTTTTTCTGGCTCTCAAGTAGTGTTACCCTTTAACTATTTTTAAGTCTTTTTACCAAAGCTGTATAAATGTTAACGGTTAACTTGTAATATAATTACAAACAGTTAATCGTTTGTTACATGTGTAGACCACTGTGTAAAATCGAAAGATAATGGAAATAAATTGTATTAAATTAATTTGTATTTAATTAATTAATCAAAATTTCAATTACTGAGGGATTAGAATAATTATTAATTAGAAATATCGAAATAAATTGTTTCTTGAAAAAATGCAATTAATATTTTTTTTAAATAATTGTATACTGTACAAATGATTTTAAATAATTGAAGCAATTGAAAATTTTGTCAAAATTTTTTGATATAAATGTTATACTTTAATGACTTCTTATTTGTTTACTTTTAAAAAGTATTTTGAAATATTTTTGATGAATTTCAATGGAAAATTACTTAATTTCAGCCGCAGCCACTTAATTGGCGCCGCCTTTTACTCTCCTCTAATTAAATTGAAAAACCTATATATTTCTTTTTGCTTAGAAATAAGAAGACACGGGGAAATTAACAATTAAAGGAGACTTTTCCGGGATGCCCCTACAGAACAACTGTTAAAAAAATGTATATTTGAAAAAAGAAAGAGTTTTTATTAAATTTACAAAGTAAAAATTATAATTTCTTATTTAATTAATTGTACGATAAGTTTAATTACTTTTTTAAACAGTATAAATACATGTATATGCATAATTATTTAATTAATATTAAATTTAAATCCATTTTTGAGTAATAAATTTAATCAAACATTAGAGGTTTTCAATGAAAATTTATTTTTCACTTACCTTGTAATTTCATTTTAAGTATATTGAAACTTTGCGCGCAAAATTTTCTTAACGTAAGAAATGCAAAGAAGCGCCATCTCTATCTACTATACCGACGGCAAAAACATTATCAGTGCTGGGAAACACGTAGCAAGTATTTAATTGCGACACAGTTCTATCAAATAAAAATTCTACGGAGTAAAAGTTGTGATAAATGTACCTCAATTTGAATAGCTACTCTGCTAAATAGAAATATGATCTCATTTCAATTATGAGACATTAAATTTCCATAAGACAAAAATTGTTTCAATAGAGTGTTCTTTTATATTGCTGTTCAGTTATATATATATTCATAAAAATAAATATTCGATCAAATAATACTAACTTTTAATAAAAATTCTCAAACAAAAAATGTGTTTTAATCAGTATTCTGTCATCTAAAAATTCAGAGAAATAAATATTCGTTAAAGAAATAATTTTATTTTATATAAATTTACGTAAATGGAAATTCGTCAAATAATATTATATTTAACATATTTTTGTATGCACTTAATTTCTTTTTAAAAAAAAATTCCATGA
The DNA here is from genome assembly GCA_032872475.1 of Leptopilina myrica (nomen nudum). Taxonomy (NCBI): domain Eukaryota; kingdom Metazoa; phylum Arthropoda; class Insecta; order Hymenoptera; family Figitidae; genus Leptopilina; species Leptopilina myrica (nomen nudum). The sequence continues at coordinate 9,116,401 of CM065461.1, forward strand.
TTATAGAATCTGTTAAACAAAAGTTTGTTTAATTAAAAATTCTGAACTAAGAAACATCTGTTGAATAAAAAATCTGTTATAAGGAAATTAACGAAATATATATTTTCACAAAAGACAATTCATTTTATAGAAAATCCGTCCATCTTAAAAATTTTACAAACATACATTCTTATTAAAGTATTTTCGAATGTATTAAAATACTAATAAATGAAAATTTCAACAACTTTTATTTCTATAAAATCAACAGTTCTTAAGTAACAATTCTTATACATGGCAAGCAGGATAAATTAATATTTTGTTTAATAATAATTCAAAAAAACAAAATTAATATTAACGAAAATTCTATTAAATGAAATTCTATGTACTGAAAATTCTGCAAACTAATTTCTAGAGATTAATCATGCGTCCCTTTTTAGAAATCTTAGTATTAACCCATTAAGGACCAAACGGACGAAATATTAGTGTTGAATTCGAGGAGTTTTCTTTATATGAAAAGGATCCTTAAAAAAACCAATATATACCATACCTAATGTAAAATTTATAGCTCTTTCAGATTCCGTTGTCAAAATTTGTTTATAACAATTATGAAAAAAGTTATGATTAATTTATAAAAAAAACACTATTTTTCGAGAAAAAAATCCATTTAGTGGATATTTTCACACAGAAAAATTAAGGATATTGTCTCGAGAGCTCAAAATATATCGTCCATGGACCCTCAGCTACAAAAAGTATCAAAAAATAATTTTTAATTCCAAGATGGTGGTCGACAAAATAGCGGCTAAACCTCGAAAAATGGTCCACAAAAGTCCCAACGTGTTAAATAAATGAAAACTCAAATGCACATGCATGAAAATTAATTTGGTAGAGTTTTTCTGATCGCTGATTACAAATATAATTAGCATTTTAAAATATAATTGTAATTTTAAAAAATTCAAAATGGCGGATCCAATATGGCGAACGAATTTTTCAAACATTTTGCTGAATTCACGTGAAACTTGTTACTCGGGGGTTTTTGGGGTCGCTGATTACGAATCCGATGTCAGTTTCACAAAATTCAAAATGGCGGATCCAATATGGCGAATGAATTTTTAAAAAATAACTGAATTCACTTGAAACTTGTTACTCAGGGGTTTTCGGGGTCGCTGATTACGAATATAAAGTTAGTTTTCTAAAATTCCAAATGGTAGATCCAATATGGCGAACGAATAATGAAACATTTTCCTGAATTGGCTTGAAACTTGTTACCCAGGGGTTTTTGGGGTACCTGATTACGAATATAAAGTTAGTTTTCTAAAATTCAAAATGGTGGATCCAATATGGCGGATGAATTTACAAATTTATTGTCTATTTTTTAGTAGCAAGTTATTCTTTTTTTTAAATGTTTTTGTCCCTTAGCGGTCGATAGTCTCGCCGTTGCCCGACTCTTACCGTTAGGAGGTGGACATGTTGAAGAGTCTTCATTTTTTTTTAATTTTTTATAATTTTTTAATTATTTTTTTAATTTTTTAAATTAAATTTTTTTTTTAAATTTAGAAAACTTTTTTTGTTTTTATCTTTATTTTAAGAATGGGAAACATCAAAACATGAAACGCACATGTACAAATTGCACTCAATGCACATTCTTTGTGTTCTACATCCACACTTTGTAAAATTTGTGTTATATACGAAATTATAATTTGGCAACCCTGTTTGATAATTTCGACGGCATGCAAGGCATCGCCGCATGATATCTGATACCCAGATAAGGAAGTGTCGACGTTCACCAAACGCTCTTAGCTCGGAATTTTAATTGTCAAAAAAAAATAATAATAATAATTATTAAAATAATGAACACTAATAAAAATTTGAACAATGTAAAAAAAAAAATTTAGGTTTGTTAAGCGGGACTTTTGACTGCAATCAGGGAGGTTCTGATAAAATCACAAATCCGAAATTTATAAGAAGGCGCCATGCTGCAGCCAGTGTATGCATATGTATATATATATATATATATATATATATATATATATATATATATATATATGTACATGTATATGTGTATGTGTCTGAATGTATGTATATATTCGTCATTACTGTGCATAGACAGAAGGTGCGCTGTGAGGTTGCGCGTGTGTGGGGATGGTCGGCGGCAACACACACACCCATGCAGCCGCCGTTTATGGACACCAGCACACTCACTGACTCCCCGACTACAGCACTAATACCTTGACGGCCTTCATGCTACGGGCATCAACACAAACGCGTTATGCTTGCCTCTTACCGCTACCTTGTTGTGCGTGGTACCTTCCTTTCCCCTCAGGGCCCATGAGCTGTGGCTTACAGCATCAAAACAAACGCACGTGCGTTACAGCTGACTCAAAGCTACAAGAGTTGAATGTCTTGTGTTATTTGAACTTAAACCTATGCACCAAGCTAGATGCAAATACAACAAATTGACAATAGCTAAACATTTTGTTGTAAACATTTTCGTCACAACAAAATGCCGGAGGACATTAAGTTGCATGTATATGTGTATATTCATAACTCAATATGTATAATACATATACAAGCAACTTATAAAAAGTAGGAACAATATAATTACAATAAATAAATTATATGAACTGTAATAAGTAATTTGAATAATAATTTTATTAATTAAACAATATAATTATTATTTAAATTCTAAGTTATTTCGAAAATAATGTCTCGAAAAGTATCATATTAACAGACTATTTCCGTTCTCACGGACCTACCGTGAGATCGAAAACGTCAGCAAAAATGCATAGACCAATGGGCCCACGATTTTCTCCTACTCCTTACTCCTACTACCCAAATTTTCCGTCTTCCCCACTTTTCGCACTGAAGGTAAGGGTTAGAGGCCTGTCGCGAAATATTAATCATGGCAGTACGAATTCTCGCTTCTTCTCGAAGACACCTCTCCTGGGTCTAACCTAGCAAGTGTTTTGGGACAGAGAAATTTCGCGAACAAAAAGCCCGTCCGCGACCCGGAACCCGAATTGCATGATTCAGGGCAGACGTTAAAATTTTTAAATTCTCTGAGCCGGTGGAGTCCAGTGCGGACTGATTTTGGAGAGATTCCAGAATTATTAATATAAATCATAATTCTGAAATCTTGTTGTTTATAACCGGCCGGTTGCATAGATATTGCCCCCGTCCGTTCAAACTTCAGTGGCCCACAAGTGAGATCAAATTCCCTATCTATCTATCGGTTGCATTGATATTGTCCGCATCAGATTGATAGAGGAGAGATCCACAAGTGTGATCGAATTTCTTATAAAACTGTCGGTTGCATAGATATTGCCCGCACCAGTTTTCCTAGGAATAGATTCACAAGTGAGTTTACACAAAGGAGGAACGGCCGGTTGCATAGATATTGCCCGCGACCGTTCAACCACAAGTGCAATCTCGCGAATAAAGAAAGCAAATCCTTTGCTCGTAATTCTACGTCAATAATTTTCTAATAATTAAAAGAATATTAAAGACTGTGAGACAACGTAAATCTTGCCCGACGGTGGTTCAATTTTGTGATACCAAAAGGAGCAACCCCCGCCGGTAGCTGTAAGTAAATTGTATCGTTTCAATTATATGTAATCTACATTAACACTAAACTACACTTTTCCACACTTTCTATTTCTGTATGGGTATTAAATTGGGGAAATAAACATAAAATTTAATTAAACTACATCCAAATTTTCTTACTTACCTGTCTAAATTACATCCTTGTTTTCTGAAATTAAATAATAAACAAAGCAGAACGGTAACTTTTAAAACAGTAGGATAACGATCCCGCAGTAATAAACAGAGTTCAACTCTGGCAGCTTGGAGCCTCCCCAAATCGACTAATTAAGGGCCATCTCAAAAGCCCGATTCAAAATTAATTTACCGGTTTGTAACAAGCTGATGGTGGCAGCGGTGGGATTTTCCTACGCGTTACCGCCCTACTTCGTTACCTGGTAACATTTGTTACCAGTGGCACCAACATTAAAATTTTAGAATCACTTTCTTTAACTCTATTAGTGTAAGTAAGAGGGCATTTCTCTTACCCCAAGTATCCAGTGATTTAATAACGGAATATTTTAAATTCATAGAAGAATTTTGTTTTGAAAGACTAAGAATTTGGCTCTCCAATTTCGGTTGTAGATGACGACTGATTCTTAGTGGATTTTGGCTCTCCGACTTCGGTCGTTGATGACGACTCAATCTATCAGAACACTTGCCTTCTAGAATTATTGGGTTTTAGGAATCTTATAAAGGAAAGATTTGAACATCTAAGACTCCGGTTGATTGGGAATTTGGCTCTCCGACTTCGGTCGTTGATGATGACTCATCCCTAGTCTTGATCTTGGCTCTCCGACTACGGTCGTTGATGACGACTCGATCGACTGTGAGAAATTGATTTCAAGTGGATCATAAATAAGATTTGTTTTGACCCTGAAAGATTCTGTTATTTATCAGGATGAATTCAAACCATGCCTAATAAACCGAGATTGCGCGGAAAACGTTCAAAAAAACGAGTTCGCAATCAAACTCAACCTGGAGAAATTTCTGAACCAACAAAAGAAATTTCATCGCCGGTAATTTTCAAAAGACCTTTAACACCCCCTATTAAAGAGAAACAATCCTTAAACGGTTGGAAAGAATTTTCGGATTTCTTTGAACACCTTTTAATCAAGGCTGAAGTCGAAATTAATAAAAATAATAAACGTCGCGAAATTGAAAATAGGATTAAATTATCCCTAGAGCTACGCGAATCGAATAATTAAATTTCGTTTGTATACTATTATTTACTTAACATCCGTATGACAATCCGACAAATTTCTAATGACTTCGGAGTCATTGTTATCAATTCCGAGTTCTTACAAAACGAAGTAGTGAATGTGTCTCTAAACAGTTTCTACAAACATAACTACATTTGTCAAACTGCTTTAAAACTAGACTGCCCTATTTTAGGACACCCGACTGCGGACTATGTTAACGACATCTACATAGACATTTTAGGCGTGGTATATTTGCAATTTGAAAATCAAGAACTTTGCTTTCAAGTGGTAGACTCGTTTTATTCAGATACCCGGCTAGTCGCCCCGGCTATCCTTGGGCGAACAAGTTGCGTCGGGTTGGGTTTCTTCTAAATAATCCATAAAAGACTTCACCACCTACCACAACTTATTTCCTAAAATATCCTTTAAGGTCAACTATTAATAGTGCTTTAAAAGCGTAATCGTTGGGAATAGTTTCGACTGATCTCAACGACTAGTAATACAATCTCGCCGTTTTGTGGGTACAAGGCCGCACGATTGGAAAAACTTCTGGTCGAATCCTGGTGAGTTCCAATTGGAATTCGGAAAGCAGGAAATTTATTTTCTCCTTTCCCTTACACTAGGAAGCGCCGTTGTGAGTACTGATCTTCCCGCCTAGGAGAGCATCTCTGGCTGAACTTGTATTTATCGCACTGTTATAAAAAAAATATATATTTTTAACAACATGTCACCCAAAAATGTCCTCTGATCCAAAGAAACCAAAAAGAGGAAAACGCGCCGGTAAACGACGCATCTTGATCACACAGGAATCAGCTGTGAAACCAGAATCCGAACTTTATTATAGCCTTATAAAACCTTTGGTAAAGTTCAGACCTATTTGTAAGGTCACGCCTATCCGTAGACAATTAGAACCTGTCCAACCACTTCCGGTACAACCACAAGTTCAAATTATTGAAATCGACCTCGATATCGAGGAGGCCTTAGCACAGCGGCAGATAGCTCGTGCGCAAGAAAATCATGCTAGATTAGTGCCTGTACAACGACAAAACATTAATCAACCTGACGGTGACTCAGACAGTACACTTGAGTATGACAGTGACGTTATGATTATTGACTAAAGTTAGTTAAATGTGCTATCAACACCCGATACCGGATATCGTTCCCCTTTCAATATTTCAACTTCCTATTCAACCAGAATTCATTCCTCCCCCTCCTGGAGTAGTTCGGATCACTGACGCCTTAAGACGAAGACATCGGAATAGAATTCAAAATAGAAGACAAATTCAACCTTACGGTAACCTAACATCAAACTAGATGACTGACGTATACTATTTTGCGACCTATAGCAATAAATTTCCAATATCAGGACCAGAGTTGCTTACACTAAACGAACTGAAAGGCCTTCCACTTGCACTCATTTCTTCTGCCCATCTTGTTTCGGTAATTCCTAACATTAAACCGATAATCTCAAAAATTGAAACGACGAAGATTAAGATCATTGCATGAAATCTCTATGTTTCCTCGAAGAAGCTTACTCGTCACTGGGTTTTCCCAAGACCAATGGTCTGAATTGGCAGAAGGAGTAGAAGCTGTAGGGGAAAGATATAGTTATCTTATGGAAGAAAATTCGGAATTATCCAAACGAGTGTCAGACCTAGACTCACAACTAACCCTCCTGAATAGTTCGTTAGGCACACTTGCACAAGCCACTTTTGCCCATTCCCTATTAGTTGCCAGCATTGAGAAAAGAGCAGGTAAATTGAAAGCGGCTATGGATGCTTTGTCTAAAAGATTAGAAAACTTAAAAATTGAATAATGACCCCAGAGTGGAAGAATATACTCTTCAATAATTCCGAAGAGCACGTACAACAGGTGGGAAGATTATTAGTATTTTATTTCCGCGAAAGTAGAAATCTAATAAGATCTAATTCCAGTTTAAGAAGGAAAATAGAAGCATTAGAAACTAGAGTAGAACTGTTGCAATCTTTAGTTGCACAGGAAAAACGACGGAATGTAATTCTTACTAAATCTATAAAAGAATTAGAACAATTAATGCAAGAATTGAAAATTGTAGATTGAATCTTTAATATGAATCCCACCATAGAGTTGAAGGCGCGCTCTCCATATTCCACCCCAGTTATTATTGTTAAAAGACAGCAGGGAAAAAGATTCAATATCTGTTTCTCTAAGTTAAATCAAACCTTTAAACCCCAGGAACCATCACCAACAAAACAGGCAAAACAGTAGACGGTTACACCACCTTCTGGCCCAAGTTGCAGGAATTTTCCGCGGTGGCGAATCGCCTGCCCTTTTAAAAGTTGCAACCATATAATCAATTTCTTGTCTGTATCTACTCACATTCACTTACACTTTCTCTTTAACCACAAAACAGTAAGTATAATTTTATAATTAGTATATGCACTTAAAATATCCTAGCATAACCATGGCTCTACCCCCACAAAATCTCGACGCTAGTGTAGCTAACGCCATAGATCGATTAAATTTACGAACAAGCGCAAGTGACATCCCTCTGTTCGACGGTCGGAACCCCTCGCTAAAGGAATTCCTACAAGCCGTGCAACGTGCAGGAATTTCCCTTACGGATACCACCGAACCTGAATTCCTTAGAGCCGTTTTAAGTAGATTACAGGGAGCAGCATGGGACAGCTGTAAAAATAAAGATTTTGATCAATTAGACGACCTACTTGATCACCTAAGGAAGCGATTTGCCCCAAATAAAAAGTACCAATGGTATTTCGAAAGCATAATAACCCTTAGGCAAAAACAAACAGAAACTGCAAGTGATTATTATGATCGTTTGCAGGGCCTAATCGCAGGTGCCCGTCATGCCTTAGAACCGAAATATAATAGGACGTTCAGGGAAGTTAGGGAAGGTGACGACGGCCCAGAACTCAGAGAATTTAATATAATCTTGCAACCTATTCGTGAATGTGCTCTGGACTCGTTCGTAAGGGGACTTTCCACGGAAGTATCAAAATTCGTTGATGCCAGAAATCCACGTGACCTAGACGAAGCCCTAGAGTTCGCAAAACATGCTGAAGATCGGGAAAGCTACAGCGAAAGATCGCGCTCGTCATCTTACCATATATCCAAAATCGAGGAGCGAACAAGATCTCCAAGCCCATATTCACGACAAATCGAGAAACCTAATACTACAACGAGACGCAGAACTGACTCTGATAGAGAGACAAATCATTCCAACCATTCCTTTAGACATCCCTCCTCTGAAATGTTACATCTTACCCCAGAACAGCTTGGGAATTTCTATAGATCCATCATGCCCCAATATCCCCCTCCCTTTCCATATCCTACGCCATCCCACATGATCCCACCTCAAAATCCACAATATCCAGTACCTTATGCATACCCGCAAATGATGCCCCAAGTTTCTCCAAATCCTACACCTGTGCCGAATCAATATTCAAGACCAACTCAGAATTATCGGACTAGTACAACCCCACCACGGGCCGTATCTCCAGCACCTGCTAGCAATTTAAACTACCAGCAGACTCGCCGTCCGGACGCACCAGCGAGTCCCCTTCCGCAGCGTCCGAAGAACGTGCACTTCGCGGAACACTCCATAGGATCCTTAGAGCAAAATCAGAGGCCGAGGACTCCCCAGTAGTCCAATTAAGCGCCCCTGAATTCAGACATGACAAAATAAGGTTCCTCGTAGATCCTGGGTCGGACACTAACCTCGTGAAGATGTGTGCATTAAATCCCGTGCTCACACTTGACCCAGACAAGTGTCTTGAGATCACGGGAATAACTAATCACGCTGTTAGAACAATGGGAACTATTAAGTTAACTATCGATAATGTTCAGGTAGAATTTCACGTTATCAAAAACTGCTTTCCCATTTCGACCCATGGTATCCTTGGAAGACCATATCTACGACAGGTCCAAGCCCAGATTTCTTTCAGGCATAACACCTTAGTGACCATCTCTTCTCCAGTGACCCCTATCAATTTTGTTGATAAGGAATCAGTGGAGGCTAAGAAAACCTTAAGGTCTGAAATCAAACCGTTTGCTCGAGTTCTACGCATAAAATCTCGCACAAAAACCCCAGTAGCGATAGATACAATGAACACAGGGTTAAAGGAAGGATATCTCCCTCGAATTAAAACCCCAGAAGGACTTTACCTAGGCGAAGCCGTTGTCACAAATAAGGATGGTGTATGCCACGCTATGGCAATCAACACTACCGAGAATGACATTGACATAACCCTTAAACCTCAGGAGTTAATCCCGTTCGATTTCTGTAAATTCCCCGGTGAAGAATTTACAGATTCTGAGGCAGAAGACTTTCAATTTAATTCGAGACAAACCTATTCTGAGAGAGCCATCAAAGTCAAGAATGCGTTATACTTGGCTCACTTGGCCCCAGATGAGCGAAAGATCGTATTAGGATGGGCGGAAGACTATGCTGATATATTCCATTTAAATGGTGAACAACTTTCGTGCACTCACCTTGTCCAACATAGAATTCCGACCATTGACGATAAAATTATTCACAAGAAACAATATAGGTCCCCCGTAGAGGCCCTAGAACAAATCGACGTTCAATTATTAAAGCAGTTTAATAGCGGAATCATAGGACATTCTAATTCCCCATTCAACTCGCTATTGTTGATCGTCCCAAAGAAACTTGACGCGTCGGGTGAGAAAAAGTGGCGTGTTGTAGTAGACTACAGAGTCCTAAACGAAAACATCATAGGAGACGCTTTTCCACTGCCCAACATAACCTCAATATTCGATAGGTTGGGCACCGCACGCTACTTTACCGTTTTCGACCTTGCCAGTGGTTTCCATCAGGTAGAAACTCACCCAGATGATAGGCACAAAACCGCCTTTTCATCTCGCAACGGTCACTATGAGTATAAGCGAATGCCCATGGGCATAAAGAACGCCCCGCCTACATTCCAACGACTGCTAAATAGTGTTTTAAGTACTATGCTCGATGATGAAGCATTTGTATACTTAGATGACATTATAATTTACTCTGACACTCTTGAAGAACACGACAGACGAGCACGTAGACTTTTCAATCGACTTAGGGATGCTAATTTGAAACTTCAGCCAGATAAATGCGAGTTCTTAAAAACCGAAGTCGCGTATCTTGGACATATAATTAGTGAAGAAGGAATAAAGCCGAATCCAAATAAAATCACCGCAATTCGAAAATTTCCTCTCCCAAAAACCCCTAGGGACATTAAAAGTTTTCTTGGTCTTTCTGGATACTATAGACGGTTTATCGAAAACTACGCGAAGTGGGCTAAACCTTTGACTGAACTCTTAAAAAAGGACACCGAGTGAAAATGGGAAAAACCCCAGAAGAAAAGTTTTCGTTATCTACGACGGTATCTGTGTCGTGAACCTATCTTGCAGTATCCGAACTTTAGCGAGACCTTTAAACTAACGTGCGACGCATCGGAACACGCCGTAGGCGCAATTCTAACGCAAACAAAGGACAGTATTGATTTGCCTGTGGCATATTATTCAAAAGTGTTGAACAATGCGGAACAATCCTACCCCAAAGCCGAAAAAGAGTGCTTAGCCATACTGTACGCGACCGAACATTTTAAACCCTATTTATATGGTCGCGAGTTTGTTCTAGCCTGTGATTTTGAGCCGGTGCACTGGATGACCTATATTGATAATCCGGGACCACGAATTCAAAGATGGAGAATTCGTCTTCAGAATTATCAATATAAGTTTGAATATAAGCCCGGAAAAATCAATAGGATTGTGGAAGCGTTGTCGAAAAATCCTGTCGACGAAGAAAACGGGTCGAATTCAGATTCCAGTTGGTCAGAATCATTCTCATCGGATCTCGAAAAGCCTGCACCCCGCAAGAAAGTAGTTTCCGGTAAAACGAAACCGAGTGATCCCAAATCTAGCGAGAAAGTGAAAACGTGTCGTGCACTACCTATTACGCGTTCCTCAACCAGCGAAACGGAAAAGGGGGCACGAATGAACTCGAAAGAAAGAAAAGGAAGTTCCGGAAGGTCTGAAAAGCCTAGTGCGTCAACGACCCGACAACGAATCAGCAGTCTACAGGAAGGCTTAAACCCAGAACAAGCAAGATCACAATCTGGACCTTCATCCAGAACTGGAACCGTACCCAAGATTCTAAATCCTAGGAATACCGAAAAGTCAACCTTGCCCGGTAGACTCTCTGTTACCTCAAAAGCGAAAGGGGTAACAGAACTAAGAAAAACAATCTTGAGGCGTCCAAAGGATCCGGAACCAAGTACCAGCTCGGGACAACCAAGCAGTTCAAAGGGTCCCCCTACTAAACCTAATTTAAACCCTGCTAAGACGGCTGCCAAGGAACCTCCTCGTCGAGGACGACCTGTTGGAAGTACTAAATCTGCAATGGCTGATAGTGACGAAACCTATCGACCCCCGCAGGATATTCCCGTTAGTGAAGCGGATGAAAGCTGCATCGCCAACAGATTACGACCCCGAGGAACCACATCCACAAAGGAGGAAACAACTAAGGAACCGTCCCATTCATCATCAAGTGATGAAAGTGCAAAAGAAGAATCGGAGAATGGAACAGATGAGGATTCGGATCCCCCAGTATTCCGAGAAGACTATAGTGCTTTCCCACATCTTCCTGTCCATGCTACTCCGCCCAAATCACCTAAGCTCAAACCCAACGCCCCTCATAGTCAAGGCCCTGATTCCTACACGGATGTTTTCGTTGATGGAGCCTGTTGCGAAAATGGAGGATCCAGTCCAAAAGCAGGAATTGGCGTGTGGTTCGGTCCAGACAATCCTTTAAACATTTCTTGACGTTATAACGGACGTCAAACGAATAACGCTTCCGAAATCGAAGCAGCCACTACGGCAGCTCGACAGGCCAAAAAGGCGGGCATCAAAAAACTAAGGATCAAAACAGATTCCCGATACTTGGTGCAGAGCGTCGAGGAATGGATACCAAAATGGAAACAGAACGATTGGAAGACAACAGAAAACAAACCGGTAAAGAACAGGAAGCCCTACGAGCGACTAATTAAGGCTATTGAACCTCTTGACGTTGTTTGGGAACATATTCCTGGACATGAAGGCATCGTTGGCAATGAAAGCGCGGATCGTCTAGCTAGAGAAGGCGCTCTGAAGAATCCCGAACCGGATTCGTCGCCATCTTCAGAATCGGAACCAGAAGAGTTACCTCTCGAAGAAGTGATCATCACAGGTCAACGCAGAATTGATAACAGTGAGGACGAATCTAGCGAATCAGATGTTCAGAACCCGGAACGACAATCACCACTCAACGCTAAGCAGCTGATCCATGAAGTGTCGGAGTCCGTCAATAAATTCGACCAATCGATTGCGAACGCCGGATTAAATATCTCCAATCCAACAAACAGCACTCTACTTTGGGATTACGAGGGACTAGATCATAGTCCACGGAGGCAATATGTATCCGATGGCGAAGAAGATCAAGAGCATCTAAATTATTTAGAAAGCCTTGATCCTGCAGTTGGAACCGAGGATGACCTCCCCAGAAGAGTAAAGAAGTTCTTGGACGACTTCAACCGGAGCAGAGCGAAAAAATTAACTGAATCGGAAGAGCCTTCAAGTGAGCAACCTGAGTTGCCCACCACGGTGGAAGGATCACAAAAGGAAACTCCACTAACTATTAAATCCACCAAACCAAGGAGACAAAGCACGGTAAGATTCAAGGATATCCCAGATGTCTTTGAACATTCTATGGATGATCGAACGATCCAGATGGAAACGGAACTATCTACTCCAGGGCCATCAACTATCCCACGTGCACAATCCACCCCGTTCACGGGATTCAAGGACGAAAGTGGCAACTCTAACCAGGAGATCAACGCAAGGAACCAAGGCATGAAACCTAGACGAATACAGGATACAGACCATGACGTAGTAAAGAAGTGCGCGCCTCTTAGCTCGTCGTTCCTGAAGTTCAAGGATTCTTTTGTCGATCCTCCCTCACCTCCTGAGACGTCTAGTGAAAGTGAAAGTGATGGTGATAATGAGCCCCAAGAATCGAAACCGACTAACAGTAACCCTCTTGGTAATGTAACAAATCAGTGGACAGAACCTTTGACGTACAGACGAGACAACTATGCGCACTTCCTCTCCGAAGATTGTGAACCGGTCGACCCAATCTCGAAGTTATTAGTCGCTACAGAAAACATTGACCTACAAGACATTAGGGACAGTAGACCCGTCAAGGGACAGATTTTTATTTCCCCTAATGGTAAATACAAGGTCTTTTCGATCATTGTGAAAAGGTGTCATTTCGACGGAATTTGTTGGAAGGATGTTATAATCGGACTAAAAAATTTAAGAAAAGCCCTAGCATCCAACAATCAAAATTCTTGTCGAATGGCCAATTCCGGGGACCTACTAGGTACTCTTCCCCAAAATAAAATGTCGGAACTTGTCGCAGGAATTTTCCGCGGTGGCGATGCTACCATCACCCTATGCCACGGAAGAATCAAAGTACCCCCTGTCGAATTACGCGATAAAATCGTTTCCGAATTCCATTCAAGTTTGATAGGTGGACACAAAGGCATAGGCAAGACCTACCGACGAATAAGGGAAAGATACTATTGGCCCCGGATGCGTGAAGATGTTACCCAATATATTCGGAAATGTAAGAGTTGTTTCGAAAACAAACTTGCCAGGGCGCGCACAAGAGAGCCGATGATATTTACCGATACTCCGGCAATGCCCTTCGACAAGGTGTCCCTGGATACAGTCGGGAAATTGCGAACAACCCCGAACGGAAATCGGCACATCCTTACCATGCAGGATAACTTCTCTAAGTACTGCATTGCGGTCCCCATTCCGAATATCGAAACAAAAACAATTGCCCATGCGGTAGCCACGAACTTGTTCTCCGTGTTTGGAGCACCCCGCTGCATTCTAACGGATAGAGGAGCGAGTTTCGTGAGCACCTTGATGCGTAAATTAGAAAAAATCTTTGGCGTTAAACAACTCACGACATCTGGTTACCGCCCGCAAACTAATGGGGCACTGGAAAGGAGTCACATCGAACTGACTGATTATATTAAACGTTACGCAAAGGATTTCGACGACTGGGATCGTCTGCTCCCGTCCTCGATGTTTAATTATAATACATCCGTTCATGAGGCAACCAACTTCACCCCGTATGAAGTCGTGTTCGGGCACTTGGCTAAAGCACCCAGTTCGTTACCCCAAGGGCCCGACGTTGAAACATATGGATCCTATCTGAAGGACTTGATTACGCGGATGAACGAACTACAGAATTTAGCAGCTAAATTTCTAGCTCGGTCAAAGGAGCGATCAAAAGAAATTTATGATCGTAAGGCACGACCTCTGAATGCCAAAATAGGCGACCAAGTGTATGTCTTTAAAGAAGTCCGGTCTAACAAGTTCGACAAGCGAGCAGAAGGACCATATACCCTTGTAGGATTCACACAAAACAACAATGTGATCCTCGAAACTAAAAACGGTGAAAGATTCGCGAAACATAGGGACAAGATCAGAGCCACCAAATTATGAGACCTAACCCCAGCTCTAGATCCCTTATTAACCTATTTTTTTTTTTTAGAATAACCCAAGGAAAGATGACGACTATTGCTATAACCCTGCTATGTCTATTCTCGATCCTAGCAATGACGACCAAGCAGCTGTATTCCCACGACGCAGAGATGACTGTTCCAAGTGATCGTTACCAGATCACCACTTTTAAATCCAGCGCTGGAATATATTTCGAATATATTGGAGAAGTCAGAAGGTCCGTCAGCAACTGGAGGATTGCCGTATTCCTAGACGTGGGCAAGCAGACTCGATTCTTCGATGATTTGAGGACCAGACTTGAACGAATGAAACAACACTGCAAACCTGACGAAGAATGGTGCAACGAGTTAATTGAGTACTATGATTGGGAAGACAGATGGGAAATGGCTTCGGAACTTCAAAAACAGTTCCGAGTCCAAATCGAAGAGCTGGAAAATACTAAAAAAACCTTACCATCCACGATGACTACGCAATTACGAGCAAGGCGTTCGGTTCCACTACTGGGTTTCTTGGGAAAGATTGCAGGACCAATCGTTGGAGTATTAACCTACGACGACGGCGAAAAGTTTAATGCTGCCATTCAAAATCTCAATGAAGCGCAAGCCAACTTGTCACACCTTGTCGGAAAACAAACCCACGTAGTGAGATCACAACTCGACTCGCTGCACTCTCAGGTACAACAACATGGATCCTTGCTACAAGAACTGCAGGAACAACTTCAAGTCTTGATCGCCGTAGGGAGTACCAAGTCGAAAGCAGAAATGGAGAGGAGAAATCTAACATATGCCATCTTCAAAGCACTCAGGTTAGGACTCGATCACAGCATCCAAGCAACTTCCACCATGCTTGATGCAGTTCATGAAGCCAGGAAAGGACAACTCCATTCAGGACTCATAACATCCGAGCAACTGGAACCAATCCTCCGAGAAGTACAGGATAACCTCAAGGATGTTCAGTTTCCATTGACTGGACCAAGAATCAGCATCGATGAATTGATGCGCATTTCCACCATCACCATCCTGTGCGAGAACCATCAAATCAAGGTTCTCATTGACATACCACTCCTAGAAAAGTACAATTATCAAGCTTTCAAATTACACTCACTCCCGACCACTCAAGAAATGCTCGAGAATGGCACCGGAAGAGCATACATAAAGTCTGAATACGATTACCTCATTATCGACGAGGATCAGCGAACATACCTCTTGCTAAAGGAGCAGGAATGGAATCTGTGTAAAACAACAACATCTTTTCACGCCTGCCTTCAAGGTGCTCCAATCTACGATCTCCGTGAACGAACGTCCTGTGAAGCATTATTATTGATCAAGCCCGACGTGGAAGCCCTAAGATTTTGTGACGTCAGAGTAACCAGCGAGTCCAGATCTTACTGGAAGCCCTTAACTACCTTAGGCGGATGGATTTATTCTTTTGCTGCACCAGAAAGGGCAACAATTGCCTGCCACTCCATGAGCCCAGTCAAGATCATGCTGAGCGAAGTCGGCATCCTCAAATTGGGTCCAGGATGCTCACTCAAAACCAAGGACGCCATAATTCCAGCCACCACCTCACGAGCTGGTCAATCAGAATTTATTTTTGAATCGGATCTACATCTAAATTTAACAAAACTGTCTCCAACGTTGTTAAAATATAATCACCTGCTTGGAAACACAAGAGTACTAACGAAATCCACCGTTGGCGCTGATTCGAGATTGACAACCTTCGAATTAAACTCCAAAACATTAGATGAACTTGAACAACAGCTACAAGAACTCGCCATGCAACGGTACCATAGAGGAAGACATTCAGCGTTGATCTACGGTTCCTATGGAGCTATTTCTCTACTGCTCATATTGCTCACTGTATACCTATGTCGGGCACCACTTAAAACTGGAACGTATAAGCTGTCTCAGTCCATTCTCTCCAAGCGAAAAGATGAAATCATTCCAACGCCACAACGAAGGGCACCGCTGATTCAGACTCCAACACCCGAGGATACCACTGGACTATACGAGGATGTTCCTTCTCCCAGTAAAACCGCCACCAACAAGGAGGTGACTGTACAATCAAAAACAGTCTCATTCGAGCCAACAACCATTCCAAAAGGGGAGATAAAGTCTGCAACGCTTGAAGATAAGTCAACAGCGAAGATCAGATGACTAACCGAAGGGTTAGGTTCCAAGCTGCGTGGAATCCAGGTAGAAGAGACTTCCGTGAGAATAAATCAACAACCACCTTCTCGCCAGTAGTTTCCACCAAACAACACCTCAAGACAACAAAGAAGATCCCCAATTTGAAGAGGTTAGTGCGCACAACGACATCAATAGACTCTAAGGTCATCACCCGATACAATTAATTTCAAAGCTATCATAAAAGGAATTTTATATAAAAAAGAGTAGTTTCTCGACTTATATATCTATAAAATAGTAAAAATAAAAAAAAATTTTGCATATAAAAAAAAAAAAAAATTTTTTACGTTATATACTTAATATTAAAGAGTTTTTCTTTTTCCAAGAAGAAACTTTAATTGTTTTACTCTGTAACAAAGTATTTAAGAGTTACTTATTATCACGACTTAAATATAAATGTTAACTGTTCAAATAAGTTAATTGGATCATAAAATATATAAAGAGGCTGAGTAGGGATTGTCTAAATAACAAACATCGGATGCGAATAGGCCTGTTTATTTAAAGGAAAGAAGGATATATATATATATATTTTTTTTGGGGGGTAACGGCAACAGAAATAGAACAAGTATCAAGTCCTAAATAATTGATTACTCCTCTTTAACCCACAAGGGAGATACACACATTTCTTGTCCCTCAACAAAATGTAAATTTTTATAATCGGGTATCCGCGCATCGGGTAGCCGTAAAACGTAGGAACAGGTTGTGCACCTCCAGGAGTACGGACGCAGCTTCTCAACTACCCTTCGCGGGAGATCGTGAATGATGTCCACCTTAAAACAAAAGAGTACACATAATTAGTATTTCACACACTTAAGCAAAACACTTAAAAATG
Organism: Leptopilina myrica (nomen nudum); assembly: GCA_032872475.1. Taxonomy (NCBI): domain Eukaryota; kingdom Metazoa; phylum Arthropoda; class Insecta; order Hymenoptera; family Figitidae; genus Leptopilina; species Leptopilina myrica (nomen nudum). The sequence continues at coordinate 9,133,749 of CM065461.1, forward strand.
ACATAGATATTTTTTTTTCATACCCGAAAGGGGCTCGTCGCGTTAATACGCTCCATTTCATCTTGAAAGGCACCGGTGTGATACAGGCTGTCCACATCTTGCCTACGATGAAACAACCTTACGTGGATCATCTCATGTAAGAGAGTCCCAATTAATTCCTCTTCAGGGAGAAGTCGGTGTATCTCCCAGCTTATACGGACCTCGCGGTTGCGCAAGTCGGTACACCCTGAGTTCCTGGACATTTTCCGCCCCCACATTACAACGTATCCTGCAGTTGCGAGCTCTCCGTCAAAGTACATCTGATCTAGCCGGTCGTATAAACCTTTTAAATTAGGTCGCCCATCAGTTGTGCGCTTCCGTTCGGAAAATTCTAATCCGGCCTCTAAGGATACCTTTTGCGATCGGGTCGCTCTGCCGCTCATCTTGAAGAGTACCCTAAGTACAAGTAAGAAAACGTTGTATACTTTATAAACTTCAAGAGGAAATTTGTCTAAAAGAGAAAGAGAGAGAGAGAGAGAGCGAGAGAGAAGGAAAGAAAAAGGGACCTAAGAACGCAAATTCCGCCATCGGGATACTCGAATCGTGAACCTCCGGAGTACCTAACTTTGGAGCCGGTTTTAAGGCCTTTCAGATGAGAAATCGTGACGTGTGACGCTAACCCGAAAGTTGTAGATATGGTTTTAAAGAACAATGCATCACACCTCAAAATAAAAGAAATTTATTTTTTTGGGAATTATTAGCAATTTTCTTAGTGGTACCGCGGTTAAACACGCCGTGGTCGACGGCCACCATTGGGATACTCGAATTGTGAACCTCCGGAGTACCTAACTTTGGAGCCGGTTTTAAGGCCTTTCAGATGAGAAATCGTGACGTGTGACGCTAACCCGAAAGTTGTAGATATGGTTTTAGAGAACAATGCATCACACCTCAAAATAAAAGAAATTTATTTTCTTTGGAAATTATTGGCAATTTTCTTAGCGGTATCGCGGTTAAACACGCCGTGGTCGACGGCCACCGCCGATCGACGTGGTCGCCGCCGACCACGAGCGACAGCCGCGAAGCGAAATTTGAAAGTAATCAGTTCAGGAAGCTAGTTATCATAATTATAATTCTATTAAAAAAAAAAAAATTCTTCACAATATATTCAATTATTTTCATAAATAATAACATTCTTTGGAAGTATTCAATTATTATCAATAAGTTTATAAAAGCCCTAATAAAATGTTTGAGGCCATTTGTAGATTTATTTATATTTCGGATCGAATGAATTTGGATTTGATGAGAGAAAACCGGAAATAGTTAGACAGAGTCGTGAGGGGCCCGGGAATTTTGTTGAATAAAAAAAAAATTTTTTCCGTTTTATCTAAAATAAAATATTTTAATTTTTTTAAAAATACAATATATTAAGTAGAAGGTTGAATAAATAATAAAATTATAATTAAAAATAAAAAAAAAATTTTTTTTTACAGAAAATATCAATTTTGAACTTAAAATAATAAACAAAAAAATTTTTTTTTATTACAATTTTTTTTCCGTTCAACATAAAAACATATATTTTTTTTTGGATAAAAATAGTTAAAAACAAATTTTTAAATACACAATTCATTAAATTATAAATGAATAATGTTAAAGGTTTAATAAATTAAAGAAGTTAAATTCAAATAGAATTTTTTACAAAAACCCCAATATGGATTACAGTAATATTTAACCCCCAAAACATTTAATATTAAAATAATGCTGGAAGTCTTAATTCTGTGGAGGGGATGCATAGCAGCATAGCTGACATTTTTGTCAAATTTGAGATAACATCAGATTTGTATATATTTGATATTGCTCTTCAAAATTCAATAGCTGAAAAATCATTAAAATGGCTATTAATGTAGAAAATAATGGAAAACATAATCGCATAATTGCGTTTTTGACAAAAGGAGACCAGCATAATAACATAACTGCATTCAGTTAAAAAAAAAAACAATTGACATAATTAAAAATAAAAATAACCTTTAAGGATAAAAACAATAAGAATTTTGTAATGAAATATTTTAGTAAAATACATTTTTTGTACTTTAAATTAAATATATTTATTTTAATAAAACTGGAACAAATTTTTATAACATAAATTGTGCATTTAATTATGTACTTATTTTTAAGTACATTTCTTTTCTCGTTTTAATAAATTAAAAACATTTTATAAAAAAAAAATAAACTCATATAATTTTTCTAACGAATTAATAGTTTAATTTGTGTTTGTGTGAACAAATCTTATTATTATGACAAATCAAAGCAAAATAAATTGTGACATTAAAAGTGTCTGAAGTTGGACTCATATACAAACTGAACTTGCATTACCGCATAAGTGCAATAAAACTCACGATTCCGATGAAAAATTATAAAAAAAATTTATACCATATCGTGTGTTTGATTAAATGTTATAAACGAATTTTGAATATATATTAAATAATAATACTAAATGCAAAAGACCGAACAAATCTGTTGATTTTCTGAATTGACAGAAGTGAGAGAACATTAAAATTAATTTGTCTCAAAATTATGACAGGTGCAGTTGTGCTGTTGTGCCTTTCTTCCACAGAATTCTTTTTTTATAATTAATTTTGCGCAACTCAGATTTTATCTTTAAACGTATTTAAAATTTGTCTATAAAAAAAAAAAAATTTTTTTCTAATAAACTTATATTAAGAATTCAATTATTTTCAAGAATAACAAAATAATAATAAGAAAAATAATTATATAACTAACCTTGACAGATCAAAAATCCGTGGAAAGGAATATTCCTGTGCACGTCACACTATTTTTTTTTCTCAACCACACAATTTTACGACGCACTTCACTAAAACAAATCAATTTTACTACACTATACGGAACAGAGGACACTGGGGAACTGAAGGCGAGGGGCGAGACACGATCAAGCCGGCAACGAACTTATCAGATGTGTCACGTTTCCCTCTTAAGGCGCCAGGAATCTCAAATATAGACGTAATGGCAAACTAATGGGAAAATAATGACTCTCAACTATTAGTCATGAGTCGAAGTACTAAAATTGAAAGAAAAAAAAAAGATTTTCTTTTCTTTTACAGAAAATATAAATATTTACTGAAAATGAATAAAAAAAAAATATTTTAGAAAAGTTACAAATAATTACAGAAATTCTATTATTTTCAGGGGTAATGGAATTTTTCACGGAAATTCGATTGTATTCAAAAATTGAAAAAAAAAATTCTGATCATTTCAATTATGTATTTAAAAATAAAAAAATTCTTCTGCAAAATTCCATTATGTTCAAAATTTTTAAATTCACGTCAAAATTTCAATTATCTTTATAAATAGAAATAATACAATTATTCTGCGAAATTCAATTATTAAAAAAAAAAAAAAAAAAAACTTTAATAAAGTTCTTGGAAAAATTTTGCAGGAATTCAATTGTTTTGGAAATAGTGAAATTCTTCACCGAAATTCAATTGTTTAAAAAAAAAAAAAAAAAAATTTTTTAATATCATTTTGGAAATTTTTTTATTATTTTCATGAATAATAAAACTCATCGCAGGATTTTAGTTGATTTTGAATACAATGTTTTAATTAAATTCCTCGTAAAATGTAATTATTCTTGGGGGCTTTATTGGAATTTGTCGGAGGAATTCAACTATTTAAAAATCTGTTGACACATTGTTCAATAATTCATTATTCAATAAATTATTTATTTTTCAATTTAAATATTTGAATTTTTCTGGAATTTTCTAGTGAAAATTGATTCAGGAATGAAATTACCGAATAATCGATTTATTGTTTATGAAAGTGATTGAGTCGTTGCGGTGAGTTTTGTTGCAGTTTTTTTTTTTATAATCTGAAATTTAATAATTTAATTTTTTTAGAAAATTTACAAGTTTTAGAAATGGTTGAATTCTTGCGAGGGATTTTATTGGGATTTTGTGAATAATTGAATTTTTGTTAAAAAAAAAGAAAAAAATTTCATGGTTATTTGAATCATAACAAAACGTTAATAATTCTTTATGTTGTAATAATATTCTTGTAAATTGTCGAATTGCATAAAGATTTGAATTTGAATTATTCTGAAGAATTTTAATTCCTGTGAAAAGGTAATAATTAAATACTTATTTAAAAAAAATTTAGTTATTGATGTTTCTGAATAATTTTACAATTAATGAAATTTGTAAATAAATTTAATAGAAAATTTTTTGAGTATATCTATAATCAGAATATTTTTATGGTCAGGGAAAAGTGAGAATTTTGTTTGGAAATCAGGGAAAAGTCAGGAAAAAAAAAATAAAATTAAATATTTGTGGCAACCCTGATAATTTATTTTATAATAAATTTCGAAAGATATAATAGTTTTTCAATTTTGAATAATTTGCAAACAATTAAAGTTTGATTTAATAAACAAGTTTATTAAATTAAAAATATGTAACATTCAAATCTAAAATTTTATTCTGTTTAGATATTTAAAAGAAAATCTTAAATAAACAAACACTTTTATACAAAATATCAAATGATTTTCGAAACTCATGCCAAAAAAAAAATTCAAATTAAATAAACGTTTTAATAAAAAAAAATATATTTTTAAATAATCAATTTTTGCAGATTATTGAAGAGATTTTGCTTATTCTAAATCATAATTATTTTATTTTTATTACATACATCTAGAATTCTGTAATTTTGGTCGAACCGGAGTTCACATACCATTAAAATGCGCTATAAAATAATAGCAACTTTTGTAGTTTTAAGTCAAAAAAAAAAAAAATGAAGGGAATTTTTGAACTTATTTAGCAATATAGATCTTATTTCAGATTTAAGCAATTATAATATAATTACACTGTAAAAAAAAGCCATAGTGATTTTACTATGTCCGGCGTTGTAAATGAGTTACACCACGTCTTATGTAGTAAATTTACTATAGATGCTAGTAATTTAACATAACCTAGATGTTTTTTTTTTCACACTCATGGTAAATATATTGAATATCGCCGTTTACGGATTTATGAAAAACATACGGAATGTAATTTTACTAACGCGCGAAATATAACCTACAAAATAAGCATTGATGCATTTTTAGAATTTAAATGTTATTACTATATATTTCTGAAGATTTAATTATAATTTATAGTAAAAAATTCAACTATTTAAAGAAAAATTATTAATTAAAATATAATAAAATTAATATTAAATGTTAAGTTAAAATAAAAAGGAAATACTAAAAAGGAGTGAGGGAATAAACATTAAATTATTTTAGTAGTACATGAAATTTTTCTATTTATTGACAAAGTAATACTTTTATTTGTCATTTTCTCAGCCTTATTTCCAATAAATGAAATTAACGCATAAAATGTTAACCAAAAAAAAAACAATATAATTTTAAAGATTAGTTTAAATAATCGCGTAAAATTTGTATTACTTCTTACTATTATAAATTAAAAAAAATAAAATAAAAATTGTTTCACGTGCTGAAACTATTTAATTTGTTTACTAAACTTATCACTGATATTTTTGATTTTGCTATTTCCATTATGCCTTGTATTTTAGTATTAGACTTTTATATAAAAATCACAACTTTAATTAAATCAAACAGCTTTTCCACTTTTTACATACAATATCGACAATATGCATAAAACAGCAAATGGTGACTTAAAATCAAATCAAACAACTAAAGTTCGGTAGAATTACATTCCGTATGTTATTTTACTATTGCCAACAAAGTAAAAATACACGCCGGTAAGTAACATAACCTAAATCTTCGCTCACCATGTCATTTGAAAGAGGAGTGTTTCTCTCGTTTTTCTACTATCTTCAATGTTAAATTGCTCGCTAGACGTGGTGTAACTTATTTCCCACGTGAGACGAGGTAAATTTACACAGAGATGGTAAAAGTACTACGTAGTACAATGTAAGCTTACTACCGCTGGTAAAAATATCTTGTTTAGCGTGGTAATTTAACTCGTGAGACATAGTATTTCGATATATTTAATTACATTGTTCATGTTTTAATATACTGTCTTTTTTTTTACAGTGTAGTTCGAATTTAACCTTACTATAACTCAAAAACTGATGGAAATTTTGGATTAACTTATAATACTATAATTAAATTTCTACAAATAATTCACAAACATTGTTTTCTGCATTTTAATCATTAAAACAAAAAAAAATTTAATTATTTGGTAATAAAAGTCGATCACTGTTTTAAAATAGTAATATTTTTACGATGAAATAATTGATGGTAGCTAATTATTACTTCTCCAGTCAAGTTAAATTCCCCGCTGTTTCCTATTCTTGAGACTGATGGACACACTGCTGAGAGTGTCTGTAGAGGCCGAAAACAGTGGCGCCCCTGCCATCCGCGGAATAATTAGAGACCCACGGTTTTCATAGGATACAGACGGGTCTGACACTATTGCCTGCTAACGCGAAGAAAACCCTCCGGCCCCACCTCCTTCCACTCCTCGTCGGTCTCAATGTTAAAAAACTAAAAAAAAAAGGAAGACAATTTTTATTTAATGTGCTACGAAAATATTAGACCATACTCCATGTTAATATCCAAACAGCTTACTAGAGCCCATCGGCAACTCCCTCTAGGTGCCCCTTCGCTATTTCGAAAAAAGCACTGCAAGAACGTCAAGCGGAAGATCTTGCAGTATGACTGGAACCCTATCCGCGGCGGAACTGCTGGTAGGGCACGCTTAGAGCTAAAGAAAAAAAAAGGAACGTTATTCCTACTAATAAGGAAGACTCTGCTTGCCAATCAGAAAACAGAATCGAACAAACAGCAAAATAACTCACCATAAACTGTTTCGATTCACACCGCGCCATCCCTTATGGAGCATTCTCGCGAAGTCCTGACCTTCTGTCACTTCCGAGAGGTTGACGTAATTTCTCTAAAAAAAAAAAGGGGGGAAGAAAATTCCAATGTTCATGTTATTAATATAGTGGAACTTCGATTATCCGAACCGAAAATCAATTTATCCGAACTTTTGGCTATCCGAATTTAAAATTTATTTCTCTATTTATTTTATTATTTATGTTTATGCCCAAGAAGTCTTAAAAAAAAAATTCATATATTCTGTTTTATTAATATTATTATAAATTAATATATTTACATATATACTTATAAATTTTAAAAATGGTATTAAATTAAATACATATAGTTCAACTGTCCAATTTATTTACTTTAATTATGAAAAACATTAAAACCTCTATAATCGAGGTCCCACTGTAAACGATAAATTTCTCACTTCGGAATTTTAATTGCCATAAAAAAAAAGGGAGAAAAGGGGGGGCTACTTTACTTACAGGTGCCCAAAACCCGCGACACAAGTATAGTTGTTTCTCCTCATCCCAAAGGTACTCTTGGTACCACATTGTCCGAGAGTAGAGCTTCGGGTGACTACTCCTTACGAGCTGAGAACTGTGGTACCAACACTCCCTCTCATCAGTGCGAAACGGAGCCGGTTGCCAGGGGCCAAATTTTATTAAGAAACTAGAGAAAGAAGAAAAGGAATATTAAAAGATGCTATGCCAACTAACCTAGTTAGGGTAGTATTATTAGGGCTAAATAAACAAACAAACTTACCCGCGAGAAGAATTTAACTCGGCAAGGATCCGAAGAGATTGCAGGGCGGCGGAAAATTTTAATAGCGCCACCGTGGCTTCAAGCGAAGGACCTCGGTGGCTCCTTGCTATTTGTTTCTCGTCTTGCTCAACGACTACCTCGTCCTGCTCCTGAATTTCCACGCAACCACTGGAACACTGTAACCCGCTAGTGGAAACGGACTCGTCCAATCTTTCGGAACCCCAACCGTATATTAACCGGATCATGCGTCCCCTTCGTTCCCGATATTTTTCCCCGGAATTCAATCGAAAGATTTTCTTCACCCTCCAGTCCGAATCAAGAAAATCCTCGGCGTCTAAAGGTTCCACCTCTGAGTCACTAAGGGACGTAAATTGTTCAAACTCTTCGACATCGAAGGTATTGCGTTCCGGTAACGACATTCTTAATGTTAAAAGTAAAAAAAAAAAGTTTTTTTTTGAAAAGAAATTGAAACAATGTTATTACACTCCGAAATACTAAAACGTCCGTACAATCCTATCGATGTCAAGGAACTGAGGTTCGTGAGTAATTGAGAAACGTAACAAGGGATGCTGATAAGGCAACTGCTGACTTGCCGTAGTATACTCAGTGAGTGTACACCTCACAAAGCTAGGTTGCTAGCAGCCTCTTTTGTTTCAAAAGGGAAATATATTTAAATAAAATTTAAAAGACGCGAGCAAAGTATCCTCCCTAACTGTTAAAGAGGAGTAAATCAGTTAAGGACACTAACAAATTTAAGGGATAAACAATGGAATCTTACGGTAAATACAATAAAAAAAAGGGAGTTTTTAAATTCTTTTCACTTGACAACATTGTGAGATATTACTGTCGGCATCAAGGCTCACCAAGACCAAGAAGCCTTGATGCTGGACACCCGACACTTCGATAAACATCGGCGTCAGCCTTTTAATGCTCTCAACTGATTCTTAAAGTTATTAAAATTAATTATAGATTAAATATGTTTTAAATATTATATAGCCATTAATATTAATTTTATAAAATTAAAGGAAACAGTCAAGCTTGCAGCGACATTACGAAACCAAAGGGTGATAACTAATGTTGCAGCAAGAAGATTAAAAGAAAAGAAAATTTAAAATTTAATTGAAGGGTAAGAGCTTGATCATAGCGTTTGTGTACGTGCCTGGACGGCTACGCAATACATACACAAACGCGGACTTGCTGGCTACGAGAACCAACACATTCACGGACCTGTCGGTTGTTGGTAAATTCTGCCGCCGACCACGCGCTATTGATTCAAAAGCATGAACTACGTTCATTTTACAACCATGGTGGCCACTTTTGTTACATATTTTTTTTATTTTTTTTTTACTCAGTACAGAAATTACTCTCCCAACAAATTCAATTCAATAGCACTGCACTGAGAAAAGGATTATTTGATTCAAACAAATTATGTTTGAATCGGACTTAAAAATATCCTTGCTATACGGTCAAACATATTTAAGGTTGAATCAGGCATATTTTGGTTCATTTTAAGAGATTTCATATTTGAATCAAACACAAATTATGATTGATTCTAAATTATTTGTAATCAAAATCTTGAGTTCGATTCAAACATAAAATTTTTAAACATAATTTTGCTTAACCAGAGATGTTAAACTTGGTTAAAAAAATTTTTTTTTATTTTGAATAAGAACCATAACATAGTATTAAAAGTGATAAATTCCGAAATATATATATTTTAATCATTTTGATTCACTACCTAGTTGTAAAAGTTAACATCTCTGAAATTAACAGACACAATTATTATAAGAGATTTACAGATAAATAAATTTTCCTCATACAAATTAAATATAATCAAATTTTGGTTGATCAAAGTCACATTATATCGCAATCAACTTTCGACATTGTGGCCAAAATATATACTGAATGGAATAATATTTAAGGAGTTCTGTAGTAGATAGGAGATGACAAAAAAATAAGTAATGTAATATCTGGACAATTCACCTCTATGTTTAATTATTATTGACGGAAACGTTATTTTATAAGAATATGTATGCCATAATAATTTAAGTTTAGCATAATCATTTATATATGTTAGAGTAAAAGGGATATGTATCCATATGTGTGTATACTTACGTAGTATGTATGCGTGTACGTATGAGTGTATATATAATGTGCTATTCCCTTACCGCATATGTAAGCATAATACCCACAATTATTTTCGCCTACGTCCATAACATATTTTCTATGCAATTCTACCTCCGAGTTCAGAGCATCAAGTTTTTGGGGACAAAAACAGGAATTTTCACGGTGGATTGTTATATACGAAATTATAATTTGGCAACCCTGTTTGATAATTTCGACGGCATGCAAGGCATCGCCGCATGATATCTGATACCCAGATAAGGAAGTGTCGACGTTCACCAAACGCTCTTAGCTCGGAATTTTAATTGTCAAAAAAAAAAATAATAATAATTATTAAAATAATGAACACTAATAAAAATTTGAACAATGTAAAAAAAAAAATTTAGGTTTGTTAAGCGGGACTTTTGACTGCAATCAGGGAGGTTCTGATAAAATCACAAATCCGAAATTTATAAGAAGGCGCCATGCTGCAGCCAGTGTATGCATATGTATATATATATATATATATATATATATATATATATATATATATGTACATGTATATGTGTATGTGTCTGAATGTATGTATATATTCGTCATTACTGTGCATAGACAGAAGGTGCGCTGTGAGGTTGCGCGTGTGTGGGGATGGTCGGCGGCAACACACACACCCATGCAGCCGCCGTTTATGGACACCAGCACACTCACTGACTCCCCGGCTACAGCACTAATACCTTGACGGCCTTCATGCTACGGGCATCAACACAAACGCGTTATGCTTGCCTCTTACCGCTACCTTGTTGTGCGTGGTACCTTCCTTTCCCCTCAGGGCCCATGAGCTGTGGCTTACAGCATCAAAACAAACGCACGTGCGTTACAGCTGACTCAAAGCTACAAGAGTTGAATGTCTTGTGTTATTTGAACTTAAACCTATGCACCAAGCTAGATGCAAATACAACAAATTGACAATAGCTAAACATTTTGTTGTAAACATTTTCGTCACAACAAAATGCCGGAGGAGATTAAGTTGCATGTATATGTGTATATTCATAACTCAATATGTATAATACATATACAAGCAACTTATAAAAAGTAGGAACAATATAATTACAATAAATAAATTATATGAACTGTAATAAGTAATTTGAATAATAATTTTATTAATTAAACAATATAATTATTATTTAAATTCTAAGTTATTTCGAAAATAATGTCTCGAAAAGTATCATATTAACAGACTATTTCCGTTCTCACGGACCTACCGTGAGATCGAAAACGTCAGCAAAAATGCATAGACCAATGGGCCCACGATTTTCTCCTACTCCTTGCTCCTACTACCCAAATTTTCCGTCTTCCCCACTTTTCGCACTGAAGGTAAGGGTTAGAGGCCTGTCGCGAAATATTAATCATGGCAGTACGAATTCTCGCTTCTTCTCGAAGACACCTCTCCTGGGTCTAACCTAGCAAGTGTTTTGGGACAGAGAAATTTCGCGAACAAAAAGCCCGTCCGCGACCCGGAACCCGAATTGCATGATTCAGGGCAGACGTTAAAATTTTTAAATTCTCTGAGCCGGTGGAGTCCAGTGCGGACTGATTTTGGAGAGATTCCAGAATTATTAATATAAATCATAATTCTGAAATCTTGGTGTTTATAACCGGCCGGTTGCATAGATATTGCCCGCGTCCGTTCAAACTTCAGTGGCCCACAAGTGAGATCAAATTCCCTATCTATCTATCGGTTGCATTGATATTGTCCGCATCAGATTGATAGAGGAGAGATCCACAAGTGTGATCGAATTTCTTATAAAACTGTCGGTTGCATAGATATTGCCCGCACCAGTTTTCCTAGGAATAGATTCACAAGTGAGTTTACACAAAGGAGGAACGGCCGGTTGCATAGATATTGCCCGCGACCGTTCAACCACAAGTGCAATCTCGCGAATAAAGAAAGCAAATCCTTTGCTCGTAATTCTACGTCAATAATTTTCTAATAATTAAAAGAATATTAAAGACTGTGAGACAACGTAAATCTTGCCCGACGGTGGTTCAATTTTGTGATACCAAAAGGAGCAACCCCCGCCGGTAGCTGTAAGTAAATTGTATCGTTTCAATTATATGTAATCTACATTAACACTAAACTACACTTTTCCACACTTTCTATTTCTGTATGGGTATTAAATTGGGGAAATAAACATAAAATTTAATTAAACTACATCCAAATTTTCTTACTTACCTGTCTAAATTTCATCCTTGTTTTCTGAAATTAAATAATAAACAAAGCAGAACGGTAACTTTTAAAACAGTAGGATAACGATCCCGCAGTAATAAACAGAGTTCAACTCTGGCAGCTTGGAGCCTCCCCAAATCGACTAATTAAGGGCCATCTCAAAAGCCCGATTCAAAATTAATTTACCGGTTTGTAACAATTTGAACATTTTTTTTAAGTCAACTCTTTTTATTTTGCATTGAGTGCAATTTGTACAAGTGCGTTTCATGTTATGATGTTTTCCATTCTTAAAATAAAGATAAAAACAAAAAAAGTTTTCTAAATTAAAAAAAAAAATTTTTAATTTAAAAAATTATAAAAAATTAAAAAAAATGAAGACTCTTCATTAAAAAAATTCATTAAAAAAATTAAAAAAATAAAAAAAATTATAAAAAATTTAAAAAAAATGAAGACTCTTCAACATGTCCACCTCCTAGCGGTAAGAGTCGGGCAACGGCGAGACTATCGACCGCTAAGGGACAAAAACATTTAAAAAAAAGAATAACTTGCTACTAAAAAATAGACAATAAATTTGTAAATTCATCCGCCATATTGAATCCACCATTTTGAATTTTAGAAAACTAACTTTATATTCGTAATCAGCGACCCCAAAAACGCCCGAGTAACAAGTTTCACGTGAATTCAGCAAAATGTTTGAAAAATTCATTCGCCATATTGGATCCGCCATTTTGAATTTTTTAAAATTACAATTATATTTTAAAATTCTAATTATATTTGTAATCAGCGATCAGAAAAACTCTACCAAATTAATTTTCATGCATGTGCATTTGAGTTTTCATTTATTTAACACGTTGGGACTTTTGTGGACCATTTTTCGAGGTTTAGCCGCTATTTTGTCGACCACCATCTTGGAATTAAAAATTATTTTTTGATACTTTTTGTAGCTGAGGGTCCATGGACGCGATATTTTGAGCTCTCGAGACAATATCCTTAATTTTTCTGTGTGAAAATATCCACTAAATGAATTTTTTTTCTCGAAAAATAGTGTTTTTTTAATAAATTAATCATAACTTTTTTCATAATTGTTATAAACAAATTTTGACAACGGAATCTGAAAGAGCTATAAATTTTACCTTAGGTATGGTATATATTAGTTTTTTTAAGGATCCTTTTCATATAAAGAAAACTCCTCGAATTCAACACTAATATTTCGTCCGTTTGGTCCTTAATGGGTTAATGAAGGATTATGTAACGGAACCAGGTAAATTGTTTTAGATTTATCACATAATGTTATTAAATGTAAAATATTAACAGGAGATAAGAGTGGAAATATTGTTTTTTTACATCGAATAACTTTATATTATAAAAATTTATATCCATTTACTTTTAAAAGACGACAATTTCCTATAAAATTAGCTTTTGCAATGACCATTAACAAATCTGAAGGGCAAACATTTATATAAGAAGTGATGTTTTTAATCATGGTCGGATATATGTTGTATTATCAAGAGTAAAATAATTTGATTCCGTAAAAATATTTTTAGGAAATATCAGAAGTAATACTGGGATTATGAAAACAATTGAATGTTTTAGTAAAATTATTCTCGTGATAAATATTGTTATTTATAAAAACATTTTAATTTGGAAAACAATTTTATGATTTATCTGTAATCGGAATAATCCCATATGTTTGTAACGTAGGAAACGACTAACAAAATATTTTTGATCAGGATTAGATAAATATCATATTGTTGAGAGTATTTTTATTTGATTCTGTAATAGTTTATGCATGTTGTAATAAAAATAACGATGTTTCTAAAAGCTAAGTATTTTAAATGAAATGTTTGAAAAAGGTAACCAATAATGCAAGCATTATTATTTTAGTGCGTTATAAATAAGGATAGAGATTAGTGAAAAGTAGTAATTTTAGATGATATTTCACAAGGTTGTGGTATCGGTATAAAATTGTATTTGTAGCATAGTAGTTTATAGTTTAAAGAATTGAATGGGCGCGTGTAGCGCGCAGAATTTGTTCTAGTTATTATAATATTATATAAAAATAAAATATATTTCACAAAAATAAATTGCGTCCTTCCGGAAGGACGCTTGCCGTACTGTCGGCAGGACGCAACCGCCTGACCAAGCGTCCTGCCGGAAGCCCCTTCCGGCAGGCTAGGCGCTTGGACGTTCTATCATTAAAGGCTTGCGTCGTTTGCTCATTAAAAAATGATTTGATATTGGTAAAAAGAATCTATACAATGACGTCACTTTAAGTTTCAAATTTTTTTACCAATTTTCAGTATTTTTTAAAAGTTACTTCAAGAATATATATTAGCAGTCGCTAATATTTTTTTAAGTGTAAATTGATACCTTCCGACATCAAAGTTATCCTGACATTGCAAAATGTGAGCATCATCTAAAACGTAATTTGGTCTTCTATTGCGTCTTATTCGGTGCCCTTGTTGAAGTCTTTCGTGATCCAAATCTTGGCCAGACATATATTATTTTAAACGCTCTAATATTCAAACAAACAATTATAAAGTAAACTTGATAAGCTATTATATTTGTTAATATGAGAATTATTTATTACTTCGTTTTTTGTATTAATTTCTTTTCAAAAATAAAATAAATAATATTATTTGTAACATTAGTTTGATTTTTAGTATTACTGAAATATTATGTTATATTTTAGTAGATTAGAATTTAGAATAGAAAAAACATATCGGGTAATATTATATACTACCCTACCTATAAATCTATAAACATTTGGCTTATGTCCAAATCTTCCTAAAAGTTGCCGATTAACAGCTTCTACCTCATTATTGGTACGCACTGGACAACGATATGCACAAACAATGTGAGAACGTGGTAGCCATTGTTGACGCATATATGACATAAATTCAAGAATTCTAACATGTTGAGGTGCAACTTGATCGGCTATCGTTTGCATAATGGCTAATCCGGCTTCAAAGCATGATTGAGGAAGAAGGGGTAAACTCATGCACATCCAAAGAACTTCGCGCGGTGCATTATGTAGGCCTAATTTCACCCATTTCCTAAGTAGAGCCTATGCAGTTTAAGATAAAGAAACAATTATAATTTTATCTTCAATTAAACTCTTTCATTTATATAATTATACAAATTATAATTGAAGCGTTTTGTGCAGAAACAGCATAAGTCAATTTTTTTCGAAAATCACTTTTTTATTGAAAATTTATCTTTAAATGAAGCTTTTTAATCAGGTAAAATATTACATGAGTGACTAAACTCTAAACCCTTAAAAATTAATAAAATATCATTTTAAGCAGAAACAGCATAAGTTTATGATAAGTTTTATATTTTTTGTAATATTCTTAACGTATTTTAATAATTCATATTAAACAGTTTATATTATAAATAAAAAACACTCAAGGGAAGCAAAAAGTGATAGTGGAAACTGAATTTTTTAAAAATTAGAAAATTTTGAAAATTGGGTAAATTTATATTCTTAAAACAATTTTATTATTTATAAAATGTTACTAAAAATTATTCATATTAGAGTTTTTAAAATATAGGTTAGTAGAATATAATGCAAAAAGCAGAATTAAAAAAAATCTTTACATTTACAAGAAAAACAGTTTTTATCGGTTCCTGAACAATTTCGAATCATGGACTTTTGCTGTTTTTGCACAAAACGCTTCAATTAAATACTTCATAATTTCTTTTACGCCATAAAACTAAGTATATTTGTAAATTTCTAAAATTTTAATTTGATAGAAGCAAGTGGTTTTCTACAAACCACGTGGTACTTCAAGGGAAGAGGTATCTAGCTATCGTCCACCACGGTGGTCTTGAATCAACTTTGAATGAAATGTCTTAGCACATCATTTTTTTTTGCTGATTTGGGTTATTTGCATTCTAAATAATGTGTAAAAAATTTATAGCCCATAACTTGTCGAGCCGTTTTTATATTTATTATATATAACCTTTTCGTTAATTTTTTCTCTGTACAGTAACTGGTATAATTTCCGTAAATTGGCAAAAATATGTGCCTTAACATGTATTGTAATATTTAAACAAACCTGACTTATTGTGTCGAAAATATTATTTAAATTGTTATATTATATTATTTAAAATTAAAGAAAAGTATTAGGGTCAGTTGGGTTAAATCTGGACAGAGGGCAAATACGGACAACAGGTGTTGGATCTTAATTTACAAATTAAAAATTTAGTTCGACGTCAATATTTTAAGCTCAAATCCTTTAAAAGAGATTCTGACTACTTCCATGATTTTATCTCGACAATTGTCAACAGGATAATTTAAAAACTTAGGGTAAATCTGGACAGAGCTTCTATTACATTTTAAAAAGTGGTGTAAGTAGTGTAATTCGATTAATTTTTAAAAAAGTCCGGCATATTGGATACGGCATTTTGAATTTTCAAAATTTGACTTTGTATTCGTATTCAATGTTCCCAAAAACTTTTCTTTATCAAGTTTTATTAAAATCCATTAAAATTTGTTAAAGCTATATATGTTTTTGATTATTACTTTTTGAATCGTTAATTTATTAACTTTTATGATACTACAACACTTAACTGATTCAACTTTTATACATCTAGTATGAATTTTTTTCAAGTTGATCTATCCCTTAATAGAGTAGTATACTTAAGATAACTTTATTTTAAACCTTTCTTAGAAACTAAGCTGTCCGGATTTACCCCAAATTTAAAGAAATTTTCTAAATTTTGGTGTAAATTCGAACAATAAAATGTAAAAAATTAAATATAAAATTTTATAAAAAAAAAAATTAATCTAGGGTACTCAAGAAAGAAATTAATGCAGTATTAAACGAAAGAATTGCTTTTTATTACAAAGAAACTTACGTCATTTGTGAAAAATAGGTATTTTGTCCGGATTTACCCCAACTGACCCTATTTTAATTAATATTATTCTTAAATCCATAATTTGATACAAATATGTAACATTTTAAATAAAAAACTGATGATTTTTTTTCAAAATGAGTTTTCTCAAAAACGGCTCGACAAGTTATGGGCTATAAATTTTTTACACATTATTTAGAATGCAAATAACCCAAATCAGCAAAAAAAAGGGATGTGAAAAGACTTTTCATTCAAAGTTGATTCAAGACCACCGTGCCACGATAAGAAAGAATAGCGCTAATAAATATAACAGCGTGCCACATAGGGGAGGGGTGAAATTTACAAAAAAAATGGGTCTACGTGTTTTATAGATGATCCTTAAATAAGTTACACACTTGTATAAAGTGAAACCAACATCCTCAAATGATAACATATGCGAAAAGTAGACGAATAGCATTTATAGCGGCTGCCTCAAAATCCGTTAAAACATATTGTAAGTTATTAACTAAATTTGGTGCTAATTCCAATATTTTATTTAAAATTGCCGTATATAAAGCCGTTGTTCGACGCTCCATTAGGATCCACACAGCCGGAAATGACTTATAGAAATAGAAAATTAAAATTTATGTTCCACATTTATACTTAAATGTGAAATATTAATTTCGAAATTAAACATACAATATTTTCATTTTTAATACATATAACTTTTAAGAAAAGCGATAAAAATTGATTTCCAAATTTTACATATTTGGAAAGTAGCGCAACACACAAATTGAAGTATTGTAGTATAAGGTTTAAAACTTTACACTGATTATTTTAATTTTAGTTTTGTATTAATTTAACTTCATACTAATATTAAATATTATAGTTAACTCACTGCGATTCCATCATAAATGTGTACAACATAAAGTTGTGAAACATTCGGTTGAGGAGGTACGCACTATAATTGTAAAATATTTATTAAAAATATAAATGGCCATTATTATGAACACAAAAATATTTAAAATTAAATTTCAATTTAATAATTTTAGATAATATAGACGAAACTGATGTTTAATAAGGGTTCAAAAGATGAGTTTTAAAAAGCTTTATAAAAATTAAAAAAATATATATCAATAAGATGTACAATTTAAAAAAATGCTCTTAAAAAATTATTCTTTTCAAAAATAGAGAAAAAAATTAATCTAGGGTCAGCCGGAGTAAATCCGAACGCGGGGTAAATCCGAACGCTAATTAAGGTAAAAGCACCAGTACTTGGACATTGCAAAAAATGGAATCAATAGATGGACAGTAAAAAAAAGAATTAAAAATGCTTCCAATGTAAATATGAAGAATAATATATAATCCTTTTGAATGTTAACTTTTGGATAACATTCAAGTTTCTATTTTAAAGCCCAAAATTTATCAAAAAAAGATTTGTCACGAGCTACTCAAAATCGAGTGTCCAACTTTACCTTCTGCTTTTTAACCTAGCTCCATTTAGCACCAGTAGTTGGACAAAAATTTACATGCATTTCTCTTATGTCCAACTATTGGTCCTTGTCATGTCCAACTACAGGATCCCTAAAATGGCATATCTAACTATTGCGGCAAAGGAGCAATTATTTATTTAATACATTAAAAATTAAATGAAATAACAATTTTGACAAATTTATTATAAAATACAATCCTTTAATCATAATTCAAACGAATTATAAAAATTTTTGCAAGTAAACTATATCGTCTTTGTAAAAATCGTTCTTGAATTAGCTACTAGTTTAAAAATGTCCAAGTACTGGTGCTTTTACCTTATTTCAGGTTAATTAAAATTTTTTAAAATAAGTTAGACATGAGAATTTTTACCTCAGATCCTCTTCAAGAGATTCTAAGTATTATCCCATTTTCCGTTTGTTAATTAGCAACAGCATAAACAAAGATAACGAGTATTGCAAAAATGTTTGAAAATCAAAGATGACACTCTTTCAGTACTTTGTCTCGTATTTGCAGAAAAAGAAGCTAAAAATTCATTTTATTATTTATAATTGTTTGTTATAAATACTAGAACAGAAACTATTTTTGATTTTTGCCTTCTGTTAACTTTTATTAATAATACTAGGATTTCTGGTAATTCCAACCAGAAGTTTTTTTTTAGTGGGTGTAAAAACATGATACATCGTCGCTTGAGTTGAAAAACATGGCACGTCGAAAAATAAAATTTTATTTTCAATTTTCAGTTGATACCACTGACCGCTAATTTTAAATTGTGGCAAATCTTTGAAACTTTTATGAAACAAATGCTTTCGCTTCATAATATGTCAATTCAAAGAAGAAATAGGTTAAATAATTTTGTATACAGTTTATATTGATTTGAGACATTTTTAGATTCGCGGTCAATGGTACCAACCGAAATTTGAATAAAAAATTTTCGTTTTCCACGTGTCATATTCTTCAACTCAAACGACGATATGTCATGTTTTTCAAGTCAAATCCGAGGTATCATGTTTTTTAACGCCAATCCTATGTATCATGTTTTTACACCCAGCAAGCGAAATATACTATGGTATGAATCAAATTTTACACCAATACTATGATATAGTGAAATATCACTTAGAATAACTACTTTTCTAATGTCCATTTCTATTAAAACATATATAAACTTCTACATAATTTTGTATTACAGCAAATAGATGCATTGGAAGATTCAAAAGAAACTTGGAAAAAGATTTTCAATGGTTCCAAGCGTCACTGAAATCCAAAGTGGGCATTCATTTATTCCTGTTGGTAATAAGCAGTTGGTAGTAAAACGGTACTCTGGTGCAGAAGACAATCTTTCTATAATTCAATATTGAATTTTTAAATAGAAAGATTTTCAACCATCCCTTTTCAGGGCTAATACATGGCTCCCAACTCCAAAAAAGCAATCAACACACAATCAGCCCTTTTCAGGGCTAATCAATGGATTCTAACATTAAAAAGGTAATCCGATTTCAATCAGCCCTTTTCACGGCTAACACAGGTCAACAAAAAAAAGGCTTACTTTTTTTATGAGATACGATAGTGGTTTCCGAAGTATTTTTTGACGCTGAACACGATCCCGGTTCCAAAAATTGGCCATCACGTCAGGATTTTCAGAAAAGTGGGAGTAAAGACCCCAAATACGTGTTTTTGAGCGTTTTCAATATTTTTTTCTCCTAAACCTGACGTGCCAGAAACTTCTACGTAGACTTAAATTGAAGCTTGAATTGTCCATTTCAAGACTCATATCCGTAAGACAAAAAAAATAAAAAAAATTTCCAAAAATTAGGTTGAAGTTACCCAAAATGTGTATTTTTGGGTTGCTTTAATGGATTTTTTAAAATTGTTTTGGATTCGTTTGAAAATTGTAACTCAAGGGTTTTTGGGGTCGCTGATTACGTTTCCGATATTAGTTTTCAAAAATTCAAAATGGTGTATCAAAAAACCCCCGAGTAACAATTTTCAACTAAATCCGATCAAATATAAATTTTGACATCCGCCATCTTGGATCCGCCATTTTGAATTCTTGAAAACTAATATCGGGTTCGTAATCAGCAACCCCAAAAACCCCCGAGTAACAATTTTCAAACAAATCCAAAACAATTTTAAAAAATCCATCAAAGCAACCCAAAAATACACATTTTGGGTAACTTTAACCTAATTTTTTGAAAAGATTTTTATTTTTTTTGTCTTACGGATATGAGCCTTGAAGTGGACAATTCAAACTTCAATTAAAGTCTATGTAGTAGTTTCTGGCACGTCAGGTTTAAGAGAATAAAATATTGAAAACGCTCAAAAACACGTTTTTTGGGATCTTTACCCCCACTTATCTCAAAATCCTGACGTGATGGCCAAATGGTTTGTTGAAAAAAGTTTTTCAGGATCTTAATAAAATTTAGTATTCTAGGGTTTTTGATGTCACTGATTACCAATTTGAAGTCAGTTTTTCAAAATTCAAAATGGCGGACGAAAATTAAAAAACTCATTGGATTCGCTCGAAAATCGTTACTCGGGTGTTTTCAGGGTTGCTGACTACAAATTTGAAGTCAGTTTCTCAAAATTTAAAAAATCACTTAAAAATTAAAAGAAGCGGATTAAAATTTCTAAAACTGGAGGAATTTTTATGAAATTTGTGTATCATATTGTACCCGCCATTCTGAACGATAAAGCTCTGATGCCCAATTCGTCATCAGCGACCCCGAAAACCCCCAAGTAACGATTTTCGAGCGAATCCAATGCATTTTTTAATTATCGTCCGCCATATTGGATCCGCCATATTGAATTTTAAAAATCTGACTTCAAATTCGTATTCAGCGACCCCGAAAACCCCCAAGTGGCAAGATTCAAACAAATTTGATCATTTTTAAAAATAAGTTTTAGGAAAGTCTGCCATATTGAATCCGCCATTTTGAATTTAAAAAATTTGACTTTTATTTTTGTATTTACATTCAATCACTCCAAAATACTTTCTGTACCAAGTTTTGCAAAAATCCGTTATGATTTGATAAAGTTATTGAAGTAGAATTTCTTTATTTAAATTTTTTTAAACTTAATTTAATCAATATTTTTCCAATGTGTAGAGTTTTCTGGAGTTTAATTTAAGTGTGGAGAATTAAAAATTAAATTGAAAAAATAATTCGTATTTTTCTTCGTTTAAAAATACACTAGTCCCTAAAACAGCGCGCTACGCGCGCCCTATTTTCTCTTTCTTTTTCTATGGTAACTTTGTGAAAATGATTAATTTAAAACGTCATATTTCTATTTTTAGGATATAAAAAATTCTACAAAAAACACAACATACCTATAATTACAAAACTTTACAGTAAACTGATATATAGACATTTAAAAATAGTTATACTAAAAATCAGCAATGTAATGTAACATAATTAAAAATACATAAAAATGCCATATATTTTGATAAATATTTATGAAAACTGAACAGTATAATAATACTGAAGTTTCTAATACACACTGCAACCCAACCAGTATTAGAGAGTTCGTCAGTGCGCTGATTCAGTTATTTGATCTAATCGCTCAATTATTATAATATTTAAAATGAGTTTAAAACGTGTAATACTCTTTAATGGAATATATATATATATATATATATATATATATTATTAACTATTATTATATTTAGTTTTACAAATGGTTAACTGAGAGAAATAAATGGTTAAGACTACTATTTTGTTAGTATGCCGTAACCATTTTTTATAAACTGATACTATTTAATTAGTAGCGAAACTAATTTAATAGTTAGATCAAGAAACAAAATAGTTAAGCGTCTTAATAAAATGGTTAGGTCTACTACTAAAAAAGTTACATCTACCAATAAATTATCAGCAGCATAGTTCTCCAACTAAAACTGGTAATGATAATTCAAAAAATGGCAACACTAATAAAGTTTTAATTTCAGTGAGGAAGAAAATAACAATTTTTATTCGTAATTTTTCCTTGACAAGTCTAAAAATATTAAGTTTAGAAAAAAGTTGTCAAAGAATCAAAATTTAAGTTTTCTTTCAACTTTTAAGACATGTAAACAAAAAATTTTTTTTATAAGCAAATTATTTTTTTAAAACTTTGGGCACGACTTTTATATATTTTTTTCATTTATTTACACCTTATAATATAGAGAAGATTTTTCAAAAAGTTCCGAAATAGACCTGATGCGTTTAATGAGTTAAATTTTTTTTAAAAATCACTTGCAATCTGCTCCCGCTCTACGCCATACCTCACTGTAGAATTTTTTTACAATTTACTATTCCAAAATGTCCAAATCATACAATTTTTAATCGATTTGTGTGTTTTTTATATTGAAGGGAAAAAATTTCTTAAGTTATTCTTTCATGCAAACCTGATAATATTTCATTGTTTCTAAATTTTATTTTAAATAAAAGTTAACAATATTAGTTGAGTACTTTCCTATAAAAATGAACGTTTGCTTTCTTATTACATTACTACACATATTCTAAATCAGAATAAATTAATATACCATCACCTCCAAATAAATAATATAATGATAAAATATTTAATCTAAATGTAATTATATTTATTTATTATATTTATTTATTAATTGAACAAATTATTTCCTACTCTCTTAATTTGAATCAGTTAAAAATCATGGTTTTAACTGCCAATCAGTGACTGACTTTTTGCTTCTGAATCAGTTAAAAACAACTGATCTTCAGTTAAAAAATAACTGATTTACAGTAAAAAATAACTGAAAAATTAATTAAACTTGACTAATTGAATCAGTAAAAAAAAATTTACTGAAACATCAGTTATTTTTAACTGGCAAACAGTTTTTTAACTAATTGTCAGTAGAAATATCACTATTTGAATTAGTGACTGACTTTTTGCTTTTAAATCAGTTATTTTTAACTGATTCAAATTTAGAGAGTACTTAATTTTTTTAACGTATATTCTTTTTAATAAACTTTAATTAAAAAGTAACTATAGAAAACAATTTTTTTAGTAGAGGAAGCAAAAACAATTATTTTTGTAAGTGTTATTGTAGTATATAACAATTTAAATTTTGTTTTACAAATCGGAGATATATCCATTAAGTAAAACTAAAGTACAATATAAATAAGAAAGATCAATAGTTTTTTATGGAGATGAACCAAAGTTAACTGTTTGTGAAATAATATCGTTTACAACAGTTTAGATTAATTAGTTTATTTATTTCAAGGTCATGTTATATTAATTTAATCTGATTTAGAACATGTGTAGTAATGGGATAAGAAAACAAACGTTTATTTTTAAAGAGAAATACTCAACTAATTTTGTTAACTTTTATTTAAGATAAAAATTATAAAGAATTAAATATTCTCAGGTCTGCATAAATGGATAATTTAAGAAATTATTTCCTTTTAATATAAAACAAAAAACACTCAAAGCAATTAAAAGTTGTAGGATTTAGACATTTTACAATAGTATATAATGACTACATTTTAATTTTAAATCTACAGTTTCAACTATAATCTTATATAATTTAATTTATTAATATTTTGTTACAGAGAGTTAATAGGATTCATTAAATCTGTGATTCCCCGAAAAAACTATGGAAAGAAAGAATTGCTTAAATTTTTTTTAAACAACAACTCCGGGAGAAACATACAATGTGTCATATGGGGCAAAGAAGACATAAATTCTTTAGAAGCTAATATTAATAAAGGAAAGGTAAGTCTAATAATGACAGATTAAAGTTGATAAGATGGTTATTTGCATAAATTGAATATTTTTTTGACCTTATACTTTTCTACTTAATATGCTTATTAAAATTTTGAATATTCAATGTTATTGATATTTTTGTTTCCTTTAAATTTTTTGTATATTTCTTTGCTTATTTTGTAAACTTACTATTTTTCACATCTAAAATGAAGTTATAAATAAAGTATTGCCTTAATTTGCAGATAATTCATATTGACGGAGGTTGCTCCAGAGTACCTTGTAGACCCGATTTCAATAAAGGCAACGTTGAATTCGAATTACAGTTGTATTCAAAAACTGTAATTACAGTTTTGGGGACACACGAAATTCGGCCGGAAGTTGAAGAAGAATCTGAGATTCCAGATGTTGACCTGGCTGATATTATACATCACGAAAATGAAACTATTAGTAAGATTGGAATTATTTATTTTTAAATATATATATATATATATATATGGGACGTTTCACGTCAAGTGGACAATTGCTCTGCCCAAAAATCTAAGCAACAGAAATCGACTTATTATGGCTTAAAAAATTCATAGGCTCATATTCTTTCGAATAAAAAGTGGCGAATTCAAAAATTCAATATGGCGTACCCTCCACGCCATTTTTTGCATAAATTTTCCCATACTCAAAAAACAATTGTGTTAAAAAATATTTGAAAATAATTGCAATTTACCAAAACATGACTGGATATTATGTATTCGGGGTCGCTGATTACGAATATGAAGTTAAATTTTCAAAATTCAAAATGGCGGATCCAATATGGCGGACAACAAAAATTTTAAATGTCTAAATTCGCATGAAACTCGATACTCGGGGGTTTTTGGGTCGCTGATTACGAATATGATGTTACATTTTCAAAATTAAAAATGGCGGATCCAATATGGCGGACAAAAAAAATTTTTAATGTCTAGATTCGCTTGAAACTCGTTACTCGGGGGTTTTTGGGGTCGCTGATTACGAATATGATATTAAATTTTAAGAATTCAAAATAGCGCATTAAATATGACGGACAAAAAAAATTAAAAATGTCTAAATTCGCTTGAAACTCGTTACTCGGGTGTTTTTGGGGTAGCTGATTACGAATATGATATTAAATTTTAAGAATTCAAAATAGCGCATCTAATATGACGGCCAAAAAAACTTTTGCCGCATCACTTCGTTTCTAAAAATCAGTCCAACTACTTCTAACAAATCAAGGATAATATCCAAGAAAATGAAGTAATATTGCAGTGCGATTTTTCGGAAAATTATGCCTTTGTTGCACAGAATGCTGCGCAAGGTTTTCACTACAATAACGATCAGTGCACAGTTCACCCCGCAGTATTTTATTATAAACATGAGAGCGTAATAAGACATTGCAGTATTGTTTTATTGTCAGATTGTACGACTCATGATACCGCTTCTGTATACATTCTGCAACAAACAGTAATTCCTGAAATTCTTAAGGTTTGTCCAAACGTAAAGAAGATAATTTACATTACTGATGGTGCTATGCAACACTATAAAAATAAATTTCAGATGATAAACCTCGTCAATCATAAAAATGATTTTAAGATCGAAGCAGAATGGCATCACCATGCAACAGCACATGGAAAAGGTGTATGTGATGGTATAGGAGCCATTGTCAAGAAGGACACGCGCTAGCTTGCAAGCGAAACCCGAAGACGCAATTTTGACCGCAGAGAGTCTTTTCCATTGGTCCAAAAACCATAACAAAACAATAAAATTTTTTTATTATGATAAAAAAGAACACGAAAGAACCAAGCCATTTCTCAATAGAAGATTTTCTTTAGCACCTCCAGTCACAAAGATTCAAAGTTCACACTCTTTTAAAGTGACAGAAGAGAGAAAATTGGAAATATACAGGTATTCAAGTGCACCTGAACCACTTACAATTTTGCAATATTCGTAAACTTGCGAAGGTTAAATGTTATTTAATCCTGTTTTTGTTATTTTGATTGTCATATTCACCTTTTGTACCAAAAACCCCCGAATAACACAAATCAAGCGAATTTAGCTATTTTTAAATATTTTTGTCCGTCATATTTGATGTGCAATTTTGAATTCTTAAAATTTAACATCGTATTCGTAATCAGCGACCCCAAAAAACCCCCGAATAATACAAATCAAGCGAATTTAGCTATTTTTAAATATTTTTGGCCGTCATATTAGATGCACTATTTTAAATTCTTAAAATTTAACATCATATTCGTAATCAGCGATCCCAAGAACCCCCGAGTAACGAGTTTCAAGCGAATTTAGACATTTTTAATTTTTTTTGTCCGCCATATTGGATCCGCCATTTTGAAATTTGAAAATTTAACATCATATTCGTAATCAGCGACCCCTAATATATAATATTCAGTCATGTTTTGGTAAATTGCAATTATTTTCAAATATTATTTAACACAATTGTTTTTTGAGTATGGGAAAATTTATGCAAAAAATGGCGTGGAGGGTATGCCATATTGAATTTTTGAATTCGCCACTTTTTATTCGAAAGAATATGAGCCTATGAATTTTTTAAGCCATAATAAGTTGATTTCTGTTGCTTAGATTTTTGGGCAGAGCAATTGTCCACTTGACGTGAAACGTCCCATATACACTAAAAGAAAAGATTAGTTGGGGATACAATTTTAATGATTTTTTTAATTTTCATAAATAATAATTTCAAAAAAATTCAACTAATTTAGAATAACATTCCCAAAGACATTTTGAAAAAATTAATTATTTAATAAAATTTTTACACAATTCTTCACAATAATTCAATTATCGTCATAAATAATAAAACTTATTGAGAAAATACAATTATTTTAAATACTATTTTTGATTTATCAATCGAAAAATGAAATTATTTTCACAAATAAGGTTGTCCACCAAAAATTTAATTATTTATAAGAAAATCTATATAATATTTAATAAATTGCGAAAAAATAATTATTTAAAACAATGTGTATAAAATTTTTAAGAAGAATTCAATAATTTTTAAAAATAACAAAAATTTTTTTACAGAAATTCAATTTTTTAAACCGTTTTAATAACATTTTTCGGAATAATTAAATTACTTTCATAACTGATCAAATTAATTTTGGGATTTAATTATTTAAAAAAATTTTAATAAAATTTTTAGCAACTATTTGCGTAAACAATAAAATTTATTGCAGGATTTTAATTAGCTTTAATGCAACTTTAAAAAAATTGTTAAAAAAAATGTAATTATTTTTAAAAATTTAATTCCAATTATTTGGAAAAATTAATTATTTAAAAAAATGTTTTTTTTAATTCTTTGGAAAAAATTAATAATTCTTAAAAATATTTAAATTTTCCGCCGGAATTCAATTATTTTCATATATTTCAATAAAATTATTCGAAAGAATTTCAATTATTTCTAAAAATTTCAATTGAATTCTTTGAAAAATTTAATTATTATAAAAATATTTTCGTAATTCAATTATTTTGAATATCTACTATTTACATAAAATTGCGAAACAGAATGCAATTATTTAAAAAAAATTGTAAAAATCTTCATAAAAAATCACACACACACACACACACACATATATATATATATATATATATATAAATATTCCTCATATTCAAGTATATTTATGTTATTTCTAAATTTGTTAAATAATTAATAATATTTTAGATGTTCGATAACCTGCAATATTATTAAGCTTCATATAAGAAAGTATAAAATAATATAACAATCACTGATTATAATTTTAAGATTAGGATTATACCGAGAAAAATTAATAATTAATTAATATTATGATTCATTGATATTTTTAAAGTAGGAATTTTCTTAACATTTTAATAATTTGTTATTTAATTTTAGGAATTTATGCTTTTATCAAAAGCAAATTTGTGTTCCAAACTTTTGGAATAAACAAAGATCTTGGGTCATATGGCTGTGGCTCAGTAACGGACGGAAATTATAAGCTGGAAGTACGAATCGCATCATTCCGTAATATATTGAACTGTGCAAAATGTCATCCGGTGTATCTAACGGAAAGAATCAGAAACCAAGGTATTTTGCAAAAAATAATATTTTTAAAAAATAAATTAAAATTGCCTATTATAATATGAATCAAATCTTCGTAAAATAATAAAATTAAATTTTTTTAAATTTTTTAAATTAACTAACTAAAACTACTTACTAACTAAAAAAGTGTGAGAATAACATTGTAAGGTGAAAAGAATTAAAGTATGAACATTTTTAGTTAAAAAATATCTAATAAAAATATAGATATACAAAATATAAAAATATTTACAACAATAACAAAACATAATAATAGAAAAAATTCTAAATTTCTAAATACACAATAATTTTTATTTTATTAGGACCCAGAATATATTTACAACTCAATAGTGAAGCCGATATTGAAATGATGTTAAGTTGTCAATTCACAGAAAAAGCAATTTACAGAAAGAAAAGACGATCAGCATTTTCGGGCCAAGAGTAGCGATTTCAATAGAAGGGAAATTGTACAAATAAGTTAACGAATAAATCCTGTAGATGTCTCTGGGAAAGTAATTGAGTATTAGACGGGTAGCAGAATTTAATGAGAAGATTAATTAAAAAATAAATATAGAATACAATTATAATATTGCAATAATTATAATTATAATATATAATTAAAATAAATAATTATAATAATGATTATTATAATTGTAATAAATAATTGTAAATATATTTAATAGTAATAATAATTCTAATAAATAAGAATAATAATAATATAATTATAATAAAAATAAAAACAATTATTTGTTAAATAAAAAAAATAATTTTTGAAAATTAATTTTTTTTTTAAGTCGACATAACCTTCAATTTCAAAAACCTTCGTCTTCTATTTATTTTTTTAATTAAAGCGATGAATAATTTCATTCCTAATGGAATTTTTCATTATTTGTTAAATAAAAAAAATTAATTTCTGAAAATTGAATTTTTTATTAAGTACACAAAACCTCAATTTTTTTTGTCTAATTTCATGAAAATTCAAAATTTTTTAGAAAATCTGTGGATTTCTTTGCTTTGCCTTCAAACCTTTTGTAAATTCTTCTCCGGCTATATTTAAAACTAGAAAAACCTTTGCCAACGAAGAAAAAAATTTCCGTGTCTTAAAAAACCAGGAATTTTCTAATTTTTATTTGTCTCATTTCATGAAAATTCAAAAATTTTTTTACGAAAATCTTAAGATCTTTTTGCTTTACTTTCAAACCTTTTGTATATTCTTCTCCGGCTATATTCGAAACTGGAAGAACCTTTCACAACGAAAAAATAAATTTCCTGTCTTCAAAAATCAGGAATTTTCTAATTTTTTTTTGTCTAATTTCATAAAAATTCAACATTTTTTACGAAAATCTTAGGATTTCTTTGCTTTCAAACCTTTTGTAAAATCTTCCCCTGCTATATTCGAAACTAAAAAACCCTTAGCCAACGAAAAAATAAATTTCCTGTCTTCAAAAATCAGGAATCTTCTAATTTTTTTTGTCTAATTTCTTGAAAATTCAAAATTTTTTAGAAAATCTTAGGATTTCTTTGCTTTGCTTTCAAACCTTTTGTAAAATCTTCCCCTGCTATATTCAAAACTGGAAAACCCTTTGCCAACGAAAAAATAAATTTCCTGTCTTCAAAAATCAGGAATCTTCTAATTTTTTTTGTCTAATTTCTTGAAAATTGAAAATTTTTTAGAAAATCTTTGGATTTCTTTGCTTTGCCTTCAAACCTTTTGTAAATTCTTCTCCGGCTATATTTAAAACTAGAAAAACCTTTGCCAACGAAGAAAAAAATTTCCGTGTCTTAAAAAACCAGGAATTTTCTAATTTTTTTTTGTCTAATTTCATGAAAATTCAAAATTTTTTTACGAAAATATTTGGATTGCTTTGCTTTGCTTTCCAACCTTTTGTAAAATCTTCCCCTGCTATATTCGAAACTGGCAAAACCTTTGACAATGAAGAAAAAAATTTCCTGTCTTCAAAAATCATGAATTTTCTAATTTTTTTTGTCTAATTTCATGAAAATTCAAAATTTTTTTTTTTGAAAATATTTGGATTTCTTTGCTTTGCTTTCCAACCTTTTGTAAAATCTTCCCCTGCTATATTCGAAACTAAAAAACCCTTTGCCAACGAAAAAATAAATTTCCGTGTCTTAAAAAATCACGAATTTTCTAATTTTTATTTGTCTAATTTCTTGAAAATTCAAAATTTTTTTACGAAAATCTTAGGATCTCTTTGCTTTGCCTTCAAACCTTTTGTAAAATCTTCCCCTGCTATATTCAAAACTGGAAAACCTTTTGACAACGAAAAAATAAATTTCCAGTCTTCAAAAATCAGGAATTTTCTATTTTTTTTTGTCTAATTTCATGAAAATTCAAAATTTTTTTACGAAAATCTTAGGATTTCTTTGCTTTGCTTTCAAACCTTTTGTAAAATCTTCCCCTGCTATATTCGAAACTGGAAAACCCTTTGCCAACGAAAAAATAAATTTCCTGTCTTCAAAAATCAGGAATCTTCTAATTTTTTTTGTCTAATTTCTTGAAAATTCAAAATTTTTTAGAAAATCTTTGGATTTCCTTGCTTTGCCTTTAAACCTTTTGTAAATTCTTCTCCTGCTATATTTAAAACTAGAAAAACCTTTGCCAACGAAGAAAAAAATTTCCGTGTCTTAAAAAATCAGGAATTTTTTAATTTTTATTTGTCTCATTTCATGAAAATTCAAATTTTTTTTACGAAAATCTTTGGATTTCTTTGCTTTGCTTTCCAACCTTTTGAAAAATCTTCCCCTGCTATATTCGAAACTAAAAAACCCTTTGACAACGAAAAATTAAATTTCCTGTCTTTAAAAATCAGGAATTTTCTAATTTTTTTTGGTCTAATTTCATGAAAATTCAAAATATTTTACGAAAATCTTAAGATCTTTTTGCTTTACTTTCAAACCTTTTGTATATTCTTCTCCGGCTATATTCGAAACTGGAAGAACCTTTCACAACGAAAAAATAAATTTCCTGTCTTCAAAAATCAGGAATTTTCTAATTTTTTTTCTAATTTCATGAAATTCAAAATTTTTTTACGAAAATCTTAGGATTTCTTTGCTTTGCTTTCAAACCTTTTGTAAAATCTTCCCCTGCTATATTCGAAACTGGAAAACCCTTTGCCAACGAAAAAATAAATTTTTTTTTCTATAATTTCATAAAAATTCAAAATTTTTTACGAAAATCTTAGGATCTCTTTGATTTGCTTTCAAAACTTTTGTAAAATCTTCCCCTGCTATATTCGAAACTAAAAAACCCTTTGACAACGAAAAAATAAATTTCCTGTCTTCAAAAATCAGGAATCTTCTAATTTTTATTTGACTAATTTCATGAAAATTCAAAAATTTTTTACGAAAACCTTTGGATTGCTTTGCTTTGCTTTCCAACCTTTTGTAAAATCTTCCCCTGCTATATTCGAAACTGGAAAACCCTTTGCCAACGAAGAAATAAATTTCCTGTCTTCAAAAATCAGGAATCTTCTAATTTTTTTTTGTCTAATTTCATGAAAATTCAAAATATTTTACGAAAATCTTAAGATCTTTTTGCTTTACTTTCAAACCTTTTGTATATTCTTCTCCGGCTATATTCGAAACTGGAAGAACCTTTCACAACGAAAAAATAAATTTCCTGTCTTCAAAAATCAGGAATTTTCTAATTTTTTTTCTAATTTCATGAAATTCAAAATTTTTTTACGAAAATCTTAGGATTTCTTTGCTTTGCTTTCAAACCTTTTGTAAAATCTTCCCCTGCTATATTCGAAACTGGAAAACCCTTTGCCAACGAAAAAATAAATGTCCTGTCTTAAAAAATCAGGAATCTTCTAATTTTTTTTTGTCTAATTTCATGAAAATTCAAAATTTTTTTTTTGAAAATCTTAGGATCTTTTTGCTTTGCTTTCCAACCTTTTGTAAAATCTTCTTCTGCTATATTCGAAACTGGAAAACCCTTTGACAACGAAAAAATAAATTTCCTGTCTTCAAAAATCAGGAAATTTCTAATTTTTTTTTGTCTAATTTCATGAAAATTCAAAATTTTTTTTTTGAAAATCTTAGGATCTTTTTGCTTTACTTTCAAACCTTTCGTATATTCTTCTCCGGCTATATTCAAAACTAGAAAAACCTTTGCCAACGAAAAAATAAATTTCCTGTCTTCAAAAATCAGGAATCTTCTAATTTTTTTTTGTCTAATTTCATGAAAATTCAAAATTTTTTTAAAAATATTTGGATTTCTTTGCTTTGCTTTCAAACCTTAAGTAAAATCTTCCCCTGCTATATTCGAAACTAAAAAACCCTTTGACAACGAAAAAATAAATTTTCTGTCTTCAAAAATCAGGAATTTTCTAATTTTTTTTGTCTAATTTCATGAAAATTCAAATTTTTTTTTTTTTTTAATATTTGGATTTCTTTGCTTTGCTTTTCAACCTTTTGTAAAATCTTCCCCTGCTATATTCGAAACTGGAAAACCCTTTGCCAACGAAAAAATAAATTTCCTGTCTTCAAAAATCAGGAATCTTCTAATTTTTTTTGTCTAATTTCTTGAAAATTTAAAATTTTTTAGAAAATCTTTTGATTTCTTTGCTTTGCCTTCAAACCTTTTGTATATTCTTCTCCGGCTATATTCGAAACTGGAAGAACCTTTCACAACGAAAAAATAAATTTCCTGTCTTCAAAAATCAGGAATTTTCTAATTTTTTTTTGTATAATTTCATAAAAATTCAAAATTTTTTACGAAAATCTTAGGATCTCTTTGATTTGCTTTCAAAACTTTTGTAAAATCTTCCCCTGCTATATTCGAAACTAAAAAACCCTTTGACAACGAAAAAATAAATTTCCTGTCTTCAAAAATCAGGAATCTTCTAATTTTTATTTGACTAATTTCATGAAAATTCAAAAATTTTTTACGAAAACCTTTGGATTGCTTTGCTTTGCTTTCCAACCTTTTGTAAAATCTTCCCCTGCTATATTCGAAACTGGAAAACCCTTTGCCAACGAAGAAATAAATTTCCTGTCTTCAAAAATCAGGAATCTTCTAATTTTTTTTTGTCTAATTTCATGAAAATTCAAAATTTTTTCGTAAATCGTAGGATTTTTTTGATTCCTTTTTGAATATTTTGTGGCTTGTTATGTTCTTTTCATTGAACAAAACTACAGAATATCAAAATAAGGAATTTGAGTTCTAAAAAGAATAATTTTCGTCGAAAATTCTCGGATGCAGACAAAATAATTCAAAAATTTTCGAAAAAAAATCTTTCACATTAGTCTAATAAAGACAATTATAGTGTCAATTAGTCTGTCATTTTCTATAAATCCAGCGAAAGCTAATACATGTCCGCAAAACCAATTACATCAAAATTGAATTTTTTAGCTTTCATTTTCTTATCTTCTTCAACGAAAATTCTGAAGATGTGCTAATGGAAAATGGAAATTACTCGGAATATCACTTTTTACAAAAATTGATATTTTTGAGAAGTGTATTCTGATATTCTTAAACGACAATTTCCTAAAACTGGCGAAAAAATTAAATTAATTTTTGAAAATTGAATTTTTTTTAAGTACAGATAACCTCAATTTCTAAAAAAATTCCTTTTCTATTTTTTTCAAAAGTGTTCATTTTTTAATTGAAACAGAAATTTATGACACGAAAAAGGAAACGACATTAATTTTTTACAACAAATAACAGTTAATAAATAAATTGTATTTAATTTATTTGTATTTTCTCGGATTCCCCCAGGCAGATGTATTCAACTTCATTTTCGCAAAAATGTCGATGCGTAAAAGTGATAATTTGCAAAAAAATGACTTTGCAAAAATGATTATTCATAAAAATGAAAATTCGTAAAATTCCCTTTTAAAAAAATGAAAACTCGCGAAAAATACTATTAGCAAAAAGACTATTCGCAAAAGTGCAGGTAGGTAAAATGATATTTGGAGAATAATTATGCGTCCCGAATTTATTCTTTACCGTCCTTTTGAGAGAAGATTTTATTTATTTTTTTAATACCTCTAATGTATTTATATTCAATGATTACTGAGATGAATAATTTTTAAACTAATTTATTTTTACATGATGAATGTATATTTTTAATTATTTGACTTAATTTAACATATGAAAATAAATCAAAGGTACTTTTTATTAATTTAATTTACTAATATTACTGTATTTAATTATTATTGTTTAATTACTGTTCATTATGTTATTTATATTGTCGTTTTTTCTTCCTTATAAGAAAGCTTTGCATTCGTGACGATTTTCTATTTTTCAAAACTTTGTTATATGGACTCATTTTCATCTAGGATATATGTATATTAAATTCTGAGCAAATGTCCAGGTGTGTGTATGTGTGTATGTCACAAAAAATTGTGTACAAATTATCTCAAACAAATTTTATATATACAAAGTGCACATTTCATCAAAATTCATAAAATTTGTCAATATTTTTCTTTTTCACAAAAAATCAAATTTTGGGTATTTTGAAATATTACCTTAACATATTAAAATTAAATTAAGCAATTGGTTTATGATATTTTGAGGAAGCGAAATGTTCATGAGATGAACAACTTGTTAACACTTATTAAAGTATTTTGAATTTTTTTTAGCATAACTTTAAGAATTTGTTTAAATAAGTGCGTTATTTGAAATAAATATTAATATGAAACATAAATATGACATTTTTATTCAAGTCTCCTTTCATAATTTATTTCTGCAGAATAAATTGATTGAAATTGTTTTTATTTCTTTTAAAAAATCTCGTTTGTTATACATATACACACACAATTGTGTTTGCATACACATGTATATATATATATATATATATATATATGTGTGTGTGTGTGTGTGTGTTTGTTAAAAAACAATTGACTGTCGTTCCGTCAGACATTTTATCTTTTCTACGGTTTTTTTGTGTTTTTGTGAAAATGTTTTCTCAATCTAAAAACAAGTGTAAAAGGAAACCACCTTCCAAAAAGTACATTCCAATTGTACATCGGGAGCGAGATGTACCTTTGGATTTGTACAAATCTGAGGATAGGTGTTATTTTGACGAAAAAAGGTATCATTTGGATAAAGAGGGGAAAGATCCGGGAATCGACGGGAAGCCATTTCGGTTAGTATATATCATATTTTCATTTTCTTCCCCACTTTCAAATGATTTGTAAGAATTTTGTTCTTTGGAATTC
Organism: Leptopilina myrica (nomen nudum); assembly: GCA_032872475.1. Lineage (NCBI taxonomy): Eukaryota > Metazoa > Arthropoda > Insecta > Hymenoptera > Figitidae > Leptopilina > Leptopilina myrica (nomen nudum). Next base: position 9,168,954 of record CM065461.1, read on the forward strand.
ATTTAAAATTCACTATACTTTTCATAACAAATTCTGCATGAAATTCGCACGCATCCCTGACGAATTTCCCGTAATTCTTTTGTAAAAATTCAGCTATGAATTCAGTAGTTTTTCCGAACGGAATAATTGCTACCAAAATGTTATTATGATTTTTAACTTCTTTCCCAGGCCAAATTCAGTACAAAATTTGGACGAATTTTAGAAGATTTTTTCAACAATTGAGCACCTGGATCGTAGAAGGGCACGTAAATTTTTCTCGCCTAAAATCGAAGTCCCCTAGGACACTTAAAATTTAATTTCTGAATTTTAATATTTTAAATACACATCTTTATAGAAAATTTCATTGCGCATCTTTTTTTCTTATGGAATTTTTTTCTATCTATTACCGTTTTTGAAATATTTGAGAAAAATTGATTTTTTGAAAACTGCAAATTTAATGATATTTTTCACTTCAACTCGCGATAATTCAGATGATTTTAAATACTCGTCAATGTACCAAAAAAGAAAATACGTCAAAAGATATTCTACGAATGATAAAAAAGGATAAAAGTTATTTTCTTTATAAACAAAATTGTTATTAATTTTTTTCTTTATTAATGTTAAAAACATAAAATACAATCTTCACGACTCTCGTTTAGCTGGCGAATTTTAAGTAACAAAGAACTTTCAGTGAGAAAGTTGTTCATCACGGACAAAAAAAGTTTTCTGAAAAATTACAGGGTTAATAGTTAATTAATGTTGAAATGGTGAATGTTTAAAGTCGATACCGTCCAACCGTGTGGCACGCGCGATGGCCATAACCTATGAAATGACACTCCCAAGCCTCCCTAGCACCTGTGGCGAGTGACGCGTGCTACACATTCGGACGGTATCAACTTTAAACATTCACCGTTTTAACACTAATTAATTATTAACCCTGTGATTTTCCAGAAAACTTCTTTTGTCCATGATGAAGAACTTTCTCGCTGAAAGTTTTTTGTTACTTAAAATTCGCCCGCTAAACGAAAGCCGAGAAGATTGTATTTTATGTTTTTTACATTAATAAAGAAAAAAATTAATAACAATTTTGCTTATAAAGAATATAACTTTTTCCTTTTTTATCATTCGTAGAATATCTTTTGACGTATTTTCTTTTTTGGTACATTGAAATATATTTCAAATCATCTGAATTATCGCGAGTTGAAGTGAAAAATATCATTAAATTTGCAGTTTTCAAAAAATCAATTTTTCTCAAATATTTCGAAAACGGTAATAGATAGAAAAAAAATTCATAAGAAAAATAGATGCGCAATGAAATTTTCTATAAGGATGTGTTTTTAAAATATTAAAATTCAGAAATCAAATTTTAAGTGTCTAGGGGACTTCGATTTCGGCCGAGAACAATTTACGTGCCCTTCTACAATCCAGGCGCTCAATTGTTAAAAAAATTTTTAATAAAATTTTTTTATCTCTTTTTCAAATCCGATTCAGTACAAAATTCGAATGAATTTTTAAAGATTTTTTCAACAATTTATTCTAAAAATTACATTAGGATTCGCGTAGTGTTTTCGCACGTATTAATTTCTGAAAATTATTCATAAATAATTACAAATATAATTCCTTTTGGATTTCCGCGTGGAATGTTTTTTTTATTAATTCTTTGTTCGTTTTTCCACTTTAAATTTATACAAAGAACTTTCCAAACGGCACACGAATTCCTATTAGAATTTTACCCAGTTACTAAACGAATTCCGAACAAATTGCAAACAACATTTGTGCAAATCATTTTCTTCTAGGTTTACTAGTGTATTAAGTGCTTCGTTTTATGTATAGGGCATTTCCATGAAAAACGTCCGTGCGTCACTATTTTAAAATTGGCTGTATCTTTTTTTCTAATTATTATTAGATTAAAATTTTTTTGTATAATGATGCATTAAGAAATATAAAAAAATGTTCGATTTAAATTTTAATTTTACAACTTAATGTATTAAAGATATATTGTTTTTATGCCGTGACGCACGGACCAAAAATGTCCGCTTTTTCATGGAAATGCCCTATATTTTTACTCTTAGGAAATTTTAAAAAATGCATTTGAAGTTGTTTTTTCAATAAAATAATTTTTATTTGGATTAAGTAAATATTTATTTGCTTCAAATAAATTAAACTATTTAATAATAATTATTATTATTATTTAATTTACGTTATTTTATTGCACTCGATTAATTGTATATTTAATATATGGGTCAGAACAGCTCAACTGTGTTAAAAAAATTTTATTTATTTTCTAAAATGTTAAAACTTTTATGAAAATTGGTAGTTCATAACAAAACAAAAAAACGCTTTTTAACCGTTCTTTGAAATTTAAAATTTTTGTTATTGTTTTTTGCATTAACAAAATAATACAAAATTTAACAAAAAAATTAATAACTCAAAAGCCGTTTACAATAAATTAATGAAATGTACACTGATTACACAAAATTGTTCACTCTTTTTAAAGAAAATATTTGCGAGATTGTAAATTTAAAAATTCCATACTTTTAATAACAATTTTAATTATTTATGTGTTCTACTCTTCCACTTGCAATGAAACTCATAGGACGTGTACTCACAAGTAAACCTACCCAAATGTGACACTCCGATTTCGATGGAACTTGGCACACTTCAAGAAATGACAAAAATAATAGATACGTATTTGTTTCCATCGGCAATGAAGAAGATTTAAGGGGTGAAAGTACCCTTTGATTATTGAAAAACACCCCATTAATCATGATATTGGCAATGACACGTTTAATCAAAATAATTTTTATCAAACCTGTATATAAGCCAGATAACAAAATGCTTGCAACACTGCAGGAATTTTGCATATGTGCGCAGAAAATAGCACGTATGCTCTCAAAGCACCATACCGATGCGTCCGCACATGTGGCACAAAAAGCAATTATTTCGTGCGTTTCTGTGAAACGCTAAGCATATGAATGGCTTGAGTGTGCGCATTTGTGCTAATCACGTGCGTGATTAGCTGATTACGAATCTGAGGTCTAATTTGCAAAATTTGTAACAATCTTTAGATGCAGGTTTGATAAAAATTATTTTGATTAAATGGGTGATTGCCAATACCATGATTTATAAGGTGTTTTTCAATAATGAAAGGGTAGTTTCACCCTTTAAATCTTCTTCATTACCGATGAAAAAATACGTATACATTATTGTTGCCACTTCTTGAAGTGTGCCAAGTTTCATCAAAATCGGAGTGTCACACTTGGGTAGATTTACTTGTCAGTAGTCTCGTCTTGAAGCTACAAAAATTTTTTTGGTATTTTCAATTTTTTTTTTTTTTTTTTTTTTTTTTTTTATTGTTTATACTCCTGCCCTATTGGCCTTACGCACTTCGACAAGAGTCCCCGAGAAATACTTTTTTGGATTAAGCATAACCATTCTACATAAGTTTCTAAATATTAACCTAATTTGCGTCTACAGCCGGCTCTATTAGGAGTACTCGCATTCGCCTGGACCACCTGCTAATTAGGTTTTCTCGCCAGAGGAGAGGGAAACTGTAGAAAACCTCTCTTGAGTACAACCGGTTTATCGACAGTCAAGTTCTAATGGTGTGTACCGGACAATAATCGACAGTGCACATCATTATACCTTGACGTCAAACCTCCCGCTTGATAAATCACGAAAGTAGTGAGAAAAAACACCGGGCTATAGCGGGCACCAAGGCGGTCACCCATCCAAGTACTAACCGCACTGAATGGTGCTTAACCCCGGTGATCGCAAGCCACAGAGTCTCACCACTGTGATTTACCATCGGTTGGTATTTTCAATTTGGAATATACATAACGAATTTTTTATTAAAAACGCGCGCCAACTTCACAGAAGGAGAAAGTTAATTGTCATGGAAAATTCAGTTTTGAGGATACAAATATTATTTGTTTTTAATAATTTTTTTTAAATGAAGGTTTAAAATATTGCGCACCGGTTTGTGGAGGTAGAATTTTAAAAACCTTTTAAAAAAAATTTTTTAATTAACAATATAAATGAACAAAGGAGAATAATAGAGGTGTGCATTTAATCGAGTCGAATCGAAAATTATTCGACTCAACAACAGAAAACTCGAGTCGGTAATAATATAAATCGAACTAGCCAATTCGAAACTTCGAATTCGAATTTAAAATTGGCAGATTCGAATCGAAAGTAAATTCGAATCGAGCTATCTAATTCGAAACTTCGAATTCGAATTGGCCGATTCGAATCGAAAATATGTTAATATGTTAATATGTTAATATGCAAGCAATATGTTACGGTAAGGAGAAAAAATGACGCTAATGTACATAACCAATAACAAAAATTTAAAATTTCAAAAAACGGTTAAAAGCGTTTTTTTTGTTTTGTTGTGAACTACCGATTTTCATAAAAATTTTAACATTTTAGAAAATCAATAAAATTTGGTTAACACAGTTGAGCTGGTCTGATACATATAATTAATAATTATTTGACACAATTAATTATTTGTCTTTTATTAATTATTTTCGAATTTCGAATTGGCCGATTCGAATCGAACTAGCCAATTCGAAAATCGGAGTTTCGAATTGTACAGCTTAATTCGGTTATTTAATTCGCACAATCATTTTGACATAAATCCTAACCAAAAAAAATTTCTGTAGATTTACAGTTTTAATTAGAATTTTATAGAAACTTATAAAATAACATCTTTAAAAGTAGTGAATTTAAAATTATGCCTGTAAAATTAATAATTTTAATGTGTCAATTTTACAATTTTCTGTAAATTTACTACTCTGAAAGTAGGTAATAAAAAAACAGAAACATTACCTACTTTCAGAGTAGTAAATTTAAAGAAAATTGTAAAATTGATAGATTAAAAGTATAATTTTACAGACGGAATTTTAAATTCACTACTTTTAAAGACGTTATTAAACTTTTTCAAAATCGAATTGTATTTAAATATTCACGCTATATTGCTTTTAATATTTAATTGTAATTTAAAATATTAATTGAAATTAATTTTTAAATCAATTTTATAAGATAATTTTAATAAAATTTTTAGAATAATGACATTTTTCGAGAAATTCGATTAAAATTGTATTAAAAATAATTCAATTTTTGCAAAGAATTTTACTGTTTATAAATAAAATAAAATTATTTAAAAGTATTTATTGAAATTTTAGAAAATAAATGTATTTATTCGTAAAATTTTATTAAAATTTTGTTTAAAAATAATTTAATTTTGCGAAGATTGTTATTATTTATGAAAATAATTGAATTCTTGCAAAGAATTTAATTATTTTCTATATGTTGAATATTTAATATTTTCAATATTTCCGAAAATTCAAATACATACACAAACAAGATTCAAAATTATTAATTCAAATTCCCCAAAAAATGATTTTTTTAAATAATCCAAAAATTCTTCAATTGTTCTTGAAACATTAAATTAATTTATTTATTAAAAATTGTGCAAAAGATTTGCAAAATAAGTTTTCTTCCTTATGTAGGGGAGGTGGGGACAAAGTGACGCACTTTTCTTTATTTCTAAATATTTTCTACTTTCAATTAAATATCGTGTTGTGCGTTGTACCATACGATGTGTCATGACATAACGCAACTTTTATTAATGTATAGTTTCTTGATAGGCTAAACCTGAAAAAAGTTATAGACATTTTTCTAACCACGAAAATTGTGGGGCGAAGCGACGCAGTATATGGGGAGAAGCGACGCACTCCAAATTACCTGCATTTCAAACGAATTACCTTATCTAAAAGTAAATGTACAAAGAAGAATATTGTAAATTTATTGTTTATTTAAATATTTGTTTATTAAATAAAAGTTTAATAATTGTTAAATAATAATTATCAAATTAAATAAAATAATAAAAATGTAAAATGGTTTTCAAACATGAGAAAATTTTTTTTTGACTTTATTCAGAGTCTGTCGTTAATTTTTCATAACTTTTTTTAGAAACTGCCATTCGTCGGTTCTTGATGCGTTTTGGTACCGCTGTCAGATCTTTTTCGATTTTCTTTTTAGTCAAAGGAATTTTGTTTTTTATGATTTTAAGACATTTAGTCTTGCAAAGTAATGCCAGTTTATTAAAAATTGTACATTTATTAGATTAAACTTTAATATTAAATGTTGTAAGTTATTTAACCCCTTAACTGCGGATGACGAAGATTTTGTCCGTCAAATCTTCGTCATCATAGTTAAGCGGTTAAAAGATTTTGAAATTATATTGAAAAATGTGTATGGCCTGACGTATGTACCCGTGTAGAAATTGCCCTACTACGGCCGTATTAGGGATGAAACACACGGCCCGACCTGGGCCAGATAGGGGCGACACTCAAATGTGGATTTCCTGATCAGGGCCATATCGGGCCGTGTGTTTCATTCCCTAATAGGGAAGGCCCGATCTGTCCCTGATCTGGGCCATAGCGAAATTTCTACATGGGTATTAAAATTTGTGAATAAAAAAGTTAATGTTTTACACTAAATTTAAAAATTTTTTAAATTCTGCCATTTTTTCTAAATTTCGATTTGTAAATCGATTTTTGTCATTTTAGTAATAAAAATTGCGTTTAAAGAAAAACAAAGCAAAAACATAGTCTGCGTCGCTTCGCCCCCACCTCCCCTAATACAAACAGTAAGCGAAATATTTCCTTCACTTTCAACAAGTTTCTAAGTAATAGATAGCTATTTTATGAATACCAGCCTACTATTTTTAGGTTAGGATTTCTGTCAAAATAATTGTGCTAATTAAATAACCCAGTTGAGTTGTGCAATTCGAAACTCCGAATTCGAATTGGCTACCCAGGTGCGACTTTTCGGTTGGCCCATAGTTGGGCCAACTTTTACAAGGTCGGTCCAACTTCTCGTGCCAGAGGTTGGGCCAACCATACATATGATAACGGTTGGCCGTCTAATGGCGACGATGGTTGGCCAGACAAGCCATAAGGAAGTTGGCCCAACTTAAAATGCATATGTTGTGCCAACTATACATTTCAATGGTTGGTCCAAAGACTTATACACTGACCACTACGCTACGCTCACATGGGAGTCCATACCGTTAAATGTATATTAAAGCTGCAACAGTCGGGCCAACCGTGGCCCAGAGTTCGGCCAACCAAGAAAAATCAAGTCAATAAAACTGCGTTTTACAAAGTTTTGCCAACCGTCGGGCCAACCGTGACCCAGAGTTTGGCCGACCAAGAAAGTTTAAGTCATTTAAACTGTTTTTCACAAAGTTTTGCCAACCGTCGGGCCAACCGTGGCCCACAGTTTGGCCAACCATAAAGTTTGAGTTATTTAAATTGCGTTTTACAGAGTTTTGCCAACCGTCGGGCCAACCGTGGCCCAGAGTTTGGCCGACCTAATTTTGTAAGTCATATGAGATAAGTTCCCCATAGTTGTGCCGACCTTTGTCGCCAAAGTTGGCCCGACGGTTGGTTATACTCTGCATGTAATGGTTGGCTTGCAAAGTCGGGCCAACTGTGGGCACTAGTACTTGCCAAAGTTGGGCAAACTCTGGCAACCAAAACTTCGCTTGCCAAAGTTAGGTCAACCGTGGGCCAACCTTCAAACTCTGGCGGCCAACCTAAATTCGCACCTGGGTTACGATCTTACAAGCTAACTTGCTAACTAACTAACATAGTTACGAACTAAATAATAAAGAACATTTTTTTATTTTAGGTATGTACGATGTTCCGACAGCAGAAATGCTATAAATTGTTCCGGTACCGGGAAAAGGTATGGAACAGGAAAGAACGAAGACCCTTTTTATCTTGTCCATACTCGTCCTCATGTGGACGACTGCCGGAACAAATTGGAAGAAGGAAAATTTTTAAAGCGTCTCCACCAAGAGTCTCTAACTACGGTTAGCGATCACAAAACTGCTTACGATGCTGCAAAAAGAAGGTTATTCATATCACTGAAAAAACCTAGTCTCAAAATGAGTATCATGCGCTACTCATTTTGAGTTGCAACAAAAATGAGACTCTTAGGTGGCGCCACGTTCTATGGCGTCTAACATAGTCTCATTTTGAGATGCAACAAAAATGAGACTGGGTTTTTTGTGTGATGCTATATGATAAATTTACATAATATAATTTAATGTATATATATATTAGAGGTGTGCAAAAAGCTCGAATGGCCGAGCCGAGCCGGAATATTTTCGAGCCCAGCCGAGCCCGAGCTTGGCTCGATGTATCGGGTACCCGAATCCACTCGAGTACTCGAAAATTTCGGGTACCCGTGTTTTTTTGGAGTTGGTCTATAGCTATGATTATTTGATAGAAACAAAAATTCCCTGAACAAGATGTTCACCTGACTCCTGGAAACCCGGGTGCACTTTAGGGTTAGTCTATGTTTATGATTATTCAATATAAACAAAAATTCCCTGAGGATGATTTTCATTTGACTCCTGCACACCCGGGTGCACTTTACGGTTAGTATATAGCTATATGATTATTCGATAGAAACAAAAATTCTCTTATCGATTGACTCCGGGGCATCCAGATGTACCTTGGTGTCAACGAGAAGAGTATCTAAATAATTAAATATTCAAGTTTTATTGTCACGAGTACTCGAAAAAAATCGAGTACCCGAACTTTTTCGAGCTTTATATGAGGCTCGAGCTCGAACTGAGTAGGCTCGGCTCGGCGCGAAAAACGAAAAGCTCGACCGAGCCTCGAGCTTCGAGCTTTTTGCACACCTCTAATATATATATATATATATAATGGAACTTCGATTTTACGTCTGTCGGTCTATCGTCACCGCGGTTATCCGTCACTGTCCAAGAACATTTTTTTTGTTTAAAAAATTGACTTTGCACTTATGCAATGAATAAATTCCAAAAGACAGCGGAGCAAACAAAAATTACATATTTTTTGTTAAAAAATAATTTTTAAATAAAAAAATAATATGTTACATTTTTTTAATACAAATTTTAAACTATAATTTTGTAATTATTTTGTAAAATTGTTTGTTTGCATATTGATGTCCAAAATATAGACAAGTTTAGGTTATAAAAATGTCAAATCACTTGTAACTTTAACTATATCAGTCATTTTGGGTTTCCGTCACAGTAAAAAGAAAGTCTTATTTTAAGGCAGGAAAGCAGCCTTAAATTAAGATGCAACTTTTTAAGGCAGTCAATGCTGAATTTACGAACATATTTTATATCCTTTAACATAATAGCAGACAGTGCTGAATTTAAGACCGATCTTAAATTAAGATTTACTTTTTACTGTGTTGTAATATTATCAATATTGCAGAGTAAGGTTAATGTAAGGTTACTGTGATTTAAAAATGTCACATTTCCTTAGGTTACATTGTAAAGATACTACGCGGAAAATCTTTGTTTAAGAATCGTTACGAAATTTTTTCAAGAATTCAAGATGTAGAAATAATTTTCAATTTTTTCAGAAAAGTTCCATATTTATGTAGGGTTCATACCACCGTCATTTTCAAACAATAAAATTTTTTTATTACGGATTTCGATAATAAAATATTTAAAAAATGTGGTGTACAATGTTTAAAAAGATTTCAGCACTCAAAATATATTTTTTTAGTGCTGTTTGAGCGCATACATGTGAAGGTTTCCAACACAAACTTTAAAAGTGCTTTTCTCAAAACTATTTTTTCATGTTGCGTCATGTTTCTATTGTAAATTACTAGACTGATTCTCAAAATTTTTTTACGAAAATCTTCGTCACATGTGTGATTATCGCACGGAACCAGAATTACTTAAAAATATTAATTTTTATACCCAGCTTGAAATCCCCGTACAGGATCCTTAAAGGATCCTCTCGGGAGCCTGTACAGGTCCTGTGCAGGATCCCATACATGATCCCGTACGGGATTTTGGGACAGGGTTCCTGTGCAGGTTCCGATGCAGGAACCTTAGTTATCAAAGATTTCTGTAAAGGTTCCTGTACAGGAACACTTGCAGGATCCAGTACAGGAAAGTTTGTAAAGGTTCCTATACAGGAACCTTTGCAGTTTTGTAAACTGCAGGTATTTAACCCGTAAAGGATCCTACACGGTTTCCTCAATTAATTTATTTATATTTTTAACTCCTGCGCAGTAGTTTTCTATGAGTTTCTCGAAAGCGCAATACATTTTTCTGTCCAACATTGATATACGAGCCTAACATATTAAAATGTGAAGTCTATGTATGTCAAATGTTGCTTAACATATAAAAACTTTAAAAAATTAAAAAGTTTCCTGTACAGGATCCTGCACGTGTTCCTGTACAGGAACCTTTACAGGAACATTTGATAGCTGAGGTTCCTGCATCGGAACCTGCACACGAACCCTGTCCCAAAATCCCGTACGAGATCCTGTACAGGACCAGTACGGGATCCTGTATGGAATCCTGCACAGGACCTGTACAGGATCCCGAGAGGATCCTTTAAGGATCCTGTACGGGGATTTTAAGCTGGGTGGTATTTTGTTACATCGAAAAACTACAAAAAAACTTTAATTTTCTAAAAATTTTTTTTTAAATTGACGCCATTTTGTTATTTTTGCATAAAAATTAAAAGTTGTAGTACAAGTGATAATCAGTGTGTAGTCCAGAGGCGCGAACTCTTACCTGACTGATCAGGTTAAAGTGATTCGTATGAATTTCGTGCGAATTTCGTACGTAAATCCAACCAGATTCGTATAATTTTCCTACACAGAAAAAAATGCGAATGGTAAAAACAACCACATATGTGTAGTTAGAAAAAAAGTAGTTAAAACTACCATATTCAGCAGCATTTTAACTACACTTCCTCAGTTATTGGAACCAAAATTAAGTAGTTGGTTTTATGTAGTTAAAATTACTACTTCACGGAGTTGAGATAACTAATAGATGGTAGTAAATGACTCAACAATAATACTGTAGTAAAAACTACTGTTAAAAAAGTTAATTGAACTATTGTGCTAGTAAAAGAAAACTATTTTGTATTAGTTGCAAACAAAATGAAACTTACTGTTTCCATATAGTAAATTCAACCTCTGAAAGTTGTTATTTTTATGATTTATGTAGTTAAAATCACTATTTCTTATTAGTTGCAGAGAAAGAAAGAAATTTACTGTTTTCATGTAGTAAATTCAATTGTTGAAAATAGTTATTTTTACTATTTATGCAGTTGAAAAGATCATTTTTTTCTACAGAGAAAAAACGTGAGTGGTAAAAACATCCACATATATGTGCAGTTAAAACAATGTAGTTAAAACTACCATATTCAGCAGCATTTTAACTAAACTTCCATAGTTAGAGAATTAAAATTAAATAGTTGGTTTTTGGTAGTTTAAATTACTACTAAACGTTATGATTGTGAATAACTCAACAATAGTGCAGTAGTTAAAAGTATACTGTTAAAAATAGTTATTTTCGGAATTTCTGTAGTATGAATATCCATTTCTTGCTATTTACAAATTAAAATAAAACTTACTGTTCCAAAGAGTAAAAACAACCGCTGGAATTTGTTATTTTTATGTTTAATGTAGTTAAAAGAACCAATTCTTACTAGCTTTTGATAATATATTTCTATGGTGGTGAGAAACATTTATTTTTATAACTACAAAAGTCATAAAAGTAACAATTTTTATGTTATTTTTACTATATGAAAATAGTAAGTTTAATTTTTTTATAACTAGTAAAAAATGGATAATTTTACTACAGAAATTCTGAAAATAACTATTTTCAACAATACTCTTAACTACTGCTCCATTGTTGAGTCACTTAAAATCATATACTGGCTATAGTTCAACTAAGTCCTTGAGCTTGAAAAATTAGTTACTGCAACTAAACATAGTAGTTACTATGACTGAATATAAGAAGAATGTCCTCTGGTATAATGCGAGTCATCGGTAGCGTGCGAGCGTGGTTAGGTGGTTAAGTTATCGGTTTGCGAATGTTAGGGTCGTGCGTTCAATCCCCGGCGTTTGGGGATTTTTCTCTGTTAGGTATATAAGAATTTAATATATAACTTATATATGAACAAAAATAGGTAAGAGAAAATATAAGAAAATGGAACTCAATAATAATAAAAAACAAATAAATAATTTCATTTTACTACTTTAAATAGTTAATTTAATTATTTTTTACAGTTATTACAACTATAATTTGTTACGGGCGCCTATAGGAACTATATAAATTTAGTTACTGCAACTAAATGAAGCAGTTGGTATGACTAACAACAAATAGTTAAGATAACTGTTTTAGTAGTTAAATTTACTGTAAAAATTGTATTTATTACTACATTTTACAGTTAGACTAACTATTCTGTCATAGTTCATTTTACTAAATAATGTTACGGGCGCCTATAGGAAATACAGGAAATAGTAAAAAAGTAGTCAAATTTACCATATTTTTTTATGTATCAAAATCAATTAAAATTACTAGTAAGATTCGTGTGGTGTTTTGAAATGTTTTTTTTTCGTACGAATGTTCGTACGAATAATACCTGAATTTTAAGTATAGATATTAAAAAAAAATTTCGCTCGGAATTTCATATGGAAATTCGCACGGAAGTTCTTTTGACAATACTGAATTCATATGAAATTTGAACGAATTGCAAACGGATAAATTAAATTTTTTTGAGAAAATTCTGCACGATAATTCATATGGATTTCCATTCGAAACGTAAGCTAAAAATTTCTTCAAAAACATCGCAACAAATTGCGAACAGATTAATTAAAAAAAAATTTTTTTTCAAGAAATCGTCAATTTTTTAAACAAAGATTTTCCATGTATAAGGTATTGTGCTTGACAAGCTTCTCTCAAGGATACAGGAATATTGTAAAATAATTTTTATCGCAAACATTTTTTTCCAGTCTTCTAAGAATTTTATTTAATTTTTAAAAATAGATATATAAATTTTACCGCACACAGTGGTCTGAAACTCAAATCTAGGTGGACTAAACTTTTTTTCTCAAAATTTCTTGGATGAATTTACTTAAAATTAGTAAATCGAAGGTTATTTAGGTTTCGGATTACGAATCTGTGGTCATTATCTAAAAATTCAAAATGGCGGATCTAATATGGCGGACATCAAAGTTAAAAATTTAGTGGATTCAATTGAAATATTATATATAGGGGTTATGGAGGTCGCTGATTACAAATCTAAAGTCAGTTTAAAAATTAAAAATGGCGTATCAAACATGTCGGACACCAATGTTTAAAAATTAATAAATTTTATTGAAAATTTAGATTTAAGGGTTTTTACGGTCGTAGATTACAAATCTGAGGTCAGTTTTTAAAAATTCAAAATGGTGGATCAAGTATAATGAACATAAATCTTAAAAATGTAGTGGATTCTATTAAAACATTATATATAGGTTTTTCGGGGTCGCTGATTGCAAATATAAAGTCGCGCGCCAATCGATTTAAAGACAGATATTTTAAAAACTGGCGAGAATCTTTTACGTCTTCTAAAAGTTGACGTCTTCATGAATATTTCTCAATAAATAATATTTCGGCAGAGGTCGGCAGGCTTAAGTTATAGTATCTTAAATTTTGTAATATATAAATACTGTAAATACTTACCTTCATTGGTGCTTTTTCAATAACAGAAATTCAAAATACAGGGATATGTATTACAATACCTAACAGCCAGTAAAACTAATTGCAAAACAATTTTTAATGGATGAAATATTCTTCAAACAATATAAATACCATAAATCATAAAATCACAACAACAAACAATATTTGAATACTTTGATTTTCTGACATTTGGAAAGCTAAAATCGGCTCTCAGATCACTGTGCCGCATTATAAAAAAATAAAATTTTGAAAACTTACAGTAAAGTTATTTTATGATATTGCGATAACCTTTACCGAAAAAAGTAAAAAAAAATAAACACTATGAAGAGGCTATGTGGTTTGAACGAGAGTTTAATAAGAGAATTCGTTCCTAAAATCCGATTGAGAATAAAATAACAATATTTTAATTCTTTATTAATAGAATACTATATTCTTCTAGGTAAAGTATTCTATTCTTTATGCTAAAATATTTTCATCAATTGGGAAAGAATATAATACACTTCACATTAGAATATATATACTTGATGATTAGGTGAATCCCCTCTAATGTGTAGAATATATCTTTGGCACCTATTTTAGGGGGATGTATTCTTTATGTTAGTGGGAGTTACTAAGTTTCAGAACATTATTTTTTCGGTGTTACAATGTAACCTTTGTACTTGACGGTGACCTTACACTGCAAGCTAGAGGTTATATAGATCTGTGTGCACGGTGTCTCACAAAAAAAAACATTTTTTCAGTGAACCAGTTGGAGCAAGTACTTCAACGTACAGCAACAAAAAAAGTTCAATGGGTAGGTGGTCAAAAGGCGAGGCTCCACCTATCAAAAATGACATATGCCTTCTTCCCTCCACACTAAATAGTGAAGCCTGGCAGAAGAGGTTGTCATACTATTTAGATGTAGACGCGGAAGAAGCAAATAAAAAAAACAGAGAGAGGCACTTTTTAAAGGTTGCCGGAGCCACGGATGCTGACGGATTACCGGTCACCTTTTTCCTTCCCACTCCACTTCCCGCAGAATGCAAAATCGCCACATACGGATTTTGCGATTCAACATATCAAAGCACTCCATCCATACATGGAACAGCACAGCTATTTGTTTTTCGAGTAGAGTCTTACGGACAGGTATATATGTTTGTTTGTTTGTATGTATGTCAATATGGGTGTAAGTTTGTTTGTGTGTTTGAATCTTTTCATGTATGTTTGTATGTATATGTATAAATTTGTATTTATGTATATTTGAATGTTTTATGAGTTTTCTATGTCTGTATGCGTATATATTTATAAGTTTGTATGTATGTCAGTATGGGAGAATGTCTGTTTGTGTGTTTGAATCTTTTCATGTATATGTGTAAGTTTGTATTTATGTATATTTGAATGTTTTATGTGTTTTCTATGTCTGTATGCGTATATATTTATATGTTTGTATGTATGTCAGTATGGGAGAATGTCTGTTTGTGTGTTTGAATCTTTTCATGTATATGTGTAAGTTTGTATTTATGTATATTTGAATGTTTTATGTGTTTTCTATGTCTGTATGCGTATATATTTATATGTTTGTATGTATGTCAGTATGGGAGAATGTCTGTTTGTGTGTTTGAATCTTTTCATGTATATGTGTAAGTTTGTATTTATGTATATTTGAATGTTTTATGTGTTTTCTATGTCTGTATGCGTATATATTTATATGTTTGTATGTATGTCAGTATGGGTGTATGTTTGTTTGTGTGTTTGAATCTTTTCATGTATGTTTGTATGTATATGTATAAATTTAAATTTATGTATATTTGAATGTTTTAAGTGTTTTCTATGTCTGTATGCGTATATATTTATATGTTTGTATGTATGTCAGTATGGGAGAATGTCTGTTTGTGTGTTTGAATCTTTTCATGTATATGTGTAAGTTTGTATTTATGTATATTTGAATGTTTTATGTGTTTTCTATGTCTGTATGCGTATATATTTATATGTTTGTATGTATGTCAGTATGGGTGTATATTTGTTTGTGTGTTTGAATCTTTTCATGTATGTTTGTATGTATGTGTATATGTTTGTATTTATGTATATTTGAATGTGTTATGTGTTTTGTATGTCTGTATGCGTATTTATTTATATTTTTGTATGTATGTCAATATGGGTGTAAGTTTGTTTGTGTGTTTGAATCTTTTCATGTGTGTTTGTATGTATGTCAGTATGGGTGAATGTTTGTTTGTGTGTTTGAATCTTTTCATGTATGTTTTTATGTATATGTATATGTTTGTATTTATGTATATTTGAATGTATGAAGGAATGGATGAATCCTTCTTTTATCCTTTCTTTTATCTATATCTTACCATTAACATTTTATCCATTTTCCTTTCCCTTTGATAGCTTGTTCCAATATTTTTTGCTTTAATGAGTTGTAAAACTGAAAATCATTATGCTGAAGTATTTCGCCACCTAAATGATCATGTCTTAAACGACTTTAAAAACTTGACAACAATCATTACTGATTTCGAGGTGGCAGAAATGAATTCTGTCAAAAAGATTCTGAAGAAAGATAATCAGGGTTGCCGATTTCACCAAGTCCAAGTTAGCATTATTGAATAAGTAGGGGAGACCGGAGCGTAATGGATCACTTTTCACTTTTTGTTGCTCAACTTCGCTCAACTTCGTCATTCTCGCTTTAATAAAAATTTCATCACGTGGAAATCTTAGCTTAACATCTCAGCTTTCTTTTAAAAAAAGTACGCCCTAATATCACTTATACTTTTTTCCAGAATAATGTTTTTGGAGAAATGCAAGGTGACCAATTTCGGCTCGGTCCGAGACGTAATGAATCATTACGCGGGGCGTATTGATCAGCAATGAAATTATAACTTTCAAGCGTCAAAATTACTTTTTCTACCATATTTTGAACAATAATAAATTAATAACAATGCAACTTCGCACTAACCTACAGTATGCCAAGTACATTATTTTTATCACAAACCGAAATTACTCTGATTTACCACTTTTGAATATATTCAAGTGATCTAATACGCCCTGGTCTCCCCTATAAATAAATATCATTTATGTATTATTTATGCCTAATTAATAAATTTCTAAAAAATTAATACTTATTTAATGTTTGATACAAATTTCTTTTCATATTTTACAGGCAGTTACTAGACGTAAACATTCATTGGGACTTCACAAAATAAATAATTTGGACATTTTAAATTTTGTTGCCAAAGTTAAAAATTTATGTTTACTTCCAGCCTTGGAAATATCTCCAACTTTTTATAGGCTTGTTGACAAACTCAAATTGGACCAAGTTGATGAAAAAACGAAGGAAAGTTTACAGAAGTTTTTAAACTACTACGAAAACCAATGGCTTCGAAGAACCAAACCTGAGCAGGTGTCTGTGTATTTGTCTATGCACAGGACAAATAACTTGTTGGAAAGGTTCAATCGCCTATTACATGATTTTCTCGGCACAAAGTCTAGCATTGTCCACTTTTTGGGTAAAAATTAAATTTTAATATATGTTTATGTTCGTATGTATGTATGTATGTATGTATGTATGTATGTATTTATGTATGTATGTAAAATTATGTTTGTTTCACATGCTTGTTTGTACTTAAGGATTTAAGAAAATTTATTACTTTTAGACAATTTGGTGAAATTGATCTCCACGATACACCAAGAGATACTAGATGCTCCGATGTTAGCTTCACCACTTCAACACTTATCAAAAGCAGATAAAATTAAAGAAAAAATTATCCGGGAAGGATGGGATGTCATTAAAAAGGCTATCAGCTCTGATAATCAAAACTTTGTAAATCAAAAAATGGAGGAGTTTCTCAACTCCCTCGTGAAAGGAACCCGCGAAAAACCTTTTGTGATTATTAATGCAGGTATATATATATATATATATATATATATATATATATATATATATATATATATATATATATATATATATATATATATATATATTTATATATATATATGTATGTATGTGTGTATATATATATATGTATGTATGTATGTATGTATGTATGTATGTATGTGTATGTACGTATGTGTGTGTGTATGTATGTATATAAGTATATGTATATATATACTAGTATATATCTAGTATATATATATATCTCTCTATATTACAAAAAGATATCGCCGCCAACGCCGCCGCTGTTTCAAGATTTTTTGACCTACAGGTCAAGAGTTGGCCTGTAGTTTCTCCTCTCACAGATTAGGTCAATTCTGAGGGCAGTTTTGACCTAAACGTAAAAATTTGAGAAACAATTCCCGCTACCCTTCAAATTTAGGTCAATTTTCAGGGCAGTTTTGACCTAAACGTCAAAATTTTAGGTATCCTCAAAATTTAAGTGAATTTTGAGGGCAGGTTTTTACGTAAATGTCAAAAATTATCAAAGAATTTCTGCTACAATCAAAATTTAGGTTAATTTTGAGGACAGTTTTGACGTAAACGTCAAAATTTGAGAAACAATTCCCGCTGCCCTCAAAATTTATGTCAATTTTAAGGCAGTTTTGACCTAAATGTCAAAGAATTTCTGCTACCTAAAAATTTAGGTCAATTTTAGGGCAGTTTTGACCTACAGGTAAAAAGAGGCCCACAAGCGTCTCTTACATTACGTCGAAATCTACTTGTAATTTTACATTCTTCTTTTACCTACGTGTCATAAATGACCGTATAATGGCCCTTAATTTATGTCAAAATTTATGTCAGATTTGATTTATTGTTAAAGCTGCAAGTTAAAAGGGTCGTAATAATGCCTTCGATGATACTGCAAAATCTATGCCAAATTTAACCAATTTTTTTACCTTTAGGTATAAGGAAGTATCTATAATAAGGGCACCATGAAATCATAATCATGTCCGTAAAGTAAAATTCTTTTTAAGTGTTTTCCTTTAGTATCATCTAATATAATTTACTAACTTATTACTATGCATTCATAGTAAGAGAACATGATTTAAAAATAAAAATTAAAATAAATATAAGAAGTAGTTAGGGGGTTGGCGCGCGTAGCGCGCAGGGGGGCGGAGCTCCCCTAGTATATCTTATAAAAAGATATCGCCGCCGTCCCCGCTGTTTCAAGATTCTGTAAGGGCGCCCTATCCCAAAGGGTCCGTCAAAACTTATGTCAAAATTGACCTATTTTTTGACCTATAGGTCAAAAAAAGAATAAGTAACATTACATCAAAATCCATGTTTAATTAGACCTATTTTTTGACCAGTATGTCAAAGAGTGGTCCCCGTGCAAGTCCTTACATTATTTCAAAATACAAGTTTAATTTTACCTAGTTTTTTAGCTACGGGTTTTAAAAGGGATCTATTTTTCACCTACAGGTCAGAGCTTGCCCCTCAAATAGGAGCGCCAAATAGGACGTCAAAGCCTATACCAAAGACAATTTTCTTTACTTGCAGGCTGTTATGGTACTACAAAATTTAAGTACCCTCAAAATTTAAGTCAATTTTGGGGGCAGTTTTGAACTGAACGTTAAAATTTGACAAACAATTTCCGCTGCCCTTAAAATTAAGGACAATTTTAAGGGCAGTTCTGACCTAAACATAAAAATTTTACAAACAATTTCTGCTACTGTCAAAATTTATGTCAAATTTGAGGGCAGTATTGACCTAAACGTCTAAAGTTGACAAACAATTCATGCTACCCTCAAAATTTAGGTCAATTTTGAGGACAGTTTTTATCTAAATGTCAAAAATTGACAAATAATTTCTGCTATTCTCAAAATTTAGGTCAATTTTGAGGGCAGTATTGACCTTAACGTCTACAGTTGACAAATATTTCATGCTACCCTCAAAATGTAGGACAATTTTAAGGCCAGTTTTGACCTACGGGTTAATTTACTCTAACTTACTCTAACTTATTACTATGCATTCATATTAAGAGAATATAATTTAAAAATTAAAATTAAAATAAATATAAGAAATTGTTAAGGGGTTGGCGCGCGAAGCGCGCAGGGGGGCGAACCCCCCTAGTATATATATATAAGTATATATGTATGTGTGTATGTATGTTTGTATATATATATATATAAGTATATATGTATGTATGTGCATGTATGCATGTATGTATTTATGTATGTGTGTATGTATGTTTGTTTATATATATATATATAAGTATATATGTATGTAGGTGCATGTATGCATGTATGTATTTATGTATGTGTATGTATGTATGTATGTATGTATGTGTAGGGGAGAGTGGGGCAAAATGGGGTAGGCGGGTCAAATGGGGTACCTCTGTTTCTCCATGGTGGGTACATTTAATTTTTTTATTCTCGATATATATAATTCATTTTGATAAGAAAATGTTATTAATTATGAGGGTAATATGAAAAATTTTTTTTTTGAAAGTTATACAACTTTAAAGTTTTAAGCGAAAAAAATATCGATTTTTTTTTAAATTAAAGTGCTTATAAAACTTTTTGGGATAATTTATTTAAATTGGCAAGTGTGGGATCTTTTTCGGCACTTACTCAAGAGTAATTTCCAATAGGATAGATTGTTAAATTGTTTACAACAATCTGTAAACATTACATTTTGTTGTAATATGCAGTGTGGGGCAAAATGGGGTACCTATGTGTTGGGCCATGCCGGGTGGTATTTAATATTCATTGAACTACTTAAAAACGTTATATTATGCATATTTAACAACTTTTCGCAGAAAAGTAAATATTTTTGTTTCGGGGTATTATGCTATCGATGTTTCACTATCGATATATCAATATTTTTCATTATCGATGTTTTTCTGTTAATTTCTATAATAATAAAAAATCTTACTTTTTGTTTGTATTTATAATCTCTTACAACAAGAATGTAACAAATTTTGAAAAAATATTCCATGTTTTGTATGGTAATTTGATACCACCCCATTTTACCCCACCCATGGGGTAAAATGGGGTTTTTGCACCTTCTCAGAAAATAAGTTCTTTCAAAAATTTTTTTCTCCGCTATTATCATAATTTCCTCAAACCTAAGAGTACAAAGAAGAATTCTGATGATTAGTTGAATCGATTTATTCGTTTGGTTCTCTGTAAACAGCCAATTACAAAAAGGTACTCATTTTGCCCCACTCTCCCCTATGTACGTATGTATATATATATATATATATAAGTATATGTATGTATAAATATTTATGTATGTATGTGTATGTATGTATGTATGTATGTGTGTATGTATGTTTGTATATATATATATATATATATATATAAGTATATATGTATGTATGTGCATGTATGCATGTATATATGTATGTATATACGTATGTATGTATGTATGTATGTGTGTATATATATATGTATGTATGTGTGTATGCATGTAAGTATGAATGTATGTATGTATGCTAGTATGTTTGTTTTTTTGTTTTGAAACTAATAGCTTTGCATCCACATTTTAGTTGAAGAAAAAGAAGAAAAAAAGGAGTTACAAAGAGCTTGCTATATATGCGACAAGATGTTTACGAGGCCATCCTCATTGGAGAAACACATAAAAATTGTTCACGAGGTTTGTAATGTAGATAATGATATGAATGTCGAGGTACCAAGTTCTTCCACATCTGGTGAAGTGGCAATTCTAACCTTCAAAGGGGAGAAGAAGAATAAACAAATTTATTGTCCTTACTGTGGACATTTTCAAATAACCAAATTGGCATTAAAAAACCATTTGGAAGATGTCCACAGAGAAGAGAGAAGAAAAGAAGCAGTGCGAATTTGGAGTGAACATAATTATTTTAATATCCAATACCAAATGCCTGTCTGATTAAGAAAATTGTTCTCCATAAAAATTTTTAGGTCAATAGATTGCTGTCCTTAGACGTTTTATGTGAATACTCTCTAAAACCGAATCAGTGGAATTTCACTGAGAATCAGTGAAATTTGACTGAGAAACAGTGACTCTATTCTCGCGATTTGAATCAGTGAATCTTGACTGAAAATCAGTTAAAAATGATTGAAATTTTAGTCATATTTCACTGATTGACCAATAAAAAAGTTACTGGAAATTTCAATCACACATATTGAAAATTTCAGTTATTTTTTAATTGGCCAATCAGTAAAATATGACTGAAATTTAAATCATTTTTAACTGATCTTCAGTCAAATTTCACTGATTCAAATCGCGAGAATAGAGTCATTGATTCTCAGTGAAATTTCACTGATTCAGTTTTAGAGAGTATGACATTTACGCGTAGAATACTATAACCCAATCAGCACATAAGCTTGCCACAAACTTGCATTAAGTTTGCTGTGCAAGGTGTGCAAGCTTACAGAGCAAGCTTGTGACAAGTTTGTGGCAAGTAACAAAATGTCCTATTGCTGCAAGCTTGCACTGCAATCTTGCTACAAGATTATGATATAAGCTTGCTGCAAGCTTGTGAGGCAAGTTTTCGACAAGCTTATTTGGCAAACTTACTACAAATTTCTAGTGTAAGTTTGCAGTAAGCTTATTGCAAGCTTGCTGCACAAGTATATACAATTTAATTGAATTAATTTTTATTTTTTCTGGAGATTTTCTTATAAATTTCAAAATATACACTCATTGTCAGCAATATATCCAGGTGTCAAAGAAATTTACTGCGCAACCGTAAATTCCATAGAATTCAACTGCGCATCGTGTCAAGTTTTTTAATTAATCCGGCAGCTTGCAGCAACTTTGCAGCAAGTTTATCCGGCAAACTTGTAGCAAGTTTGCCAAATAAGCTTGTCGAAAACTTGCCTCACAAGCTTGCAGCAAGCTTATATCATAATCTTGTAGCAAGATTACAGTGCAAGCTTGCAGCAATAGGACATTTTGTTACTTGCCACAAACTTGTCACAAGCTTGCTCTGTAAGCTTGCACACCTTGCACAGCAAACTTAATGCAAGTTTGTGGCAAGCTTATGTGCTGATTGGGAAGTTATTACATCGATGGTTTTTAGGTTTCCCTCGTATAGATTAACGATAAATATAGAATCTGATACAAACATTCAAACATACATGCATAAATATACAAACATATTATAATATTATTGTACTATAATATATAATATGTATACATATACTATAATGTATAATGCATATATAATACTAATTAATTTTTTCAATGAATGATAATATACTTAAATTAAATGTTTTCCTACAATTTTTTTAATTTCCTATCCTATTTTCATCCAATGTATAAAGGTAATTGACAGACTACATTTTTGAGTGAGATGTATAAGGTTACTGCTAGGTGACTGTAAGGTTAAAATATCCTTCCTATCCCAAGGTTGCATTATGGGCTTGCTTAAAGATTATAACAATATTGTAAAAAAAATTCTAAAGCTTTTTCTATTCCTTTTTTAAATTTTATAGAACATTAATAAATTGAGAAATAGATTAAACGAAACTAGACTTTACACTCGATATAATTTATTGCAAAAAAGTAGCAATATGTAGTAGGGTGACCGTTATTTTCAAAA
The DNA here is from genome assembly GCA_032872475.1 of Leptopilina myrica (nomen nudum). Taxonomy (NCBI): domain Eukaryota; kingdom Metazoa; phylum Arthropoda; class Insecta; order Hymenoptera; family Figitidae; genus Leptopilina; species Leptopilina myrica (nomen nudum). The sequence goes on from CM065461.1 coordinate 9,191,925, forward strand.
GTTGGAATTTCTTAGGTCGCCGGGCAGAATATGCTTCAGAATGTGAAAAAAATTAACTATGAACAAGAAAAGCACAATCGATCAAAATTAACCAATGCCACCAAAGGGTTAAAGTTTAAATAGGGTTTAACATGGAATTAGTGCACTTTTTTACATTTAGTATGAGAACTTTTTTTTAATTAATCTTTTGCCTTAACAACATTCAGATTTATGGTTTTTGATGTGTTGAACACGAATCCGATGTCAAAAATAGGTTTTGACAGTTTCCAGTTGTCAAAAAATTGGACAAGTGCGAGTTGAACTCGCACTGCAATGGCGGGTTCCGTACACAAATATTAAAACAATACTTGCAACATTCATCGGTAAATGGTAGAATTAAAATAAACAATTTAAAAAATATATTAAAATCATTTGATAAAAAAAATAATTACAAAAAATTAAAGTATTGTAAATCTCTTATTGTAAACAATAATATGTAGAGGAACAACATTTTCAAAATTAGTTCCTCTACTTATTATTGTTTACAATATTAGATTTACAATACTTTAATTTTTTGTAATTATTTTTTTTTATCAAATAATTTTAATATATTTTTTTAATTGTTTATTTTAATTCTACCATTTACCGATGAATGTTGCAAGTAGGGGAGACCGGGGTTACTTGGCGAAGGGGTTGCTTGGCGCACTCGAGTTTTTTCAAAAATTTTGAGTTGAATAATTTTTTCTCTCCACTCAAGTTCAAGTACTTAATGAACTCTAAGTTTGTACAAAGTTTCATTTTTATTTATTAATTATTGTGGCGTATAGATTAAAATAATTGATTTTGGTACTCGAAAGTAAATTTTTGACCTCCTCATTTTTTTGTTATATCTTTTTAGGAAATGATTTAAAATAAAGCTGAAATATCAAGTTTTGAGCTCCAACTATTTGTTTTCTAGGGACAATAAAGAATCTTTAATTTTTATTAATGTTATTAATAAAAACTTTATAAATACCCAATGGGAAATTTACAACTGGCGGAGTACTGCGCCAGCACTGTCAGTACTGACAGCTACGCTGACAGACAGCACTGGCATAACGCTGGGATGATAACACTGTGCAACACTGGCGAAGTACTGCCTGCCAGTGTTGCCAGACAGCGCTGGCGCAGCACTGGACCAGTGCTGGCTGAGAATATTGCTACAATAAATGCCGTATTGTTATTAATTAGTCGTAAAATAATAAGTATAAATAATTTAATAACAAAATGGCAAATAATATTAATAAATAGTAATTATTCATAAAATATTTCTCTTTAATTTTTAAAGAAATTGTAATTAAGATGGAGACTAACAATGGATATAGTAAATGAAGTAGAAAAAAATTGTTTATAACATTTAAAAATTAAATAATAGACAATTACAGTAAGTGGGCATTAGATTTTCATATTTTAGCACCTAACGATTGGAATCTAGAAATATCGCAAACCTATGAAAATAAACAAAATTGCTCACGAGGGGAATCGAACCTACGACCTACGGATTTACAGACTAACGCTCTAACCACTATGCTAACGACACGCACATGTACAGTAAAGTTTTAATATCTCAGTGTCATTCAAACTTACAATTATTGAATTAAGAATGAGAAAAAAATAGGGATACGTTAGAAGTAATAAATTGAATTAAAATAAATTAAACTAAATTTTAAATAATAGCTATAAATAACTTTACTTATTGCATTTAACATTTTACAAGTGGTAATTTTTTAATAATTTTTTATTCATAGTAAGAAGTATAATAGAATTTTAATAACCAAATTATTGTTTAGATTGAAGTTTAAATTTTGTTTATAATTTTAATTTGTTTAAATAATTTATTATTTATTAAAATTAAACAATTATGTTAAATTATTATTAAATTTAATAAAAATAAAAAATGAATAACTGAAAAGTAAAATATTAATTTTTTGCAATTAATTTATATTTATAAACATTCATTAATTTTTTTTATAATTTTTTTCAAGATTATGTCAAAAAAGCAATGTTGGCAACGAGCGTTGTGAACAATTTTTCTATACTCAGCCAGCACTTGCCGCCGTAGCTTGTCCAAGCTTTGGCGAAACAAAAATTTTGTACTGCGCCAGCATTAATTGTCGAGGCTCGGCTAGACTACGGCCGAACAATCGTCTGAGTATTAAGCCAGTGGTAAACATCGGTACTACACTGGCATTTCCCATTGGGTATATAAAAAGTACCTCCGGGGTTATTTGGCGCGGTTCTTATCTACTACATCCACAGTAATATACCATACAAAATCTCAAATGTTAAAATTTTATAAATTATTATTTCTTTATTAAAAATATAATTATTTTGTTTAAAAATTTTAGTGAAGGGTGCGTTTTTTAAAAATTCACAGCATATATTTTATAAAAGTTTTCTATAATTTTACGATTACACAAAAAATGTTCTTAATTGTAATTAAATATGATTCTTTTTTAAATTTTTTTATTGTAAAATGACAGTAAAAAACTTACTTTACTATATTATATAATGTTTCAACTTTAAATCGTATAATTTAATTAATTTCAGTCATGCCCCAGGCAACCCCGGGTGGTGCGCCAAGCAACCCCGGCCCGGGGTTGCTTGGCAAACTTTACATAGCTTTGAATAAAGTGGTATAAAAAAAACTATCAAATAGATTGCAATTTTTTTGTTTTAAATTGAAGCTGAGATGTTACAGTAAATTTTCCGTGCAATAGGAATTTAAAAAGAGCAAAAATGTTTTAGTTAAACAACAAAGAGTAAAAAGTGCGCCAAGTAACCCCGGTCTCCCCTATTGTTTTAATATTTGTGTACGGAACCCGCCATTGCAATGCGAGTTCAACTCGCACTTGTCCAACTTTTTTTTTATTTTATTTTTAAATTTTTTTTAGATTTTTTAATATATTTTTTGTGATCAGAATGTAAAAATATACTAATATACCCATTTTTAGTTAATTAGATCAACTAATGTGGAAATTAGAAAAAAAAATTTTTTTATTTTTTTTTTAGACTTTTTAATATATTTTTTGTGGATCAGACTGTAAAAATATATTAATAAAAACATTTTTAGTTAATTAGATCAAATAATGTGGAAATTAGAAAAAAATATTTTTTTTCAAAATTTTTTTAGTTTTTCCTTGACAACGCTATGGCCATTATTACATAGCAAGTTCTCTATATTTTTTCTGTAATATTCGCGTTAAAATACACCAGTATGCCAAATTTTAGCCCTCCATGTTGAATAGTTTAGAAGTTAAGGGGGGGGGGGGAATGGTCACTTTTTGTGCATTTTTGGCCAAAAATCTTGTTATTTCCTTGACAACGCTATGCCCATCACCTCCAATCACGGATACAAGAGTCTCACCAATAGGGTTCCGTCGGTACACCTAAGGTGTACGGAACCCTAAAAAGTCGTCAATATTTTTAAAACGACAGGTTCTGTGTTGAATTTACTAAATCAAACCAAATTTTGCTCATATAAAAATATTTTAAGAACAACAAGGTCAAACTAAATAGAAATATGTAATATTGAAAGTTGACAGCTGTCAATTGAACTGTCAAACTTTTAAAAACAAGTTTTTGACAGTTTATACATTAAATTACTCAGATAAAAATATTTCCAGGGTATTGAGGTATACGTGAATAGAAATATGTAAATTTGATAGTTGATAATAGTCAATTAAGATGTCAAACTTTTGAAACTGAGACTTTTTACATTAAATTACTTGCATACAAGTGTTTTTCAGCACACTGAGGTTAATAATATTAGCGACATTTATTTTTCACAATTAGCAACTGTCAAAAAATTAATAAAAAAATTTTAATTTTTAAACATAAAAATTTAATTTTTAAGTAAACCTTTTTTCCATAAATTTGTTAATTTGTCGGATGAACTGTGGCGGCCACAGTTATGAGAAAATCAAATTTTTTATGGTCGGCCCACCCATCAGACACAGTGGGGCTGACGGTCGGGTGAACTGTGCTCAACACAGTTAAAAAATCGTGTTTTAACTGTGTGACGGTCGGTTGGCCCGACCGTCACGACAGTTTAATTGACAGCTGTCAACTCTCAATACTAAAATAATATTAAATATTAATATTAAAATAAAATTCCACTCTTTTAATTTGAATCAGTTGAAAATCATGGTTTTAACTGACAATCAATAACTGACTTTTTGCTAATAACAATTAGTTAAAAACAACTGATTTTCAGTGAAAAAATAACTGAAAAATTAGTTAAACTTGACTAATTGAATCATCAAAAAAAAAGTTTACTGAAACATCAGATATTTTTAACTGAAAATGAGTTATTCTTAACTATATGGTAATTTAGAAAAGTGTGTACTAATTATATTTAAAACCGGTACCTGTCCAATCTATCGCCGGCACTTACAAAACTGATTCACTCCACCATTACCAAAAAAATGTTCTATCTACAAAATTCCTTTTTAGCTAAAAAAACAATGTTTTTTAGTACCGGGATTATACCTAGCCGGTAGTAAACCAGAACTAAATGCCTACAAAATATTAACCGGGCCAATATCGCCACGGTGCATTACACAGTACCGACCCGGTACGTGTGCCTGAAACCTGCCGTAGTTATCATCCGGCAATTTACCGGTACCGGTGAAAATGACGGTCTTATGCCGATACCGCCCCGGAACTCAAAATCCGCCGATGTACAATGTAAAGAACATAACAGGCCACAAAATATTCAAAAAGGAATCAAAAAAATCCTACGATTTACGAAAAAATTTTGAATTTTCATGAAGTTAGACAACAAAATTAGAAAATTCCTGATTTTTTAAGAGAGGAAATTTATTTTTTCGTTGTCAAAGGGTTTTTTAGTTTCGAATATAACAGGGGAAGATTTTACAAAATGTTTGAAAGCAAAGCAAAGAGATCCTAAGATTTTCGTAAAAAATTTTGAATTTTCATGAAATTAGACAAAAAAAAATTAGAAAATTCCTGATTTTTTAAGACACGGAAATTTTTTTATGGATGGCATAATTTTTTCTAGTTTCGAATATAGCAGGGGAAGATTTTACAAAACGTTGGAAAGCAAAGCAAAGAAATCCAAATATTTTCAAAAAAAATTTTGAATTTTCATGAAATTAGACAAAAAAAATTAGAAAATTCCTGATTTTTTAAGACAGGAAATTTTTTTTTCGTTGGCAAAGGTTTTTCTAGTTTTAAATATAGCCGGAGAAGAATTTACAAAAGGTTTGAAAGCAAAGCAAAGAAATCCAAAGATTTTCGTAAAAAATTTTGAATTTTCATGAAATTGGACAAATAAAAATTAGAAAATTCCTGATTTTTGAAAACAGGAAATTTATTTTTTCGTTGTCAAAGGGTTTTCCAGTTTCGAATATAGCAGGGGAAGATTTTACAAAAGGTTGGAAAGCAAAGCAAAGAAATCTAAATATTTTCAAAAAAAAAAATTTTGAATTTTCATGAAATTAGACAAAAAAAATTAGAAAATTCCTGATTTTTGAAGACAGGAAATTTTTTTTTTCGTTGTCAAAGGGTTTTCCAGTTTCGAATATAGCAGGGGAAGATTTTACAAAAGGTTGGAAAGCAAAGCAAAGAAATCCAAATATTTTCAAAAAAAAAATTTTGTATTTTCATGAAATTAGACAAAAAAAATTAGAAAATTCCTGATTTTTGAAGACAGGAAATTTATTTTTTCGTTGTCAAAGGGTTTTTTAGTTTCGAAAATAGCAGGGGAAGATTTTACAAAAGGTTGGAAAGCAAAGCAAAGAAATCCAAATATTTTCGTAAAAAAATTTTGAATTTTCATGAAATTAGACAAAAAAAAATTAGAAAATTCCTGATTTTTGAAGACAGGAAATTTATTTTTTCGTTGGCAAAGGGTTTTCCAGTTTCGAATATAGCAGGGGAAGATTTTACAAAAGGTTTGAAAGCAAAGCAAAGAAATCCAAATATTTTCAAAAAAAATTTTTGAATTTTCATGAAATTAGAAAAAAAAAAATTAGAAGATTCCTGATTTTTGAAGACAGGAAATTTATTTTTTCGTTGGCAAAGGGTTTTCCAGTTTCGAATATAGCAGGGGAAGATTTTACAAAAGGTTGGAAAGCAAAGCAAAAAAATCAAAATATTTTCAAAAAAAAAATTTTGAATTTTCATGAAATTAGACAAAAAAAATTATAATATTCCTGATTTTTGAAGACAGGAAATTTATTTTTTCGTTGTCAAAGGGTTTTCTAGTTTCGAATATAGCAGGGGAAGATTTTACAAAAGGTTGGAAAGCAAAACAAAGAAATCCAAAGATTTTCGTAAAAAATTTTTGTATTTTCATGAAATTAGACAAAAAAAATTAGAAAATTCTTGATTTTTGAAGACAGGAAATTTATTTTTCCGTTGTCAAAGGGTTTTTTAGTTTCGAATATAGCAGGGGAAGATTTTTCAAAATGTTGGAAAGCAAAGCAAAGAAATCCAAAGATTTTCGTAAAAAAATTTTGAATTTTCATGAAATGAGACAAATAAAAATTAAAAAATTCCTGATTTTTGAAGTCAGGAAATTTATTTTTTCGTTGTCAAAGGGTTTTCCAGTTTCGAATATAGCAGGGGAAGATTTTACAAAAGGTTGGAAAGCAAAGCAAAAAGATCCTAAGATTTTCGTAAAAAAATGTTGAATTTTCATGAAATTAGACAAAAAAAAATTAGAAAATTCCTGATTTTTGAAGACAGGAAATTTATTTTTTCGTTGTCAAAGGTTCTTCCAGTTTCGAAAATAGCAGGGGAAGATTTTACAAAAGGTTTGAAAGTAAAGCAAAAAGATCTTAAGATTTTCGTAAAAAAATTTTGAATTTTCATGAAATTAGACAAATAAAAATTAGAAAATTCCTGATTTTTTAAGACACGGAAATTTTTTTCTTCGTTGTCAAAGGGTTTTCCAGTTTCGAATATAGCAGGGGAAGATTTTACAAAAGGTTGGAAAGCAAAGCAAAGAAATCCAAATATTTTCAAAAAAAAAATTTTGTATTTTCATGAAATTAGACAAAAAAAATTAGAAAATTCCTGATTTTTGAAGACAGGAAATTTATTTTTTCGTTGTCAAAGGGTTTTTTAGTTTCGAAAATAGCAGGGGAAGATTTTACAAAAGGTTGGAAAGCAAAGCAAAGAAATCCAAATATTTTCAAAAAAAAAATTTTGTATTTTCATGAAATTAGACAAAAAAAATTAGAAAATTCCTGATTTTTGAAGACAGGAAATTTATTTTTTCGTTGTCAAAGGGTTTTTTAGTTTCGAAAATAGCAGGGGAAGATTTTACAAAAGGTTGGAAAGCAAAGCAAAGAAATCCAAATATTTTCGTAAAAAAATTTTGAATTTTCATGAAATTAGACAAAAAAAAATTAGAAAATTCCTGATTTTTGAAGACAGGAAATTTATTTTTTCGTTGGCAAAGGGTTTTCCAGTTTCGAATATAGCAGGGGAAGATTTTACAAAAGGTTTGAAAGCAAAGCAAAGAAATCCAAATATTTTCAAAAAAAATTTTTGAATTTTCATGAAATTAGAAAAAAAAAAATTAGAAGATTCCTGATTTTTTAAGACAGGAAATTTAATTTTTCGTTGTGAAAGGTTCTTCCAGTTTCGAATATAGCCGGAGAAGAATATACAAAAGGTTTGAAAGTAAAGCAAAAAGATCTAAAGATTTTCGTAAAAAAATTTTGAATTTTCATGAAATTAGACAAAAAAAAATTAGAAAATTCCTGATTTTTGAAGACAGGAAATTTATTTTTTCGTTGTCAAAGGGTTTTTTAGTTTCGAATATAGCAGGGGAAGATTTTTCAAAAGGTTGGAAAGCAAAGCAAAGAAATCCAAAGATTTTCGTAAAAAAAATTTGAATTTTCATGAAATGAGACAAATAAAAATTAAAAAATTCCTGATTTTTTAAGACACGGAAATTTTTTTCTTCGTTGGCAAAGGTTTTTCTAGTTTTAAATATAGCCGGAGAAGAATTTACAAAAGGTTTGAAGGCAAAGCAAAGAAATCAAAAGATTTTCTAAAAAATTTTGAATTTTCAAGAAATTAGACAAAAAAAATTAGAAGATTCCTGATTTTTGAAGACAGGAAATTTATTTTTTCGTTGGCAAAGGGTTTTCCAGTTTCGAATATAGCAGGGGAAGATTTTACAAAAGGTTGAAAAGCAAAGCATAGAAATCCAAATATTAAAAAAAAAAATTTTGAATTTTCATGAAATTAGACAAAAAAAAATTAGAAAATTCCTGATTTTTGAAGACAGGAAATTTATTTTTTGTTGTCAAAGGGTTTTCCAGTTTCGAATATAGCAGGGGAAGATTTTACAAAAGGTTGGAAAGCAAAGCAAAGAAATCCAAAGATTTTCCTTAAAAAAATTTTGAATTTTCAAGAAATTAGACAAATAAAAATTAGAAAATTCCTGATTTTTGAAGACAGGAAATTTATTTTTTCGTTGTCAAAGGGTTTTTTAGTTTCGAATATAGCAGGGGAAGATTTTTCAAAAGGTTGGTAAGCAAAGCAAAGAAATCCAAAGATTTTCGTAAAAAAATTTTGAATTTTCATGAAATGAGACAAATAAAAATTAGAAAATTCCTGGTTTTTTAAGACAGGAAATTTATTTTTTCGTTGTCAAAGGGTTTTCCAGTTTCGAATATAGCAGGGGAAGATTTTACAAAAGGTTGGAAAGCAAAGCAAAGAAATCCAAAGATTTTCCTTAAAAAAATTTTGAATTTTTATGAAATTAGAAAAAAAAATTAGAAGATTCCTGATTTTTGAAGACAGGAAATTTATTTTTTCGTTGTCAAAGGGTTTTTTAGTTTCGAATATAGCAGGGGAAGATTTTTCAAAAGGTTGGAAAGCAAAGCAAAGAAATCCAAAGATTTTCGTAAAAAAAATTTGAATTTTCATGAAATGAGACAAATAAAAATTAAAAAATTCCTGATTTTTTAAGACACGGAAATTTTTTTCTTCGTTGGCAAAGGTTTTTCTAGTTTTAAATTTAGCCGGAGAAGAATTTACAAAAGGTTTGAAGGCAAAGCAAAGAAATCCAAAGATTTTCTAAAAAATTTTCAATTTTCAAGAAATTAGACAAAAAAAATTAGAAGATTCCTGATTTTTGAAGACAGGAAATTTATTTTTTCGTTGGCAAAGGGTTTTCCAGTTTTGAATGTAGCAGGGGAAGATTTTACAAAAGGTTTGAAAGCAAAGCAAAGAAATCCTAAGATTTTCGTAAAAAAATTTTGAATTTTCATGAAATTAGACAAAAAAAAATTAGAAAATTCCTGATTTTTGAAGACTGGAAATTTATTTTTTCGTTGTCAAAAGGTTTTCCAGTTTCGAATATAGCTGGAGAAGAATTTACAAAAGGTTGGAAAGCAAAGCAAAGAAATCCAAAGATTTTCGTAAAAAAATTTTGAATTTTCAAGAAATTAGACAAATAAAAATTAGAAAATTCCTGATTTTTGAAGACTGGAAATTTATTTTTTCGTTGTCAAAAGGTTTTCCAGTTTCGAATATAGCCGGAGAAGAATTTACAAAAGGTTTGAAGGCAAAGCAAAGAAATCCAAAGATTTTCTAAAAAATTTTCAATTTTCAAGAAATTAGACAAAAAAAATTAGAAGATTCCTGATTTTTGAAGTCAGGAAATTTATTTTTTCGTTGTCAAAGGGTTTTCCAGTTTCGAATATAGCAGGGGAAGATTTTTCAAAAGGTTGGAAAGCAAAGCAAAGAAATCCAAAGATTTTCTAAAAAATTTTGAATTTTCAAGAAATTAGACAAAAAAAATTAGAAAATTCCTGATTTTTGAAGACTGGAAATTTATTTTTTCGTTGTCAAAAGGTTTTCCAGTTTTGAATATAGCAGGGGAAGAATTTACAAAAGGTTTGAAGGCAAAGCAAAGAAATCCACAGATTTTCTAAAAAATTTTGAATTTTCATGAAATTAGACAAAAAAAATTGACGTTTTGTGTACTTAATAAAAAATTCAATTTTCAGAAATTAATTTTTTTTATTTAACAAATAATGAAAAATTCCATTAGGAATAAAATTATTCATCTAAGTAATTATTGCATATAAATAAATTCGTTGTAATAAAAAGAGTAAAAAATTAATCTCTCAAATGGACGGGAAAGAATAATTTCGAGACGCATGATTATTCTTCGAATATAATTTTTCCAAAATAAAATTTTACCTACCTTCACTTTTGCGAGTAGTAATTTTTGTGAATGGTAATTTTCGCGAAAAGTCATTTTCGCAAAAAGCCATTTCAACGAATTAGCATTTTTGCAAAAATTCGTTTTTGAAAACTGTTCTCTTTTGCGAAAATTAATATACATAAATTTTGTGCATATATACATTTACTATATAAATTTCCGCAAAAACGATTTTTCCAAGGAAAAATTCTCGGATAATTAAATATTGCATGTGCTATGAGAAAGACCAGAAAATTAGAGTTAATGAATAAATTAAATAAAATTTATTTATTAACAGTTATTTGTTGTAAAACATTAATGCCGTTTCCTTTGTCGTGTCATAAATTTCTATTTCAATTAAAAAAGCAACGCTTTAAAAAAATAAATAGAAGACGAAGGTTTTTGAAATTGAAGGTTATGTCGACTTAAAAAAAAAAATTAATTTTCAAAAATTATTTTTTTTATTTAACAAATAATTGTTTTTATTTTTATTATAATTATATTATTATTATTCTTATTTATTAGAATTATTATTACTATTAAATATATTTACAATTATTTATTACAATTATAATAATCATTATTATAATTATTTATTTTAATTATATATTATAATTATAATTATTGCAATATTATAATTGTATTCTATATTTATTTTTTAATTATTCTTCTCATTAAATTCTGCTACCCGCCTAATACTCAATTACTTTCCCAGAGACATCTACAGGATTTATTCGTTAACTTATTTGTACAATTTCCCTTCTATTGAAATCGCTACTCTTGGCCCGAAAATGCTGATCGTCTTTTCTTTCTGTAAATTGCTTTTTCTGTGAATTGACAACTTAACGATAGAAGCTCCACCATTACCTCTTCCAGAAGTCCTTCAGGGTTATCGTGAATTAAAAAGGATCAATGATGGTGAAATGCATCAAGAAAATGTCGAATAATTAATTGAAAAACACTAAAAATCTAGTTTAAGTATTCTATAAAGTATTTTGCTTAAAATAATAAATCTTCAATTTGATTCGATTAATGTTATTAAAAAGAAGTTTATTTCAATTTATTAGAGAAAAGATTATTATTATTTTCTTGAATAGCAAATAATTTGTTATTTAAATTTAAGTATGAAAATTGCTTTATTTCTTTAAAAAATCAATTAATTTAAAAAATGTTTATTGCATTCGTACAATTAATAGAAATTGTTAAACATTTAAGTTTAGGATAACTTAAAAATTAGTCACAATACACCGTTGACAGTATTATATAACAAAAATTTAGTTTAATGAAAGATCATGTATTTTAATTTTCCTTAAAGTGTTTTGTTTAAAATAATAATTAATCTTCAATTTAATTCGATTAATGTTATTAAAAAGAAGTTTATTTCAATTTATTAGATAAAAGAGTATTGTTTATTTTTTTGAATAACAAATAATTTTGTTATTTAAATTTAATTATGAAAATTGCTTTACTACTATGTAAAAATTCATTAATTTAAGAAATGTTTATTTTATATGTACAGTTTATTAAAATTATTGAAGATTTAAGTTTAAGATAACTTAGCAATTAGTCACAATATACCGTTGACAATATTATATGACATAAAAATTTAGTTTAATAAAAGATCATGTACATTTAACATTAACAAATATGTTATTTTCTTACAAATAGTAATGAGAAATTTTTATTTAATCCAATAAATATTATAATTCCTGTTAATTTAATTAAATATAATTTTAGGCTACGAAATTCGGCTTTAAAATTAACTATAATAATCTTCGTAGTATTTCTTTCATTCATTCTGTCCGCAGATTGAAGTTAGTTATAATTATTCTTTTGTTTTTTATACGTTTTGATAGAAAACAAATATACATACATATATACATATACATTATTATATAATATTATTATTACTATATATATATTATACATTATAATAATCGTAAGTTTCCTTTCCGTTAGCAAATTATCTGTATTCATTTGTTTTTTTTTGAAAATTCATTTTTGTGGGTTTTTATCATTCTCTTAATGTCAAAAAGAAACCAAAAAACTTGTTTTATTCACTTCACAAAATTAACAAAAATTTCATTCCATATTTTTTATTTTCCTGACTTTTTCCTAATTTTCATCAAAAATATTTACTTTTTTCTTATCCTGCTAATAAATTGAATTTATGCTACAAATTTTATTATTCATGAAACAATTTACAATAATTTGATTCTTGCGAAGAATTTTAAAAAAATATTTGAAAATAATTGAATTTTCAATGAAAAATGTTATTATTTATAAAAATAATTGATTTCTTTTGGCAAATTTTGTTATTTATGAAAATAATTGAATTTTCTTGAAATATTTTATTATTTATTAAAATAATTAAATTCTTGCGAAGAATTTTTTTAAAAAATTTGAAAATAATTGAAATTTTTTGAAGAATTTTATAAATTTTCAGAAAAATTGACTTTTTTTGAAAGAATTTTATTATTTATAAAAATAATTTAATTCTTTCAAGGAATTTTATTAATTAGGTAAATGATTAAATTATTGCGACGAATTTGATTAAAGTTGATGAAAATAATTGAATTTTTTCCTAAAATTGGTTATTTTATAAAAATAATAGATATTGAAAATCATTGAAATGTGAAAAGTTTTTAAAGATAATTAAATTTTACAAATAATTCTATTAAAAAATTTGTCAATAATTAAATGTCGGTGGGAAATTTTATTAAATTTTTTTTTAAATAATTGGATTTTCCAAAAAAACCTTTTATTATTTATGAAAATATTTGAATTCTTGTGAACGATTTATAAGAATTTTTTAAAATAATGTAATTTCCAAAAAGAAATTTATTACTATTAATAATAATTGAATTATTGTGATGAATATTGTTATTTATGAAAATAATTGAATTTTGAAAAGAATTTTATTGAAATACCTCAAAATAATTAAATTTTCGGGAGTGATTTTTATATTATTTAAAAAAAATTTCTGATTAAAATTATATTTAAAACAATTAATTTATTTCGAATAATTTTATTAAATTTTTGAAAATAATTGAATTATTGCGGAAAAGTTTATTAAAATGTTTAAAAAGAATTGAATTTATGTTGGAAATTTTATTACTTTTGAAAGGAATTGAAATCTTCATAAGAATTTTATGAACATTGTTTTAAATAATGAATTTTTAAATGTTATGAAAATTTTATTAGTTTAAATAATTAAATTCTTGTCAAAAACTTTATTTGTGAGAACTTTATTTGTAACTGAATTTAACGATTATGAAAATAATTAAATTCATGTTTAGAATTTAATCAAATTTTTTTTTGAAAAAATGGAATTTACACGAAAAATTTTATAATTATTAAAAGTAATTGAATTATTGGGGAAAATAAATTGCATAAAATTTTGTTAAATAAAATTGATTTTTTTCAATATTAGCGAGTTAAAAATAATAGAAATTCTTTAAAAAAATATTGTTTATATTCTTTTTTCGAAAAGTTAAATACCTATATATAGCTAATAATTTTTTTTACCTTCTCTATTCTTTAGAATAATTAAAATTTTCGTAATGAAGTTTTTTTAAATTTAGGTGTCAGATAACAATTTTTGTGAAATTCAATTTTCCTCATACAAGAAAGTTTAATTATTTTCAATTTTGAAAATCTGATGCCAAATTTGAAATTTGTATCGAAATTTGTTAAAGTTTTTTTTTATATGCTTTAAAGTTTAAAAATATAATATATTTTGAAAATTTAATTCTAATTAGTTTTTCAGTTGTGTCATAATAAATATATCTTTAAAAATTACTTTAATTAAGATGGCTTGAAATTGTTTACAATAAACATCGTAGCAAAACATTCCCGCGCGCTTGCGCGCGGATAATTTGGCTAGTTGTGATATAAATTGAGTGATTTTTAGTTAGTTTTCGTTAAACAAAAAGACAAAATAAATTTTATATTATTAATATAAAGTGCGAACATAATACATTAGCTGCAATGAATTGTTAAAGTTTGAAACAGTGATCTTAAAAAATTTAGGCTTATCGTAATAGCTAAATTTTTTGGTTGTTTTGTTACATATTATTATATTATGCATGTAGAATAATACATGTAAAAACTGTGATAAAAATTTGTTTATGTATTCCTCTATTCAGAAGTAATTCTTTTTCAAATTAATTATTTACTTCAAAAGTATCCAAAAATTGTTTTAAAAGTCGTGCAGTTAGCATCTTCCGTATATATAATAATATTTTTTGTAAAAATTAACTGCATCGAAACTTTTTTGACCTACGTATTCTTCAAATAAGTAATATATTATTGTAAAAACAAATATTTTCACAAAGAACTTGCAAAAATTGTTTTCTGAGGTGTATAGTTAACACCTCTATAAGAGAAATACAATTTTTTAATAACTGGTATAATGTTAGTTTATTTATAAACTCTTCAAATCGTCAGCAAACTTTTCTCAAAAACCATCAATATTCTTAAAGGCACACAAAAACTCTTTTGCTGAACTTATAGTTAGCATTGTCGGAACGTAAATTAACTATATGGTAAAAGTTTTGTTGACTTATGTGATTACAATAAAATTATCAGTAAAATTTTGTCAATATCAATTATTTTTTTACAAAATATACCTAAAAACTATTTCACAATTCAAGCAATTAGCACCTAAATAACTATATAAAATAAATTGTTTTCGAAAATGTAACTTTGGCAAAAGATTTTTTGTTTTTTATGATCCTTAAATTAGCCGCAATAATTTTCGAAAAACAACCTGTTTCCCCTTAAAACTTTCAATACCATTAACAGGGGTAATTATGGAACATTAATTATAAATATGGAACGCGTAATTCTTTTTTATGTAAAATGTTTGTGGTAAATTGTTTGAATTTGGTTCTAATTCTGATCTAATTAGGATAAGTGTAAAAATCTACTAATATTTTCGAAAAAATTGAAAGTTATTAAATGATACTAACGGTAAATATTCTTTATTTAATTATGAAGAAATTTCATTTTTTTATTAGGTCTCTCGGACATAGTTTGATATTATTAAACATATGTTATATCTCGAATACAAAAGTATTATAAACTTTTTTTATATTTCTTAATAATTTTTTATCTATAAAATACTGTTATATATTTTTCTGTAATTCGAAAACTATTAAGTGTGCGAGACTATTGTTTGGATTCAGTTAACATTTTCTAAGTCAAGGAGCTTCTAATTTTTGAAAAATGAATTAATTTATACGTATTTTACATCAATATAGTAGATGAAAACAAATTTTTAATAATTTATTATATGAAAAAGTCTAAAAAATGCAACTTGTACTTTTTTAAAAATAATATACATTTATTTTTATTAGAGTCATAATAATTTTTTTTAATGTTGCATATACAGAAAGTAGGTAAAATATGTGAATTTTTTTTTAATTTTTAATAAAACATTAAAAACATAATTTTCTAAGTGACATATAAATTTAATTAATTTAAAAAATATATTAATTATAAAACTTTTCAAAAACAATATTTATTTTCAGTTCTTACACTTGAATAAATTTTCTTTTTTGAGTTTTAAATTGTTTAACTGATTAAAAAAATGTAGTGTTTTTTTATAAAAAAAACTTTTTCAAAATTTTTGTTAATTTATATGTATCTAAAATAAAAACCAGCCATTTTCTTAAAGTAAAATAATAAATATAAATATAAAATTAATTTAAATTAACAATTATTCAAGTAAAGCAAGTAAATTTGAAACTGTTATTCTCAATTTAACACTCAATTTATTTTTTAAAAATGTAATATTAATATGAAAGGAAAAAAATTATTCGAAAAATAAATAAATAATTAAGAAAGAATCACAATTACCAATTTACAAATGTAGTTATTTTAATATTAAAAAATAACTTATTCCAAAATTTCACGAAATACATAATTTTGTATATTTTTATAACTTCTTTGATTTCCCAAGTATACTTTTAATGATGAAAAAGAACGTACTCTAGAAAGTGCTACATATAATTGACCGTGATTAAAAACATCCTTTCTTAAATCTAAAGCAATTTTTTGAAAAGTTTGTCCTTGAGATTTATTTATGGTCATTGCAAATGCTAATTTAATAGGAAATTGCCTTTTTTTAAAAGTAAATGGATAAACATTATCACAATATAATGTAACTCGATGTAAAAAACAATATTTCCAGCTTTATCACCTGTTAATATTTGACATTTAATAACATTATTTAATAAATCTAAAACTAACAATCTCGTACCATTACACAAACCTTCATTAATACTCATATTTCTAATAAGCATTACAACGGAATATATTCGCAAATGTAATTCATGTGGTGGTAAGCCAGAAGGTAAAAGTGTATTTAAATATTCTGGTAATGTAACTTCACTAAAATTTTCATTATCACAGTTTTCTGTAGAATCTACACTTTTATATATTTTTTCTTTATCACTATCTAATAATGCTACAACTCTCTTATTTATTTCATTCACGTCAACATTTCTAGGACCTAGAATTACATAATTTGATAATTGTTCAAATTCGCCCTTTTTAATCAAATCACCATACATATCCTGAGCGATATCAACCTTATCGTTTTTAATAATTCTTTCCGGTAATTGAACATTATCATTTATATCATTAATTTCACCATTTCCTACTTTCAACAAAAAATACACAAACTCAGTTTCTTCAGGTAATGCTCTCATATTTTGTGATAATGAAAACTTATGAAAGTGTCTCCATAATGAGCTATATTTTATAGATAAACTGATAATTTCGTTTCTGGTGCTTCTCTCTTTTATAGGTAACACTTTTTTGAAATCACCCCCTAAAATAACTATTTTACCACCGAATATAACATTTGATTTCATTATGTCTCTTAATGTTCTATCCATAATTTCCAAACAATATTTTGGAGCCATTGGTGCTTCATCCCAAATAAATACGTCAATATCTTTAAGATACAAACCTTCTTTAGATTGTACTTTTATATTTGATGATGAATCACTGTATAATGGAACTGGTAAACCAAATATCTTGTGAACTGTTTTGCCCTCTGGTAATAAAGTGGCTGCTATTCCAGTAAATGCCATATTGCAAACTCGTTTCCCCCGGGCTCTTAATAAATGCCACAAAGTTATATACATGAAAGTTTTTCCTGATCCTCCAGGTCCATCAACATAAACACATTGAGATTTATTTTCATCTCTATTTTCAACTCTTTCTAATACAAAATCAATAATACTTTTCTGTTGAACATTTAATTTGACATATCTTTCTTCAGCTATAATACTTTCTTCCTGATAATTTATAACATTCTTAATTTGACAAAATTGATCATCATCTTCTACATCCATTAATCCCTCAAAATCAGTTAACTTATATCCATCTTTTTCAAGCATATATTTTATACTTATATAAGCTTTACGAATAGCCTGATTTTCATCACATGTTTTTTATAATCTTCAGACATTTGTTGCTTGAATTCATTCCAAATTTCATTAGGGTACACTGGACGACAATGTATTAAAATTCTAACAAACAGTTGCCGAAGCATTCGTGGCATCATCCAGACGACAGCTTCTCGTAAACAATTTTTCCACTTATTATCATCATCAATAAGCCCTAACGCTAAACAAGCAGATGTAAATGTCTCATGAATCATTCCGTCAACTGTTTTCAAAGAATCAAAAGAAGTTGCCCCTCTTCTTGTAAGTAATAACAGTCTAAGATGAAATAATTCAACATCCAAGGGATTAACAGAATATATTCTTCCCAATACTTTTTCAGTGCGTTCTCTAACTTTCCATTGTAGAGATTTCTGAATCCATGTATAATGTTCTGGTATTTGTGAATAATAATACTGATGTGCATTTATGTCACGCTTGTTTAAGTCAAAGTAATCTATTAACTTTGTCTTCTTATCTAAATCAAAAGAAACATTGTCACTTTGTCCTTCACGAATAATAACATTTTGTTCATTTGGTAAATGTATAGGTAAGCGGTTAATACTATGACTTTTTTTCCCCAAACATTTACTCAATATTCTCCAAACTGCTTCAACTGATCCAACATATCTATTCTCTTCATAGTGCTTTATTTCATCATGATTAATTACAGATTCACTATTATTATTAATTATAAGAATCGAAGCAGCATCATGGCCTTTATAAATATATTTGTATAAGTATTTTACAGACTTTATACTGGAAACAACTTCCACATTAATGTGACAATTAAATAATTTAGAAAGACTTGGACTGTAAGGAACAACATGACGATTATCAACAATATATTCTTTTAGTCTTTCGTAAGTTTTTCCAGTGAATCTTCTACGATATTTCACATAACAATCATCTTCAAATATAGTTTCTTCTTGAAAAGACTTAGGAAAGTTTTTAGAACATTTACCATCAACTAAACACCAGTCGCCACAAGGACCGTGAATATTATGTTGCATTACAATTTTGTGAAACTGATTATCAACATTTTCATCTGGAATCTCAGCTGAAATATAACGATCAACACTTTCTGATGTTAATAATTTTGAATTGTCTTTCAATATAACCAGTAAATGAATGTGAGGCAAACCACGTTTTTGGAATTCAATAACATAAACATATGATATAACTTCTCCAAATAGTTTATCGTTAACAATAGTATTTATAAGGTGTTTAACTTTTAAGTCAAAAACCCTAACTACTAAATCAGGCCGATCTGAAGCCGATTGATGAGGTAATAAATTTTCAACAATTTCTTTCCATTTTGGATTGCATGTCATTGTTATAAATAAATCTGGCTTACCATGATAAGCAACAAGAGCCATAGCATCCTGATATTGTTGCAACATATAACGAGGTGATCCTACAAATCTGGATGGCAATATTAACATTTTACCAACATGTGTATGATTTTCAATTCCTTGATTGTTCAAGTGATCAACTAATCCTTTATAGGTTTCACTTCTTAAATTTATTTGATTATTTTGACAAAAAAATAGTCTATCTTTCTCAATTTTAACGTAGTTATCAACAACCCATTGTTGAAACAATCTTCCGCCATGTAAGAATTGATTAAACTCATGATCTCTTATTGCCATTTTATATTTTATGTAAGCAGATCTTGATATAGTATGATTTCTAGATCGGTTTTTACTGTCATTACGAATCATATCAATACTGTAACCCTTACTTCCTTGTGGATAAAATATTGGATAAATCCAAGGTTCAACATTTGGATCCAAATTACTAACCAATTTTAATTCTTTACTTGATTTGTTATAAATTGTAACATAAGACTCTGGTATTAAACCTTCTGAATTTGTATTGAAAATTGCGGCAACCTCATTACTTTTTTGAAAGTTATACCTTCCTTTATCAAATCCTTTCTTTAAAGTAAATAATAATTGTAGTTCTGGAATTTTGGTATTATTTAGTTTTGCTAAAGCAGTCTCTGTCTTAATTACTTCAGACATCATCAACAAAGACTTTGTGAAATTGTTACAATCTCTCATTAAGTTCTCAATAATTAACAATAACTCTTCATCTAAATTGTCATGTTTCTTTAATCTGTAACTAACAGCATCTTCTGGATCATAAATGAATAATTGACCAAAAGAAGGATCATCATCTTTTTCAGGATATAAGGCATTATTCATTTGATAATAAATTTGACCTTGAATTTTGTAACAAAACGGCGCGGTCCTCGCCTATTACCTTTAAAATTGACTACATTAGCATTTAATGAAGCAAAAGCAAATGAATTATTATACATTCTAACATTAGTTCTAAAATGATCAGACTTTTTGTGCGATCCATCAAACAAACTTCTTAATTCACAAGGATATTCTACTAAAGGCAATAAAACACCACCATGGCTACAACAATCATTAAAAGTATCTTTGTTGTTAACTTTTTCTTTCGCAAAATGTTTAGCCTGACAATGTCTGCAATAAAAAGACATTTTACCAAGATAGTTTTCTTCCTTAATTAAAGAACTATCAACTGATATTGTTTTTAATTTAATTCTTTGACGATATGCTTTTTGGTAAGCTGCAAAACTTTTTTCAAATTTCTGGTTCGAAGTGTTATCATTTCTTGCAGTTGCATCATCTTTTTCCACTTCATTTAATGATTTTAACTTTATTTCTCTTACTTTATTCCCACCATTAATTTCTTGTGTTTTATACTCAGTTTGAGATATTTTTAGGTTATAATCTACTCCACTTAATTTAGTTATGGAATTATCAACAGTCATTGTTGTGTAATACTATCGTATCATCATCAGCTGTTTTCACTTCTTTTAAAAATTTTAAATTTATTTCTGTTACCTTATTCCCATCATTAATTACCTGTATTTTATCACCTGCAACTATTTGAGATACTCTTGAGTTATAATCTAGTTTACTTAAAATATGAATGTCTTTTTGTTGCTCATAATTTATTTTTTCTTTCAATTTAAGTCTTTGACGGTATGCTTTTTGATAATCTGCCGAACATTTTTTAATTTTGTGGTTCGAAGTATTAAATTTCCCAATATTTTTTGCAGTAACATGTAAAACTTGAATATCATTATCTTTTACCACTGATTTAAAATAATTAAATTCTTCTCGTTTATTATTATTACTATAAATTAATTCTGTCTTATCATCTATATGTTCTTGAGATATTTTCACGTTATAATCTACTATATTTGAAGCAAAAACATCTTTTTGTTTTTCAACGATCAAATTACTTTTCAATTTAAGTCTTTGGCGGTATGCTTTTTGATAATCTGCAGAACATTTTTTAATTTTCTTTTCTGAAAAATTAGATTTTTTTTCATTTCTTATTGATTTCTGTAATAATTTAGAATCATTTACTTCTTTGAAAGATTTTAACTCAATTCTTTTTTGGTTACACTCATACTGACTTAATTGTCTTTTTGAATTCAAATTTTCCTTTATATCCAAAGAAGTTTTTGACTTCTCTTCATTTTGATTACCTGCACGTACATAGTTATTTCCTTCTCTGACACCATCATTCGAAATTTTACAATTATTAATTAAAGTAATCGGAAAATGTGATAAACAATTATTTGCAAACATTGTGAACAAATGACTTCGCAAAGCTGCATGGTTATATACAACATTTTGAGGTTTAATATTGCAATAAATTGAAGTAGCAAATGCAATCGCGTATACACCGCAATCAAAAAAATTAGGCTGTTGTTGAACTACTGGAAAAACAGTAGTAGGTTGAAAAGGATATAATCTATTTAAAAATAGTCTTTGATATGCATTTAAGCATTTTCTGTTAAGACTATCATAAATGTATAATACATTTCCATCATAATACGTACAAATCCAATGTCCATTGTCAGAAGGTCCACTAAACAGAATTTGAATGTGGGACTGATTTCTGCTAATTGGTTTTATTTCATCCAACACATATAAAAAAGCTGTGTTTTGCATCTGTAATATACCACCTGATTCAATTTCTAACAATTCTTGAAACTTATATATGTGGCAATCATTTAACATTTCTCCTTCTGTTAGAATAATATTTACGTCAACGTCGCTTAATTTAAAAAAATTATGCTTATTCAAATTCCTTTTTATTAACAATTTTTAAATAAAAATATAATAATGAAATCAAAAATTATAATAAAATTATGTCTCTTTTCTTTTCTGTATATACAAATCTCTTTATTTCTAATATATCTCTTTATCTCTTATGTATCTCTTTATCTCTTATATATCTCCTTATATCTTTATCTTTTAATCTCTTTTATTCCTTTAATATCTTTATCTTTTAATCTCTTTATCTATTTTATCTATTTATTTCTTTTATATATCTCTTTATCTCTTATATATCTCCTTATATCTTTATCTTTTAATCTCTTTTATCCCTTTATATCTTTATCTGTTTTATCTATTTATTTATCTAATTCTGTCTCTTTTTCTTTCTCCGTATACTCTTTCAATCTTTATCTTTTAATCTCTTTTTCTCTTAATATATTTATCTCTTTATATATCTTTATAACTTAATGTCTTAATCTTTTTATATATTTATCTTTTTGTTTTTTTATTTTTATAATTGCTTTTTAAAACTTGTTATTTCTAAGCCCATCTTTATTTAACTCAGTTTTTATTTAAACACATTATTTTATTATTTCACTATATTTCTTAGTATTTTAACACGTTTAATTACTTTCTACTACTACTATTAACATAAAATAATTTATTTTGATACACTTTAAATTATAGCTAAACTTATTTTATACTTTTTTTAATCACTTTATAGTAACCTTGAACACTTTATCAGATCAAAAATAATACTTACATAATATAAGAATTTTAACACTTACTATAACTGTTTTATAATTATAAACTACTCTATTTAATTAATTTATTTACCTTTTTTTCTTTATTTATCCTTTCTTTTTAACACTTTCTTTAACTATTTTATTATTTATAACTATAAACTACTTTATTTAATTAATTTATTTACCTGTTTTTCTTCTCAATTTCTTTATTTATCCTTTCTTCTTTTTTCACATTAATTAATAATAATCACTTTTTATTAATAAATAATTTTTATCACTTCTTAAAAAAAAGAGATGTTCTCTTTAAGATGGTTTAAAAGTGACTAAAGTAAATCTATTCCCCCTCCTTACCTAATGAACAGTTATGGCTTAGTATATTGGGTAACTTTGAACAAAAGATGACAATCTATATCTATATATCTCTGGGCAGTGCCCAAGATAGTCCCGTGAGGGGAAGTAGCCTTCCCCCCTTTTCGGCACACTTGCTCGAAACTGAGTCCCAAACAACCCTCACAGCGGGGGCCGCTCGGACCCTTAAACCCTCATTAAGAAAAACTGATAATGACTTTTTATATAAAAATATAAATTTTTTAAATTTCAACATTTTTACTTTTCTATGAACATATTCAAATTCCTTACATCCTCACGATTTCATTCATATATTGATTGTCAAAAAAATGTTAAAATTTAAAAAATTTATAATAATTTATTTCTCTTTTTATTTATTCAGATACTTTTTTCATACACAATCAACATATGTATAAAATCGTGAGGGTATAAAAAATTTGAATATGTTCATAGAAAAGTAAGAATGTTGAAATTTAAAAAATTTATATTTTTATATAAAAAGTCATTATGAGTTTTCCTTAATGAGGGTTTAAGGGTCCGAGCGGCTCTCTTTTACTTAAGAAATACAATAAGAGTTTCCTTTACTTCTACCTAATTTCCATACTGTTCGTTTCATATAAGGGATTGTGTAGAATTTTTTAATGTAGTATTTAACTGTGCAAAATTAAATAAATTTTATTTAAAGTTACATTTTATTTAGTATTATTATTGTGTAGAGTATTTATTTGTAGAATTTATTTATTTAGAATCTTTTAAAACATAATTTAATCAATATTTTTTAAATGTGTAGAGTTTTCTGATGTACAATTTAACTGCGTAGAATTATAAATTAAAATAAAAAAATTATTATTAGAATTTTATTTAAATTAAAATAAACTGTGTCAAATTTTCAGATGTAGTATTTAATCATGTAGAATTAAAAGATTTTAATGATATATTTTGTTCTATTTAATTCTAATGTGTAGGACTTTTTTCTGTAGAATTTATTTGCGTAGAATTAATCAAATTTATTAAATGTGGCGTGTACAATTTCCTGGTGTAGAGTTAATTGTGTAGAATTTTATTTTGTAGGGTTTATTTGCGTAGAATCGCTACCACCCCGGATTTTAAAATAAATCTTGCCAGAACCGAATTTAATTTTTCCACTTGAACCACTCTTCAACACTTTCTCATTCCCATAAATGCAAAGATTATGATAGATCATGAATAGTATCTTTTTTTCTAAAGCGTTAACTAAGGGTGCATTCACACCATTGTTGGAAGAAAAAAAATGTAAGGTTCCGTCCCATTTTAACTTATGCTTTGCGTTTGCGAACGACTTTCGCGAACCTGTTGTACTTAGGCCTTAATAGCTTCGTCACACCTCCGCTGTGTGCCTGGCAGTGTTTGTGTAAGAGAGTGAAAAAAAATAATTTAAATTGTCTGAATCTTTCAATTTTATGTTTTGCCATGACGACCTGTAGGCAGGCAGCCGATCTATGATGATGCTGTATAGAGTATAAGAAAAATGAAATGAGTTTTCTCTCTTACTCGTATTGCGACTCACAGTGGGAGGAAATTACGAAAAAGTGGCCAAAAATCTAAATCTTAAATAATTCTCATGAAACTTGGTATCCCACGGTTTGTGGAGTCGCTGATTACGAATCTGATGTCAGATTTATAAAATAAAAATGGCGGATCCAATATGGCCGACGAAAAAATTATAGATTGTTCGGATTTGCTACAAAATTGTTCTTTAAGTATTTTTGGAGTCGCTGATTACGAATCTTGATATCAAATTTCCAAAACTCAAAATGGTGGATCGAATATGGCGGACGACATAATTATGATTGTTTGAAGTTGCTTAAAACTTATTATTCGGAGGTTTTTAAGGTCGCGGATTATAAAAACGACGTTTAAAATTCAAAATTTTTAATGACGGATCTATACTATAGAAGACGATGAATTTGAAACTTATTGGATTATATTGAAACTTAGTATCTTGTGATGTTTAAGATGTTTAATTAAGTACCTAACATTATTAAAACAAAATAGATTTGAATATATATTTACATTGATAATTATACCTAAATAAATATTTAAAAATTAATTCTCAAATATCAATTACCTGCCATCAGCCTGCTAACTTTTACAATTATTTGCAGTTTCCAGAGCCCACCACGAGGAGGTTACAGGTTTACAAGAGCTCCTTTTCTTTTTTTTTTTTTGTTTTTTTTTATTTTTATATTTTTTTGTATTTTTTGTATTTTTGTATTTTTGTATTTTTTTTATTTTGTTATTATTTTATTTTTTGTTTATTTTTTTTATTTTGTTATTATTATTTTTGTTTTTTATTTTTATTTTTTGAAAAACATATTTACTGATTAAATAAATACTTAGCAATACTAGTCTTCTCGTAATAGCTCTTGGTTTTCTAGGTTGCCGTAAAATCTCTCCATTTCTGGGTTACCATATTCATCATCATCATCTTTATCATCATTTCTCGTTTGGTCAAATTCTTTATTCGTGACATCAGAAATATTCTCTTTGGGAATTTCTGGCAATGCAAGTAATTCAATTACTGCAGATGGAAGAGGCAACTTTTTTCTTTTTTGTAATCGTGAGGATAAGCTAAGCGATGCTATAAGTGGATCTGATGAATCCATGGAACGGAAGAAAATGTCTTCCATTGTAGCTTTTCTGCTACATTTTCGACTGTTTCTTTCTCGAAAAGATTTGTAACTTTTGTTTCTAGCTTCGGAAGCTTCTTCTGCAAACATCCCTACAGGTAAGATACTGTTTTCAATTATCGCTTTACCATGAATTAGAATTTTGTGCAACGTTGCCGGCATTAAATACCACTTATAATATTGTATATAAATTTTTGCAGTTTGATGACACAACACTTCAAATTTATGAGGATTTATCGGAAGGTGGCTAGACAGAGCAATTAAGATTGTTGACAAGTTACGAACTAACTCTAAATTCAATCCTAAACAGTTAGCAAAAACCTCTGGATTTTGAAATGCCCGACGAGCTGTGTTACCATCATTACTAGTTCCACAGCCTCTAGCTTTAGGCATGTCCACCTTTAATCCCAATTTCTTCCACAAAATGTCTTGGATTTCAGCTTTTCTGCGTGAATATTCTATCTTATCAGTTGCACTTGTAACCCTCCACTTATTTATGTTCTTTCTGTAAGAAATATTCAAGCAGCATTCCATAGCTTTAATCCAAGCATGTAATGCGCTAATCCCATGTTGCAATGAATTCGTAATTGGCCAAAAAACATCCTTTAGGATATTTTCAAGATCATTAAACTGCTTCGGTGTCGCGTGACAAATTGGACATGTCTGGGATGATTTTGTCTCCGTAATTGCGTTTAAAACTTTACCGTCTATAAGTGTCATGTGCAAAGAGAAATGTATACGTATCTTATACTCTGACTTCTCAATTTCCAAGTATTCGAGTTTTTCAATTTGTTCGTCTATTAATTGCTTCTGCAATTTAATAGTTTCGGTTGTTTCTTTAATCCATTTAAGTGCAATTGGTCGACAAAATTTTTCGGATTGAGAGATTGCATTATTCCACAAAATGATCCCATTTGTTGTTACTAATCTTAGTGGAATGCACGTACATGCAAATAAATTTGTATCACTTATTTCTGTACTTGCATCAGAGTAAGATTGTTTAAAAGAAGAAAATCCACTAGTTTCATCAAAACCCCAAGAAAAAATAAACACAGTTTCAATATCACGGCAATTTGACTTTTGAGTATGTGCAAGTATCACTTCATGTTGTAAGTCAATAATTCTTGTTGCTGTGTGATGTAAAAGAGATTGAAGTTGACAATCAGCTCCACTTTCATTTATCTGAATGGCTTCTCTAGGTGGTCTACAAAGTCATTTCGTTTCCTTTACACGATCATAAGATGGCCAAACATCAGAACCACACGCTTTAGTTTCTAAATGAATATTTGTGTATACTGATTTAGAAAGCTTGTTATCAAACAGAAAAGCGAGTGCTTCTTCTGGAGTCTTGACTTTAAAAGATTGTGGAGCTTTTATTAATTGTTTTATCTGCACACAACTTTGAGGATTTGAAATCAGTTCCTTCAAAACTGAACTTAATTCAGTATCATGCGATTTATTTGCGGCGTAACGTGCAGCCATTAAAATTTTAAGTGGATCATTTTTGCATTGATTACTTATTTCTCCAATTACCCTTCGTTTAGATCGATCCGACATTTCCGAAAACTCAACACTTGGACGACCACGTTTTAAAGTAGAAGAAACAATAGGAGAATTATTTGTTCTTAAATCAGGAACGACAAAGATGGAATTAATCCATTCCTTATGCTTTTCTATAAATAAGTCTTTACTTTTTTTTCTTTTTTAAATTTTTCGTTTCTTTTAGAAACAAGAGCTGAAATCAATTTCGTCAAACATTGAAGATCTTTGGTATCTATTCTGTCTCTATCAATTTTCAATTTATTTAAAATATATTGAACACCACTTCCTTTTTGAGCATCCTCTAAGTCTAAAATTTCTCTTTTTGTGAATGTTGCCATATTTGAATTTAATGTATGAAAAACAACTAACGCCAAAATTAATACTAGAAAATTTCTAGTGAAATTTCAAGATTTTAGTGCATAAAATTAAATAACTAAAATTCTTAAAATTTTAAATTATAAACGTCTACTTTTTAATTTTAAGTGTTATAATTCTTTTACGACTTGTTTTTAATATGTATTAAAAGCAACAGAAAACTTTAAATGTGGGCCTCTCAGTAGCGTTACACGACCGTATGTTATTGCAACTTTTGCGCACTTTGAGCACGCTCGGGATTATTTGAGGATATTTCAGTTAATATGTAAAAGCGCATTTTTGCGCATTAACACATGAAACTAGAGACCTTAAGGAATATTTTCATACCAAAGATTTTATTTTATCAAGAGTTGTCTAGAGTTGCCATCATTCGGCAGCGTGCACTTTTAATATAAATTTAACAATTTATGAATAAATTAAAGCAATGTTAGAATTTTTATTTTATTTGTAAAGTCAATTCAATATATATTAAGTCAGTATATTCAAATTGAATAAAAAATGTGAAAATTGGAAGAATTTTTTTAGAAAAACGTTTATATTTGACACTTTTTCAACGATTTTCACAAAGTTCAAAAAGAATTAAAGTGTAAAAAAATTGGCGTTTAATAAAACTACTACAAAACCAAATCTTCCAAATTTTTACTCCCACCTACTTTGAGGTCTCTAGATATACAAAATATGTTTGTTTAGTCCCAATATGAATTTCGACTTTTGGCCACTTTTTCGTAATTTCCTCCCACTGTGCGACTTACTGAGGGAGCATTTGACAATCGGTTCTTCTACCCTATGCGTCTCAGTCAAATGCATTGATATCTCTTTCTGTACCACAAGCTGAATTACAATATTATTGCGCAGTCTATTGTTATATATCTATTATCTCATTTTTAATACTGGGTGAACGCCACAATCAGTCAATAAGAACCTTCTATTAAGTAGAAATATTTTAAGTATGGAGTTCTTATTAGTTTAAATTTTTTTCGATTTCACGCTTTGACTATTTTACGCCTATATATATGACGAAATCTTTAGGGAGCTTTCACACTTCCGCATGCAAAACATATGCAAGCAGATTGACATAGGCTATTTTCGGCGTTCACTCGGTGTTAACACCGCACGGTAGTGTTGAAGCAAAATAAAGTTTTTCTACGTCGCCAAAAAAATCATTTGTACAATCTTTTAAAGCGTTATCTCAAGATTCAAAATCAATAAATATTGAAATCCCAGCTGCTCGTCCTAGCATTTAAAAAAAATAAGATTTTCATTTAAAAAAAATTTTTAATTTCTAAAATTATTTTCTTTGCGTACTAGTAAATTAATATATCAATTTAATTAGAGTTAGATTTTATAATTTGTTATATAAAAAAATTAAAAAATTAGCAATGGTGAGTGAATATAAAAGTTAATAAAGAACAACTGGTCGCAAATAAGAGTAGTATTTTGTTAATAAAATAGTTACAAATTTATATGATTGAATAATTTATACTTTTTAATGTGATAAAACTGCTGGTACAAGAATACATAATATACACTTTATTTAATTTATATTTATAAAACATAATTCAAATATTCAGAGAAGAAAATTGTGTAAGAGCACTTTCCAATTTTTCTAGGTATGCAGGATGATTTAAATCGTTAACTTTATAACTTTTTCAAGTTTCCAAAAAATGTCGATGAATAGAATCACCTGGTTGCTCCAAAAAAGTCCTAAGCCAGAATTATCGTCGGTAATTATTTACCAATCGGTAATTATTCTTTTCATAATTTGTGAAAAAATGAATGTGCCATTGCGATTTAACTTTACGTAATCAAACGATAATTACTATACCCCCAAGTGATGTAACACATACATACAGATATATATGTATACCCAGGTGCGAAATTCGATCGGCCGCCAAGTTGGAACGTCGGGCAAACTGTGGCACCCAAAGATTGCCCGACTTTGGTTGAAAGTTTCTCCCAAAGTTGGGCCAATCGTGAATACCACCGTGACAAACGCGAGTATTTGATCGTCGGCCCGCCCATCAGCTACAGTTGGGCCAATGGTCGGGTAAAAATTGGCCCTTAAAGTTGTAAAACCAATTTTATGATGGTCCATCCAAAGTAAGAGGCCTTACTTTACTATTTTTTTACAGTCATTACATTTAAAAGATTAAAAACGTTATTTGCATCTTAAAATACGATATTGAAACTACAAAAAGTAACAATTGTATCGGTTTTCAACTATTATTTACGATTCGTAGAGGGCGTCAAAGTATGGCGATCTTTAATTTGTAAGATTTAGCGGAGCCCCCGATAGAGCAGTTCCTGACAGTCTAAAGTCAAAAAACAAAATTAAATTCTTAGTACACATAAATACCTAATTGACGTATGTGATGGAATTTAAAAAAAGAAAAAAATGGAAATGGCAACCTTTTAAAGTCAATTTTTAAGAAACGATGATTTTGATTTGTTAAATTTTTGACTTTGAAAGGACGACAGTTTCGTTTTTTTACTTTTTTTAAATTCCATTACATACGTCCACTAGGTATTTATGTGTACTAAGAATTTAATTTTGTTTTTTGACTTTAGACTGTCAGGAACTGCTCTATCGAGGGCTCCGCTAAATCTTACAAATTAGAGATCGCCATACTCTGACGCCCTCTACGAATCGTAAATAATAGTTGAAAAGCGAAACAATTTTTTTATAGTTTTAATATTGTATTTTAAGGTGCAAAAACAGTTTTTAATCTTTTTAATATTATGACTGCTAAAAAAACATAAATGAGGGGCCAATTTTTTACCTTCGCAAACGCGAGTACACCTAGTGTTGCATTCGAGCGAGAAATCGCTCGAAAAGAACGAGAAATCTCGTAAAGAATACAATGAAAACAATTGAATGTGATTTAATATTCAATTGTTTTCATTGTCTTCTTCACGAGATTTCTCGTTCTTTTCGAGCGATTTCTCGCTCGAATGCAATACTAAGTACACCTCAAATCAAAATAGTATTGGTTGAAAAAACGCTAGGACGAGCAGCTAGAATTTAAATATTTATTGGTTTTGAATCTTCAGATGACGCTTTAAGGGGAGATTCCACAGAAATTAAGGTTTTTTTAAAAAAAAATTTTATAGGTAGTAAAATAAATATTTGTTAGTTAAACTTTTTTTACAATAAAATACTTGTGTTAAAGTAATAAAAACCATTTTTTATTTATTTATTTTTTTAATGGAGTGTTAGAAAATGGCTGCCGAAAGTGGTCCCCTCTAAAAGTTGTTTACATTTTTTCTCTGCGACAATTAATCTAAAATAAAAAAATCAAAAATTTTCTTCATCTATACCTTTATGGCTATCGTGTAAACTAGAACAAAAAAAATTTATTGAAAAATAACCAAATGACAGACTTTTTAATTTTTCGACCATAATTTTGCAACTTAAATTGTTTATAACTTTTATAAATATTAATAGATCTTAAATATCCTAGTTTACACTAAAACTACACATTCAATGAACATGCTGTCCAAATTGCAAGTTATTTCGTTGAAAATTGTAAAAATGAGAGTGTAAACAAGTTGGAAATGTGTAGTTTCGAGAAAAACGGGTTTAAAGTTTGAAGGACCAAATATACAAAAATTTAACTTAAAGTTAAATACATAACCTTTGATATGTAACAGTAGACATTTCTTATTACTTAAGAACTACTCTTTCAAGCGGTGCGAAAAGAAAAAATGTAAATTTTAAAATAAACAAATTGCAGTTAGGTAATTAATGAAAAAACATGAATTTTCGAGGTGGAAAGGTGATGTTATTCCTACTCTCCTGCTCGCGAGTCTATTTTTAACGCTTCAGACTATTTTTCCCGTATTTTTTAGATAATCATACTAACCAAAAATTAAAAAAAATAATTTCGGTATTCAAAAAAAAATCAGTGGAATCTCCCCTTAAAAGTTTGTACAAATAATTTATTTTGGCAACGTAGAAAAACTTTATTTTGCTTCAAGATCACCGTGACCGAGTAAACGCCGAAAACAGCCATAGTTGGGTTCAAGAGTGAGACAGATAGATTAATTTCCTGTCTCTCTCACTCTTGAACGCTACCATGGCAATCTGCATGCATAAGTTTTACATGTAAGGTCTAACTTGACCCTTGGGGTACAGTCCCAAGTTGAACAGCTCTACTGCCTGCCTGTCTGCCTGCAGGTCGTCATGGTAACACATAAGAGTAAGAGAGTCAGAAAATTAAAATTTGAATTTTCCGACTCTCTTACTCTTATGTGTTACCATGACGACCTGCAGGCAGGCAGTGAGCTGTGCGAGCGCCTTTATGTGAAGAAAAAAAGAAATTAAGAAAGTGGAAAAGATTGTGATATCTGTCTATTTCTCTTGCACATAGAAAATTTTACTTTTTCTTTATGTTTTATGCTTCTTCATGTCTTTATGATATTTATATCTTTATGTTTATGTAATTTCTACGTTATGAAGATGTATACCAAATAAGTTTGCTATATTTTTCCTGTAATCCATTTTTGTAAATACATATGTATACCAATTTTCATCTTTCTAGGCAATAGTAATAAACTATGATGGTACATGCCATTTTTTGCGAAAAACGGCTAAAATCAGATGTTTTTCGCGGAAAACTCTATGAAGATCAATTCCAATCACATTCGCTATATTTTTCTGTAATCTACGCGTAAAAATATATAAGTGCACTAATTTGTAGCTCCCTAAGTGTAACACTGACCGCTTGGGGGGAGGGGTACATGGTCATTTTTTAACTGTTCCAATAGAGTTCCTACCGGGTACGGAGCATTGAAAATGAAATAGAAAATTATTTATTAGAAAATGTTTTTTTTAACTTTCTTTTAAATAACTTTAATACTTATTTAAAAAAAACGAAATTCATAGCTTAGGGGGAAGACTTTGCTAATTCAGAATAACATCGAAAAAGATTGGTGATTACTATTGCAGACAAGTTTCATAAATGCAATGTTACTAATAATTAAGTTTTCTGTCAATTTAAGGAATAAACAATTCTTTTAAATGATAAAGCAAATCAAATAAACAATATAACCTTCTTTTCGTCATTGTATTGCAAGCTAAAAAATCAGAAAATATTGCGTAGCTAAAAATACATTTCCTTCATAATTCGTCTAAAAAGGCATTTTTTACGGATCGTGTGAAACGGCACAGATGGCATGCAGAATGAATGTACAAGAATTTTTGACACACAATGTACATATGCTGTGCCGAAATTTTTTCCGTGTACCAGGTGACCAAATTTTCGTTTACTATCGATAACGGTCACTTGTATAGTCAGACAGTTAATTAATATAATTAAAAAAAATCAACTACAATTTTACATTTAAAAATTTTAGATTTTATACTTACTGATATTATTATAATTAAATGTAATATCAAATATTAATAAATAATAATATTAATAATTAAAAAATAAAATACAGCAAAAACATTAAATAAACTGAAATTCTGACTAAAAAGTGACTTTTTTAAAAACCGAAGTAATCGATTTTCAATTTTATCTTTCATTACAATCTTTGATTAATAAAGAAATTTTTGCTTCTTTTAAGGAAGCCTTATAGTGATCTCGATTTTCGACTTTCTTAGAATCAATTAGTTTTACATATTTCCAAGTGTAGTACATATATTTCGTTGAGAGGAACAAATGTCCGGATGTATGTGTGTATGTATGTGTGTGTATGTATGTGTATGTGTGTATGTATGTCACACGATTCTTGTGAACAAATTTTCTCTTACACGTTTTGACAGATTTTGATAAATTTTTGTAGTTGTATTACGGCCACGAATATCTTGAATCAGACAGAAGGATTTTCAAAAATATCTAAAATTAAACATTTTTTTGGAATTTTTTTAATTTTTTAAAAAAATTGTTTTTTTATTTTTTGAAATAACTTCTTTATTTATTAAAATTTTTATTTATTCTTCTCACTATTATATTCCTGGCATGAAAACGAATCGATTCATGTATATAAAGTTTATATTTTATCAATCTTTAAACAATTAATCGATATTTTTATTTCTAAAAAAAATTCAAATTTTGTATTTCTTAAAATAAATTTTTTTATTATTAAAATTTTCATTCACTCTTGACAAAATTATATTCCTGCCGTGAAAACGAATCGATTCATGTATATAAAGTATTTATTTGATCAATATTTGTAAAATTAATTGATATTTTTATTTTCAACAAAAAATTCAAATTTCGTAATTTTTCATTAATACTTTAAAATAATTATTCCTTAATATTAATTAATAATTTAATAATTAATAATTATAATATTATTTAATATTTATTAATATTATTAATAAAATAAAATTAATTATAAATAATTAATAAACTATATTATATTATGTATGTTAAACATAGACTTAAAAAATATTTTTAAAAGAATTTAAATAAATAGAGGAAGCTAAATGACCATGAAATGAACAACTTGTTTCCATTTATGCGAAAGTAGTGATCTTTATGGTTAAAATGATATTAAAAATTATTTCAGTCTTTGCGTAGAGGTTAGAGAAGGAAATTTGAGAAATTATACGTCTTCAAAACTTAAATCTATTAATAAGGCATTTATTTCGTTTTGTTATTGAAGGTTAATATTTTAAAAAGTATGAAATTTGAATAAAACTGTGCAACGATTGATACAATTTTTAATATAAAAAAAGGACACAACTTTGGCATATATGGCACGGAGGGAATTGGATGGTGAAGGCGACTATCGGTTCATTTTTGATAACTCAACAGTTTCGTTAATTTTCGACGGACAAAAATAGCAGTCGCATCTATTAAACAATAGTAGGAAAGACTGTACTTTTAGTCAGGGTTACATAACAGGAACTAAACCGCAAAGAGCGCTACTATCGCTCTCCATGCATTTCTGCTACTAAACACGTTTTTATCACAACTGTAACTTTTCTCGCCGTAGGGAAAAATTTCTTTATTCGTTAGTGATTTTAATGGAAGAAAAAAATCGTAAATCGATTACTTCGGTTCTGAGAAAAGTCACTTTTTAGACGAAATTTAATTTAATTTAATGATTTCGCTTTATTTACGATATTATTTATTACATATTTGAAATATTTAAGAAAAAATACACCACCCTCCGAAAGTATAAGTAAGGCCACACGTGCAGGACCCAAAAACATACCAATCTTAAAATCACGATTTTCTTGTAAATACAAATTTTAGAAAAGTAAAAAATATACCATTTGAAACGTTATTAAATTTTACAATTAATAATACATAACTGAAAATTTTATTAATTTACACAAAGGTAGCAGTAATCGACAAATTTGACAAAAAATTAAAAAAATAAAACTTTTTTGGAATTTTAGCAACTTTTGCATATTTTTTAAAGATTCAAGAAAAACATTGACACTTACATAGGTTTAATCATACAAGTCTCATTTTCAACTTTAGATCAAAAGTGTTTAAAGATCTTAAACGGTTCCCGAGATATTATTATACAACGTCCGAGCATTTTCAGTCAAAAACCGTCTAAAATCGACTAATTTAGTGCATTTGTCAAAAATCAAGTTTAAAATAAATATTACATACATAATTATTTATAGTGAATTCTGTTATCTGCTCTAGAGTGCTTTAAAGGTGCTCCTCAAAGGAGTAGCATTTACGATTTAACAAATATGCTATTGCCAAAGCATACAAAGAGTACTCTCACACGGAGCAGAGAACAGTTAACCAAATTCGATATTAATTATGTTTTTTAGGAATAAACATAAAAAGCTTGATGAGAGTCGCGCGTAGCGCGCCCATTAGCTCTAGTTTTTTAAATTTTGAAAGAGGTTTGTAGAGAAATGGTTTTCAAGAAAAATACCTCAGAAATCCCAATTATCTTTATTTAAATTATCAAAAATAATCAAGGAAAGTTAGTTATCATATAAGTGTTACCAACTGAGTTACTGAGAACACGTGTTTATATCGCACTCGTTTATTTTTGAAAATATTCAAGAATTGTGACATAGTAGTTTACTTTTTTACACTTCTGACATTTTTCGCTAAGGTCTTTTTCACGGAGTGAAGTTCATCTCTCGTGTATTGTTGAGCATTCAGGACTTTTTTGATATAATTGTGTATTTGGTTGAAACCAACATGCCGATGTGCATAGAATGTCAAACTAACGTATCGAGATCCTCAGGTGTAGGTTTGACCTGCGTAAAGTGCAATGGTATTGTTCATAGTGCCTGTGCTAATGTTAATATATCAAAAAAGGATTTTGAACGATTAAAAAAAGGAGCAATCCCTTTTTATTGTAATAATTGCAAAGAAGTGAGTGACATCTCTTTGGTTTCGCGGGTACCTTCTTCTCAATCTCAATCATCGTCAGCTCTCTCGATATCTAACAATGATCTGTCTGACAAATGCTTGGATGCTATACGGGCTGCCGTGGAACAGGGGCAAAGCGCCAAATTTGCACAATTTCAAGATCAAATGGCATCAATGTTTGAAACTTTTAAAAAGGAGCAAGCCGATTTTAACAGGAGTTTATTATTAAGCATATCGTCGATGAAGGAAGATATTAATGAAAATTCTAAAAAAAATTAGCTCAATAGAAATTAATACTCAGTGTTTAACAACTTCTTAAAAACTGCCAGAGTTGAAAATGAACAGTTAAAGTGTAGAATTGGTCATTTAGAACATTCGGTCAATATGAAGGAACAATCTGCACTTCTTTCTTCGCTCGAAATACATGGACTTCCTGTAAAAAGGGAGGAAAATTTGCGTGATTGTTTTATTACTATAGCGAAAAGTCTAGGTGTTCTTATCACTGATAACAATATTGACAACATTTTCAGAATTCGTAAACCTAATACAGAAAATTCAATTCCATCAATTGTGATTGTTAAGCTTTCAAATCAAAATTTGAGGGACAAATTGATTAATGAACGCAAGATTAAAAAGAATTTTTCTACAGTCGATATTGGTTGGCGTGATAATGAGAAATCGTTTATCTACATACGTGAATCGTTAACACCCATGAACCGTCGAATCTAGTCTGCTGCTCTAGCCTTAAGGAGAGATAACAAAATTAAATATCTATGGATTTCCGGTGGTAAAATCTTTGGGCGTAAGGCAGATGGCGAAAGAAGGTTCCAGTTAACATCGCTTGAGGCTGTCAACGCTATAAACTAACAACGTGGAAGATTAGTTTTGTTTTTCTTTTTTGATTATTTTCTAAATTTTCTTTTTTTATAATTTATCATTGTTATTATTTTACTGTATTTTGAAAGACATTTTACAAAGTTCTATAATAACTAAGTTTTTGGAGTTTTTTACGAATTTGTCTTATTTACTTTAAAGAAATAATGAATCTTCTATTTTTTACATTTCTAATCATCTAGTAATTTTTTCTTTATTTTTGAAAATTGTTAATTATTTAATAATTACTTTTGTAAATTTATCTCAAATTAATTATGTACTGTATGCTTTCTACCATTTTTGTTTTGTAATCTCGAAGCCTGTGTACTTTTATAATTTACTTATTATTTTCAATTATGTTGTAATATTTTCTTTTTCTTTAAAAATTGATAGTTATCTAATTATTTATTTTTTCAATTTAAATAAAATTAATTATCTATTCTCTATTTTACAATATTTTTGTTTTGTAATTTTAAAGACTGTTTATTTATATATTTTCCTTATAATTTATATTTTTATTTCAATTGGGGACAGTGTGTGGCCTACTTTCGATATTGCTTTTTATGAATTTAATTATGGCGATGTTAAATATTCGTCATGTTAATGCGTAATCCTTGCGTGCACATTTCATGGAATTTAAGGATTTCTTTGAAACAGGATTTTATGATGTCATTGCTGTTTCTGAAACATGGTTAAACTCCAGTATACCTTCTAGTCTTGTTAATTTACAAGGATATAATATATTTCGTAATGATAGGGAGAGATGTAGGGGTGGTGGAGTGTGTTTATATGTACACAGGAATATTAGATGTTCCTTAATTTCTATGAGTGTTGAAAGTTCTCATCCATCTGCAGAGTTTTTATTTCTGAAAATCCATGCTGAACATGATAGTGCTTTGCTTGGGGTAGTTTATAAACCGCCAAATTCTTCATTTAGAAATGACTTAGAGAATCAAATCTTTTCTTTAGTTCAATTTTTTAATAATATTTTGATAATGGGCGATTTTAATTGTAATTTAAATGCTTCTTCACCTCATACTAATTATTTTGCTTCTATGATATATTCGGCTGGACTAACAGTTGTGCCTCACGATTCGACGCATCACTTATGCAATTCTAATACTAGGATTGATCTTATGCTGGTTGATGATTTGGATAAAGTGCTCTCGATTGGTCAGCATCCAGTTTCATTTTTGTCAAGTCATGATTTGATCAACATTAAATTTGATTTTGGAGGAGATTGGTCCCAAACTACTAATAATTATTTTTTTATACGTAACTTACATAATGTTCATGAGACTGATTTTCTTGCTTATCTTTCAACTTACGATTGGACAAGTATATATTCTGCATCTGATGTAAATATTAAAGTATATAAGCTTACAGCTTATTTAACATCCGCTTTCGATCAGTTTGCACCTCTTCACGTACCTAATATTAGGAAAAGATTTGCCCCATGGATGACTGGCGAATTAAGAGCACTTATCAAAGAGAGAAACAAACTTTGTCGAGTTGCTAAACGAACTAAAAAGATTACTGATCATGATAAATTTAAAAAAAATTCGTAATTTAGTAAAGACTAAAATTAGAGATGCTCGTAATAAATATAACTTTAACATTATCCGAAATAAAAGTAAATCAGCAGATATTTGGCAGATTTTGAGAAATTTGAATATTCTACCACAAAAGAAAAAAACAGCTTAGAAGTTTTCTAAGGGATAATAATTTCCTTGAGCCTCTGCAGTCGGGTTTTCGCGGTAATCACAGTACATGTACGGCATCTTTAAAATTTACTAGTGATGTTAAACTTGCAATGGACTCGAAACTCATCACCATTGTAGTTTTTTTGACTTTTCGAAGGCATTTCCATCAGTTAATCATAATCTTTTAATACGTAAACTTTCTTCATTTAAATTGTCGAAATCTGTATGTGATTGGTTTGAATCATACATTAATTTTAGGGTTCAGAGGGTTATTGATGGAAATGGCATTGAATCAAGATGGAATGGACTTAAATGTGGTGTTCCTCAGGGTGCTTCACTGTCTTCTTTACTTTTTAATTTATTTATTTTGGATTTGGGAAGTCATTTAAAGCATTGTAAGTATCATAAATATGCTGATGATTTTAAATTTTATCTTTCGGGTCCATTATCATCTTTACCAGACCTACTTCGAATGATTCAAGTAGATATTCATTACGTTGAGCAATGGGCGAGTGATAATGGACTTGTTCTCAATTCTGATAAAACTCAGGCAATGTTAATCTCGGCATCGGGTCAGCCTTCGTATGAGGCGTTGTCAACTTTGCCTTCACTTTTGTTGGGGAGTAAACCCATTGTATTCAAGGAGACAGTGAAGGATCTTGGGTTGATATTAAATAGAACATTGTCTTGGAAGGAGCAAGTTTCTGACATATCGCGTAAAACATTTAGTACATTACAACAACTAAATAGAAATAAAGACTCACTTCCTACATCTACTCGTTTAATGCTGGTCAAATCTTTGATTCTTTCCTTCTTTGACTATTGTTTCATTGTTTATGATGATATCAGCAATGACTTAAATCAAAAACTTGAAAGATCCCTAAATGCTTGCATTCGTTACATTTATGATATTCCTAAGTTTGAACATATTACGCAATATAGAATTAGGTCTGGCTTATTAGATGTTGCTACTAGACGTAAATTTTTTATGGGTAATTTACTTTTCTCATTATTTAAAACAAAAGTTCCTGATTATTTATTTAATTTTTTTGAGTCCAACAAAATTTTCGAAGAAGGTTACTACAAGGCTTAGAGAAAGAAAATCGATATTAATAATACCACCACATCGAACTTGCATAATGCAACGATGTTTGATTGTTAGGGGTGCAAGACTGTGGAATAAATTGCATCCAGTTTTAAGAAATGCACCTAATATATTAGCATTTAAAAAATTATTTTTTGAATTATTATTTAGAGAAAACAATGGAACATTTAATATTACTTATTGGTATGATATATCAGTATTGTTATAAATTATCTACAGTTTTTAGTTCAGTTTCCATATATTAGTAAAGCTGTTACATTCTTTATATATATATATTCAATATTATTGTTATCTTATTTTCGTAATTTCTTCTCACTATTGTTATAATAATCATTGTAATCATTCTTGAATAAGTAACCAAATTTAATTTTAATGTATTTGTTCCAAGAAGGGCTTCGTAGCCCTAAGAACTTTGTTATTCTTAAAATAAAATAAATATATATATATATTTAATCTATTCGCAATACACTCAATTATTTTCATGAATAGTAAAATTTGAACAAAACAAAATTACTTTCAGGAATCCCGATAAAATTCATTGTAAGAAACAAATTATTTCTACAAATAATAATTCAATTACTAGCAAAATCCTACGCGTGCGATGCGCGCGTAAATGATTTATACAATTATCGCGACCTTTCATACAAAAGTTTAATAAATTTAATTTGTATTGTTCCGTGTTTATAATAGTTATGCAAAAAAATTCCAGAAACTTTAACTGAATTAATTATTCCCTCGCCTCGGAAGCAAAAACATTTTTTTTAGAATTTCATTTTATTGGAATCCGAATTTACCAAAAGAGGTAAAGTTACCGAAGATTTAGTTAAAATACTATTATTATCATAAAATATTAATTATTTAAACTTTAAAATTTAAGTAACTTTAATTAAATTTATTATCGTCAAACAAAAGTGTCCAATAAAATCAGTTCCCAGATTGAGTACATTGTCAAAAAAAATGGTTTGATATTAGAAGTTAAACCTTTCATCAATACAAAGTTTGAGAAATTTTATTAGACTCATATTGACTGGAAATTTTTTTTTATTTGTAGATTTAATTATATTCGAAATAAAATGAGTTTAAATTTGATGAGAAAATAAAAGCGTGAACATTAGGACAAAACCAGAAAGAAAACGGGGAATTTAATGGTTGCAAGAAACCTAAGCACAATTTATAATCGGTCAATATTGATAGAGTAAGGGCCGGTTTTATAACTTCGACTTTAAACCGAGTATAGTCAAACTGAGTTAATTTTTAACAAGAGCTCTAACCGAGAGTTTATGATTCATATGTTCCACAACAGATTTTTGAGCGTCGTTTAACTAAACGTATACCTCCTTCGAAATAATTCTATT
Source organism: Leptopilina myrica (nomen nudum) (assembly GCA_032872475.1). Classification (NCBI taxonomy): domain Eukaryota; kingdom Metazoa; phylum Arthropoda; class Insecta; order Hymenoptera; family Figitidae; genus Leptopilina; species Leptopilina myrica (nomen nudum). The sequence continues at coordinate 9,232,726 of CM065461.1, forward strand.
TTTTCACTTATTTCTACTATATCTGACGTTTTCATTGGGCAAAGTAAAAACCGGAACTTTGACACATGTTTCAAACAAGCAAAATGTTGACATATGTCGAATCTTTATGAATCGTTTGTATAAAAAGTATATGTATATTGTTTAAAGCACTATAAAATGTCAGTGAAATTGAAAAAGAAAATTTAATGTAAGAATAAAAATAATTTTTTTTTAATCTCTGAGGAATTAGTTTTATTCCTAATACTTGTAAATACGAGCAAAATAATTTATTTTTGTGAATTTTATTTAAGTTAACGAAATATAAATTTTAGCCAGGGTTTAGCCATTTTAGCCCGAGTTTAAAAATTGTGGAACTCATAATTTCCACTAAACCGAGTTTACTATCTTAAACTCTGGTTAAATAAAGTTGTGGAATTGGCCCTAAATGTCGGTTAAACCTTTTCCTAATATCTTATTAGCGGTCGTTTTTCATTAATTATTTAAAAAAATTTTACACTGTTTTCAAATGGAAATGTGAAAACTAAAAATCTAATTTTTACTACTTGTTCAAAATTAACCTCTAGTGGAAGGGTGCGAAGCCTGAAATAGTTTTAAACTGTTGAAAATAATAACTAAGTTAAAGTTATTCTTGATGAAGTTACAGTAACAATCACAAAAATTAATATCTTACATTTTTCTGCCTTTATTTTACAAAATTGGCAATTACAAAATTTGTTAATTTCAATTCTAATTTTGAGATAATTTCAGAATCAAAATTATTAAAATTCGTTTATTAAGTACAAAACTAACTATTGTTAAGAAGAAAAAGGCAATTGAAATAGTTAATATTTTTTTTTACTTTTTCATGTTAGGAATAATATTTAAGGTCTATACGAAAAACAAATTGAAAATAGAGAAGTTGAAATCAGGGAAAAAGAAACTTTCCTTTCTTTTGTTAGAATTTTCTACCGTCCGACCCTCATTATTTATGCGTTATGGCTACATGGGATACACCAATTCGAGATGACATCAAATTTAAATGTATTTAATATTAAATTTCAGACTTCAATAGTTGGAAAACCATTAAAACAATTATTAATGTAGAAATAAAGTAAACATAGTCGCATAATTGCATAACTGCAATAAAACTCACGATTCAGATGAAAATTTACCAAAATTCATATCAAAAAAAGAGTTTTATTAGATGCAATGATCGAATTTTGAAAATAAATAAAATACTAATGCTAGATGCAAAACGCCAAATACACCTGTTAATTCTCCGATCTGGCAGAAGTGAGAGAACATTAAAATTAGTTCATCCAGAAGTCACGACAATCGCAGATACGCTGCCACGCCCCCCCTCCACAGAATTGAAACATACAAAAATATTAGGAGATTCTGTTTAATTAAAATTCAAATTTTAGATAAAATTCTATATTTTATTCAATTATTTTCAAGAAAACATCTTAGAATTTCAACTGCTTGAACTAGAGTCTGCATAATTCTTTCCTTAAAAAGAAAACTAAATGAATCAAAGAAATTTTTTTTTATTTTAAGGTACATTCAAATATTGAGTAAATTAATTATTTTTTTTATCAATTAAATTCTATAAGAATCTTCTAATAAGATGAATTAAATTTTAGGCAACAATTGAGTATTAAAAGCAATATAGCGTAAAATTTCCCTTGGAAACAATTGAATCTTGAAATTATCCTCTTTTTTTATTGAAGTCTCAAAAGCGTCTGGTTTAATAATCATATATATAAACATATGTAGACAAGTATTTCAATTCAATTTCGTTTTCCAAAGCACTCATTTTTGAAGCAAACGATTTTCTGTTTGATCCAAATTTACACGCTCTTTCTTCAAATTCATCTATCAGATGCCTCAAATGAAAATGTCAAAGAAGCAATAATTATCCTGATGTTACATATAGGGGCACATCTCTAGAACCCCCAACTATTCAATAAGAAAAAATTTTTTAAAATATTTTTTTAGCACAGTATTGTAACCCTGTCTACATAAACTTTAAGAAATAAGCTTTCAAAATATGCAAGTGGACAGACAAAATAATTCGTCTTCAAAATTATAAACTATTTAAAATTGCGAATTACTTTTAACGTGCAGAAAAATTTTAACAGGTGCTTCTTTTTTTTAATCGAAAACAGTTGAAAGTAATTAATTAAGGTGTTCTAATTCATAATAATAATAATAATATTATTCTCTTTTTTTGAATTACTAAAAAATATAATTATTTTAATTTTTAAAATAGATTTTAATTAAACTGAATTGTAAGAATATGACATTATAATGTATAATGGTTACCTTGCAATTCCCAAAGACATTTTACTTATATTTAACACTCACAAACTTTCAAAGTTATATTCACTTTTTTTATCATTTATTCTGCGTAAAAAAGCAAATAAACATTAAAACTTAACCTTCATTTTACTTATTAACAGTTTTTATAAAAATGAGAATCGATAACTTCATACTTGACAATTTCTTTTCTAAAAATTTTGGTCTATTAAGGTCGACCGTAATAGATAAATATTTTTACATTATCTTTGCAATAAAGTATTTTTTGGTTGAAGTACATTTACGGGATATTAATTGGCTCATGCGAAAATGGATGCAAGTACTTTTTAAATACTTTTATTTGAATTTCGTGGAGTATCGCTCCAATTACGGTCGTTTTCAAATTTTGTACGCCCGGGTTTTTGTTATTTAATTATAGAGTGTTAAAGTTTAACCCATCCGAAAATATGGTTAGGGACAAGAAGATATTGTAAAAAATCGTACACTTAAATTGGAATAATTATTGATTTATTTATTAAACAAATGTAAAACCTTTTGGAACTGATTCATCTTATCAAGCTTTAATGTTTCTAATAAAATAAAGTAATAAGTTATTGAAATTATCGAAATATATGCAAGGGACATGAAAGTTAAAGGTTCCAAAGATACGCCCATAGATAGACCACAGAAAACTATTTAATTAACATTATTAATAAAATCATAGGTCTGTCTGTACATTGTTTGAAATCCTAGTGTAATAGCTGTTATTGACATCAAAGATTTAAGAAGTACTGGTAAAACTTTAATGCGTGTATGTTTGTATGTGTCACAGAGACTTTGCACCTCAATCCACTACAGAAAATCCGACCCCGTTCTCTGGCCAAGACTATTTTTTTTATTTTTTAATCATTTTTAATATTTGCTTTCTTACTGGGAAAATAATAACTTTAACAACTAAAATAATTTTTTTTTTCGTTTAATTTTATTGTTGCATTATTCTCCGGACGCAGAGCTACAACTTTGTGCCCACTCCGACGCGTTACGAATTTTGACCGGAAATGCCCTAAAATTGGCTTTGAAGTAATAGGATAAAGACAGCGTTCACCACACTGGTCCATTTCTAGAAGAAATGGACCGAATCAACGAAATGGGGCCATTTCGGGTATAGTATTAAGCACCTATGTTGTTTTAATCATTTTAAATAGGATTGATAAAATATTGATTGTATGTATATTTCAAATTTTTAGGCGGACATTTATCACGATCTTCCGCGAAGGGTAACGCGACAATTGCGTCCGTACGTCTGGAGATGCAGGAGCTGTAAATATATTCTACAGTTACCCAACTCTCGGACGCCTCGTCCGATCAACGTTCACTTAGATGAGGGAGAGACGGTTTGTGATAACCCTTTATGGGTTAGAATCCATGAATTAAATTAGGAACTAAACATGGGTTCTTTCGTTTCAGTGCCCTTAGTGGTTGTATACATAATAAAAAATAAAATTAACACACAAATTAGTAATTATTATTTAGACAACCTATCAAGAAATCTTCTCAATATATGCATGTTTACATACACATACATACGCGCATATACACACATATATACGCATACATATATATATATATATATATATATATATATGCAAGAAGGTCATTACCGGGACCTTCTAAAATACATAACCTAAAATATTCTTTTGTTGGAAGGGGTCGGTTACGGGTTCGATTCCTTCCCGTATTAATACAAAAAAAAATTTATTAATTTTTTTTGTTGGAAGGGGGTCGGTTACGGGCTCGATTCCTTTCCGTAACCGGGGAAGCTATAGGATATAGCCACTATAGGATATAGTGACAAGAAGGTCATTACCGGGACCTTCTAAAATACATAACCTAAAATATTATTTTTGTTGGAAGGGGGTCGGTTACGGGTTCGATTCCTTCCCGTATTAATACAAAAAAAATTTATTAATTTTTTTTGTTGGGAGGGGGTCGGTTACGGGTTCGATTCCTTCCCGTATTAATACTTTATTAATAAAGTATTTTGGAGGAAGGATGCATCACCTTGAATTCATTATACTGCATCCTTCCTCCACAATACTTTATTAATACAGTATTTTGGAGGAAGGAAGCATCACTTTGCATTCAAGGTGATGCATCCTTCCTCCTTAATACTTTATTAATAAAGTACTAAAGAGGAAGAATGCATTATGACCCGATAAGTGTAGATGCATATATATATATATATATATATATATATATATATACCAATCAATCCGTCTCTTGGAGCAAAGAATAATAATTTAGAAATAAATGAGTAATATTTTTTTATATAGCACATCATTTTGGGAAAAGAACTAATTTTTTGATAAAAATGCGATTTTTTCAGTTTCAATTGTGATAAAGCCTATAAATTCTCATACAATTTATACTTTGTATAGACCAATCGATTCGTCTTGATGCAAAGAATAAGATTTTCTATGGAATATGTTTTTAAAAAATTTTTCATGATTAATGCTTCCTCCACGAGGAAGCACATGTTTTGCTTATCGTAAAGAGGAAGCAAAATGTTCATGTAATAAACATCTTAATTCACAACTTGTTTACGTATAAAGTGAAAAAGTAAAGTAAAATTACTGAGAGGATCTGAGTTTATTTAACAAATATTCTTATAAAAATAAACATTTATTTTAATGAATATTAAAAGTTTCATTAGTGATTGTGATTGTTAAATTTATTTGAAGGTTATAAGTGAATTTTAATATTTCAGAATGCTTACAGGATTTATTAAAATGAAAAATGTTTTTATTGACTCTAAATATATAATAAATTTAAAGGAAATGTAAAATTTTTTTTCATTCAAATAAAAGTGGATATTTAAACGGAATATATTAATTCCAATAAAAAATATTATTTGAGCTAAATAAAAGTCTACTTGGTTCTGTGACAAGTATCTTTTTTTATTTGTTTCAAATAAATTTTATTTAATTGAAACAAATCATTTCTCTAGGTATACACTTAAAAATTTGTGAAAATAATTGATTGTAAGAAACTCCAAAATCGACATCACTACAATGCTTCCTTCGGAGAGGAAGCAATAAAGAAATATATAGTCACATAATAATTAAAATGTTTTCAAGCGCCGGGATCTAAACTTAACGCAACACAGATTGGTGTCAGATTATCTGTTTTAATACTTGTTGAATTAACGGCGTTACATATAAAACAGATCATAAAAATTCTTTCTTCAGAATGATAAGAAAACCTTTTTAAAACAATGCCTCAAATATCTGAGATAAATTATCAATAATGTCAAAACAAATTCCTATTTTAAGGATAACATTTTTTTCCTTCTTATATTCATAAAATTGTAATCAATTTTTCGAACTATAGGAACTGCCTAGAAAATTATGAGAGAAGGTTGAAATCAATTTTTTTAAAAAGCATTACTTTTTCATGAACATTTTTTTCCAAACTTCGTAACTTCGCTTTTTCCATATTTTTTAGACACTTATCATGATTTAAAATATAAAAAAATTCATTAAAAAACTTAGAAATTTGCAACAAATTGATCCTAGTCTTCTCTCAGTATTTAAAAAACATTTCCAATGATATGAAGAATAAAAAAGGGTATAGTAGAATAAGAAAGGAAAATCTGTCTTTGCTCCAAAAAAGTTGTTTTTACTAAAAGTTGGTACTAATGAGATGAAAATGAAGGGGGGAGTTACGGAGAGGAAAAGCAAAATCAAAAAATCGATTTTTCTCGAAAACAGCTCAACCGATTTTAACTTCAAAAATATGTTTTTTGTAGAATCAAAAAAAGAATTATAAAAAAATAATCAAAAAAAATTTGCCCAAAAAATCTGGAAATTTTTTTTTTTGAGTCTTCATAAAATTTTAAAAAAATTAAAAATGAATTCATAAGGAATACAAGTATGTTAATAAATTTTCTATTAAAGAGGAATAAATCAAATAATTTACAGATTAAAAAAAAAAATTTTCAAAATTTTTTCAGTTTTTCCTTGCTAACGCTATGGCCATTATTACATAGCAAGTTCTCTATATTTTTCCTGTAATATTCGCGTTAAAATACACTAGTATGTTAAATTGGAGCTCTTTTTGTTGAATAGTTTAAAAGTTAAGGAGGGGGAATGGTAATTTTTTATGCATTTTTGGCCAAACATCTTGTTATTTTCTTGACAACGTTATGACCATCACCTCCAATCACATTTTCTATATTTTTCCTTTAATCAACGTGTTATTTTTATTGTTTCCAAAATGACAATTTTTTTGTAGCATTTTACATGAAAAATTTGTTTGATTCAACCAAATCATTTTAGTTGAATCAAACAAAAATATTTGCTTGTCTCAAAAATAAAAATAATATTTTTTAATTTTTGACGGATTGATACGATACTATTTGTAGTTAATTTTTTTTAGATAAATACAATTCCTTTTTGCAATAAAATAAAGAAAATAATGAATGTAAATTTTTAATTAATTTTTTTAATTTTCGAAAAAAAATTTTAATTAATTTTTTTGATAAATAATATGTAATTGTTTAATTTAATTTTGAATTGTTATATGTAATTTTGAATTAAAAATTTTATTTCTATTTTCAATCAATATTAAATAAAAAATAAATAAAATATTAAATTAGAAGATAAAAAATAGAAACAATGCAATGTGCTGAAGTAGGAACAATAAAACAATAGAATCTATATATATAAGATGAGACTTTTGTCTGTACATTGCTCAGAACTTAAAATTTTACACATAATTATTCATTTTGAGCATCCAGGATTCCAAAAATGTCAATAAAAAATTTCGTGTATGTATGTATGTATGTATGTCCGTATCACACAATAGTACTCTTATAACTGAAAATTAAACGATTTAAAACGGTTTAAGCACTAAACTGTCAAACTTAACCTTATTTTTTATGGTTATGAGTACGTTTAATTGAATGATTGAATATAATTACTTATTGATAAAACAATATTAAATATTTTTTTCAATAACTTTGGATATTGTTCTTAATTTTTTTCTTTATTGATTCTAAAGAATATTTAGTTATATTTTTGCAGATTATAATATATTTTGCCAGAATGATAATGGTGAGCGAATTTACCCTCATTTAAAGGTAAAGTCGCTCACAACAAAACGGCTTATAAATAATTTTCTGTTACATATTTTAATTTGTTTATGCAGTAATATGAAAGAGAAAGGGTTAGAGATTATATATTTTTAGTGCTAATATTTATTTTCATCGTTTCCCGAAGTTATTTAAAAAAGAATCCGTTTACAAACAATGAAATTCATAAATATTTTATCAAAACTTATTTAAATGATTGGTGATTTAAAATTATTGAAAAAATTGAATAAATACGAAGAAATATATGCTTGCTTATGATAGTAAGTGTAAAAAACAAGTTTCTACAATAACAACTTAAAAATAAAAAAAATTAAAATATTTTTTCCCAAAAAATGTTTTAAAAAAAATTTTTAAAAAAAAAAATTTTTTTTTTTAATGTTTAAAAAAATTTTCAAAAAAAAATTTTTTAATATTTTTTTTTCAATTCTATACACAAAAAGGAACAATTCATGTTCTCAAAATTTTTTTCCTAAAGTAACCGTTTTTGAGTTATTAACAATTGAAAAAAATGGCTAATTTTTTAAACAAAAGAGCATATTTTTCTTAAAAATTATCGTAAAAAAATTTTTAAAAGTGGGTTTTAAAGGTGATAAAACTACCTTTCCAATGATATATTTGTCATTAAAATGTGACGATTTTCAATGAAACTGTATCACTTTGAAGAAAACAAAAAAACGAAAAATTTTGTTTTGTAATAACATTATTTACTCATTAACAAAATTATTTTTTTAATTTTAATTTTATATAGAGTTAAAGGTCAAGAAATGAGTTTTCTAATGATATTTTTTTCAGCTTTGTAACTTCAATAGTTAATAAAATACAAAACTTTTTGTAAAGCCTTCAATCGCTGTAAGGTGGGCAAAAGTTATTTGAGCTGCACTGTATATATATATATATATATAAATTTTAAAATATCAATAATTATATAATAAATTATAAATTAACGAATAATATGTACTAGAAAATATTAAATTGGGAAATTTAAACATTATTACAGGAAAATAAATAATAAAATTAAGTAAACAATAGTATATTAAGCAACAAGAGGGTAAAGGCAGCCATTTCTTTACGGTGATTTTTGTGACACGAGTGAAAGTCGAGGGCGCCCCGAGACCGGAACAAGTGTCACAAAAATCATCGTAAAGAAATTGGCTGCCTTTATTCTCGTGTTACTTACGATATTTTTTATTCCTAATGCACAAAAGCGGCGATTTCAGATAGCAGACGACAGGGAGTAAAAGTCATTCACTTGTTCGATTTGTATGAAAATGGCGGCCGATTTCTCCCTCGGGCAAGAAAAATGCATGTGAACAGCTAATTTTCTTGCCCTTGGGAGAACACGGCCGCCATTTTCATACGATCGAAGAAATGAATGACTTTCCTCCCTGTCGTCTGCTATCAGAAAGCGCCGTTTTTGTGCATGTAGGATAAAAAAATATTTATTTAAATAAACCAAATACGTTAACTAAAACTATATATTTGAATCAAATAAATATTTTCTTTTAAAATAAACAAATTTTTTATTTATATAAAATAAAAATTTTTGATTAAGTGTAATAACCATTTGGTTAATACAAATAAACGTATTGGAAGAAATTATTTGGTTGAATCAAACACGGAAAAAAAGAAATTAGCTCTAGTAGTAAACAGGTGTTTGCTATGAAATTTCTAAAAATTAGCTACCACAGCTAAGAAGTTTGCAGTGGCAGTGAACATGTTAGTTGTGGCAGCAAACATTAGTAAAAATTTATGCGAGTTTGCTGTCATAGCGAACTTTTTCGCTGTCCCTATTTCAACGAACAAGGTTTGCTGTGGCAGCAAAATGTTCGCTGCCACAGCAAACCCTTTCTATGCGAGAAGAAACGTTTGGTTGACTGTATAGCAATGCATTTATTTGGTTGATTCAACCAAAATTTGGCTGTTTCGAGCAAATTTTTTTCTAAGTGTAAAAGTATTTCAAACAAGTTGTTCATTTCATGACCATTTAGCTTCCTCAATATATATTAATATAATTTTAAAAGTTAAATAATTATAATAGTTTATTAAATATAATTAATAAACCGGGTAAAGTACCCTGAATAAATATTAATTATTCAATTTTTTATTATAGAATAATTATTTTAAAGTGTTATGATAAAATGTCAAAAAATACAAAATTTTAATTTTTTGTGAAAAATTAAAATATTTATTAATTCTATAAATTTTGATAAAATATATACTTTATATACATGAATCGATTCGTTTTTATGTCAGGAATGCAATTTTAACAAGAATTATTAAAAATTTTAATATAGAAAAAAGTTATTTCAAAAAATCAAAAAAATAATTTTTTCAAAAATTAAAAAAATGTTGAAAAAAATTTTTTTTTTATATATTTTTGAAAATCCTTCTGTCTGATTCTTGGTATTCATGACCGTAATACACGGAAAAAATCTTGGGTGAATGTCGCTACCAATCGTAGTAGAGTATCATGACTATACGCATGCGTGTGTCGCTTACCCATTATGGGAGAACTTCTTTCCCAAAATATGAAGCTGCCATATTCTCATATTTTGGGCGTGCTACATGCCCAAGATAAAGTTCTCTGATGTGTCACATCAGATGCATTACAACCTATCGATTTTCCCAGTCTTCTTGTATTTTCCCAATTATATATATATTTTTCAAATAAAAAATTATAATAAATACGTTTTAATTATGTGAAAACAAAACTGTTTGACAGGGTATCTCTGAAAACAAAACCCGTTATTTTAATAAATGAGGTGTTTTAGTTTTCAAAACCTATGATAAATCAAAAGTTCGTAATTTTGAGAAATTTAAACCAATGACAATTCCCACATAATCATTAAAATTAACTTTTTTTTAGAAAAATTGTAATAAATTATTCATTTTTCAATATTGTTTCTATTTAAAAATGCTTCGTTTGTTATTAAAGTCTATTGCAGTAATAAGGGAATATGAGGGTTTTGGTAATTATTAAAAAAAAAATTTAAATAAATTATGAAGGTTAGGTAAAAAAGTTTTGTCGTATTTGTATACTAACACTAAATCATGCGTGTGCCACACACTCACATTTGGGAGTTCGGCATTTCCAACAGTTTGGAACTGTGATTGAACCATCTTGAGCGACCAGCGCGCCCAAGCGAGGAGTGTAGCTCGCCCGAATTAAGGTAGTACCACAGTCGTCAAATTTCTGTCCAATTGGAACAGCACGTCACCCAAGATTTTTTTCGTGTACACCTACAAAATCTTATCAAAATCCATCAAGATGTGCAAGAGAAAATTTGTCCACAAGAATCGGTGACATACACACACACACACACATACACACACATACATACACACACATACATACATAAATCTGGACATTTGTTCCTTTCGACGAATTATATATACTACACTTGAAAATTTGTAAAAATAATTGATTTTAAAAAATTAGGAAATCGACATCACTATAAGGCTTCCTTTATGCGGAAGCAAAAAATGTTCACTCTTGTTATTAACAATTCAAAATTTTTATTATTTTTTCAAATTAATTTTAGAACAACTAGTTGGCTGATTTTAATGATTCAACTGGTATTACTTTTGTCTATAATCCAACTATCAGTTAAAAATTATTTTGTTCAAATATATTAAATTTTAATAAACAAAATAACGGTTTATTTATAAAAAAACATAGAAAACCACTTTACCCATGAAATTTTTATTTGAAAAAAATTCTACTTATTCTTTAAACAAAGTATTTATTTTTTGATATTGCGTATGAAATAATTCTGATGTAATACAGATATAAGCATTATTATTTCAATTTAATTATTATTTTCTAAAATTTTTAACTATAATTGAGGGTCCCGATTGAATAACTTAACTCACGTTCGGAGACACGCGCTAATGCCAGTCGGGTAGCAGGACAGGCCCAGAGGCGCTCACTACTACCTGACTGGCATTAGTATTTATTTAAAAATTTTTTATTTAACTGAAATAGTTACTGTTTTGATTTACCCCTTGTTTCTATTTACCCCATCTGACTATATCATAATTATGTATTATAATTTTTAATTATAAGTTTTTTAAATAAAGAATAAAATTCGTTTAATAAAATAAAAATTTATATTAAAAATGTTTTGCTTTCGTGACTTTTTATTATATTGTTTCACAACTCTTATTTGTTTACAAAGTTATAACCATAAAATGGCGAGTTTAAAAGTGATTTATTCAACAAGACAAATTGTAAAATAAATAATTATTGTATTAAAGTATAATAATAATGAACTATATTAATCTCTGTGGTTTTTCATTCATTCTGTTCGCAGTGTGATGTTAGTTTTTGTATATGCTTTTGTTTTTTTTTCTTTATCAAAACACTTTGCCTAAAATATCGAAATTATGCAGCTTTTTGATTTGTCATTATCAATTTTTATTGTTTCTAAAGAAAATGTTACAAGATATTGCTTTTATAAAATAAGGTAAGAAATTTTCATAAAGTTGATTTATAAATTTTACAGTTATTTTTTTTAAATTATTAATTTCATTTGAAAAAAAAGATGTGAAATTTTAATTTTTGTTCTGTATATAAAGATATTTTATATTTTACTAGCTAAAAAACGCTCATGTACATTCTCATTCTAATGATTCTAATGAATTTGATGATTTTCTTTAATAAGATTTAATTTTTTAACCTTTAAAAATGAATTTATTTGAAGTATTATCTTAAAATTAATGAAAAAATTTGCATAATTTCTTTTTCCTTATTTAAAATCGAAAAAAAATAAAGTAATTTAAACTATTTATATTTCTCTATCAACATTTTTATTTAAAACTTTCATTTTGTAATTAATTTTAATAATCATATTGTTTTTACAAACTTTGTAGTTTTTATTGCATAATTTTTTATTTATTTATCACAATTTTTTTAACAAAATCAAAATATTTTTTTTAATAAGTATTGATTAATAAATAATAATTAATTATTTCGTATTTTTTTAATAGAATATATAACCGGAATTCTTCTTTATTTTTTAATAATTCTAAAAAATAATTATTAAATTATAAATCTATTGATTTTATTTAGTTTTTTGCTTTGCTGTACCAAGTTTTAAAATAAGGTCCAAATTATAAACATTTACAAAATGTATGAGGATAAAACTGGCACCCAGTTATCAACACCCACTTAATTTTTTAAACATTATCTTTAAAAAAATTTTCATTTTTTTTAAGATAGGTGATAATAAATGTTTTGGCTCAATTAACTATTTTTTGTAATTTCTTTTTTAAATAGTATTGTATTCTTTTAATAGTTGATAAGGATTAATTAATTACTTAGTATTTTCTTAATATTTGACATGAAATGTGCCCGCTCATATATCACATTCATTTATATTAGTTTTTATTTGCTGATCATCCTAAAAAATGTTTATTACTTGAAAAGAATTATGTATAATTAATAACACAGGCCGACAAATTTTAATCAACTGCATGTTGCCTAAAATATTACTGCCGATTCTTACAGGATTTTGTCAGTAGAATACGAATCTGGCCTTGAAAATATTGGATTGGCTCTAGTTTTTAATCAATTTACGTTTCAATATACAAAATATGCATTTTTAGCATTTTTTGAATGAATGTACAACAATACACCGAATCAGTAAATCTGTCCGCATAGCACAAAATGAAAGTTTAAACACTGCTCTTCAATATCCAAAAACAAAAAATGTATTTTATGTACACTTTAATCTGTAATGTCAAAAGAGACATTCGCTGTTCCACAAGCATATTGAAAACAACAGTACTTTTGACCATGTAAGGTAATTTAAATAACAATTAGTCTCTCTAGGGGTTTTTATGGTCGCTGCTTACTGATCTGTATTTAGATTCTAATATTCAAAATGGCGAATCCAATATGGCAGATTTTTTTTTAAATTTTAAATTTTTATCATAAAAGGCGTAAATTATCTTTAAAAATTTGGTCCGCCACTTGTAATTTTTATATTTCATAGCAGATTTGTAACTAGCGATTATAAAAACGCCAGAGACACTAATTTTTACTTGAATTACCTTACATGGTCAAAAGTAATATTAATTTTAATACGTTTATGGAACAGCGTATGTTTTTTTGGTCATTATAGGTTAAAGTGTACATAAATTACATTTTTTGTTTTTGGATATTCAAGAGCAGTGTTTAAGCTTTCAATTGGTGTTATGCGGACAAATTTACTGTTTCTGTGTATTGTTGTACAATCATTCAAAAAATGCCAAAAATGCATATTTTGTATAATGAAACGTAAATTGATTAAAAACTGGAGCCAATCCAATATTTTCAAGGTCAAATTCGTATTCTATGGACAAAATCCTATAAAAATCAGCTTCGATTGGTTAGGCCACAAAATTTTGTTGGCCTGTGTAATTCTTTGTTGTTGTGACAAGTTTTAAAATGAAGTGAAAATGATGAAAATTTATAAAATAGAAAATCTGCAAACTTTTTTTCTCTATTTTTAATGCAAAATTTGAATATTTTCAAAATAATTGTTATTGAGAAAAAGGAAATATGCAATTTTATTTTCTTCTTTCAAAAAAAATTTATAATCTTGTAATAATAATTAATAAATCAATATCACGCAAATTTCTTTCATTTTTTATACAAAAAAAATTAAAGTTTTGAATCAAAATTTTGATTGAGAATCCAAAATTATATATTTTCTTTATTTATTATGAAATTTTTTTAAAATTATTTGACAGAATGTTAAATTTGATTGAGGAATAGGTAAAAAAATTTGAATAATTTATTTTCTTAATTTTTAAATCAGGACTTTTTTTATAATTTTCCAGTTAATAATCATACTGTTTGTACTGCATACTGACATAAGTCTAATTTTATTTGTAAAAATTAGAAACACTACGATATTAATTGTTTTGGTACGATTAACTACTTTTTTTTAAATATCCTAATAATAAAAATGAATGAGAATATAAATTGTAATTTTAATTCGTGATCATAATTGTATTCTTTTAACAATGGAAATAAAATTTACGCACGCTATAGCGCGCGTATCCTATGCTAGTTAAAGAGTTTCATATGAGATTGAGGAGTCAACTCTCGGATTTTTTTCAAATTTCATTTTTCAATAGAGTTTGTTTGCCTATGTAATTATACCAAATATTTATTAAAAATATTTAATATTTTGTTAGATATTTGCATTAACAAATTAATGCAATATTTTTTTTTAAACTTGAATAACTTTTTTATTTTTGCTTATAGAAAAATGTTGTCTGAATGTTTTTGTTCAGAATGAATCAAATTTTTTGAAAAAAAATTAATTAACTAAAAATTAACTTTTTAAATAAATTTATTTAAATATTAAAAAACTCTAAAAAATAATTTTTTCTTGTCCTATTCATCTTCCTTTATCTCAAATAATAAATAACATTTGGTTTGGTAAACTTAATTTATTTACAGAGTTTAGGGATAAAGTTTAAATAGGAACGCCATTTTCGCATTTTTTGCCGCTTCTGCCACTTACTCATGGAACGCCAATTGGAAAGCCATGCCGCCGAAGTGGTTAAATTAAAAAAATTTTTAATTAAACTTGTGGGACTTTAAAGAACAAATAATCCGGAATAAGGGATAAAAAAGCCCACTACATTATAAACAGTTGCAAGAATGATACATCCATTTAAATATTTTTTACCGTCACTTTCTGAAAATCAGACTTCGCTGTTTTAAAAATTCAAATATAAATCAATTAATGAAACACGTGGAAAACAAACTATGGGCAAAAGCTATCAAACC
Organism: Leptopilina myrica (nomen nudum); assembly: GCA_032872475.1. NCBI lineage: Eukaryota > Metazoa > Arthropoda > Insecta > Hymenoptera > Figitidae > Leptopilina > Leptopilina myrica (nomen nudum). Next base: position 9,247,941 of record CM065461.1, read on the forward strand.
ATGGGAAAAACATGGGCACAGATATTAGCCATAGTTGGTAAGCTATCAGCCATGTTTTAAGTATGGGCAAAAGCTAGTAAACCATTGCTTATGAGCGTTTCCCATGGTTCAACTTAGATTTTTCACTTATTGAAAAAATTTGCACTTTTGAATTATGGCAAAAAAATGGGGAAAGTATGGGAGCGAAAAATTTAAATTTTTCTTTTTTTAGAATAAAAAAATTTACAATTTAGAAGAATGGCCAAAACATGGGGCAAGTATGGGAGCAAAAAATTCAAATTTTTCTTTTTTTTAGAATAAAAAAATAACAATTTTTAGGAATGGCCAAAACATGAGGCAAGTATGGGAGCAAAAATTCGAATTTTTCTTTTTTTAGAATAAAAAAATTAACAATTTTGAAGAATAGCCAAAACATGGGGCAAGTATGGGAGCAAAAAATTGTAATTTTTCTTTCTTTAGAGGAAAAAAATTTGCAATTTTGAAGTATGGCCAAAACATGGGGCAAGTATGGGAGCAAAAATTTTGAATTTTTCTTTTTTTAGAAAAATTCAAATTATTTGCTCCCATACTTTCCCCATGTTTTCCTATAGTTCGAAATTTGTAAATTTTTTTCAGCAAAAAATCAAAATCCAACTTTTTGTTCCCATACTTTTTGCATAGTCTTGCCATAGTTTAATATTGCATAATTCTTTACTTAAAATAAGAAAATCAAACCTTTATGCTCCCATACTTTGCCTATGTTTTGATCATACTTCAAAATTGTAAATTCTTTTATTCTAAAGAAATAAAAATTCAAATTTTCTGCTCCCATATTTTCCCCATGTCTTGGCCATACTTCAAAATTGCAAATTTTTTTCCTCTAAAAAAAGAAAAATTCAAAATTTATGCTCCCATACTTTCCTCATGTTTTCGTCATAGTACAAAATTGCAATTTTTTCACTCAAAAGAAAGAAAAACTAAAATTTTTTGCTCCCATATTTTTCCTATGTTTTCGCCAAAGTTCCAATTTGCAAATTTTTACACTCTAAAAAAAGAAAAATTCAAATTATTTGCTCCTATGCTTTCTTCATGTTTTAGCCATACTTAAAAATTGTAAATTCTTTTTCTCTAAAAAAAGAAAAATTCAATATTTTCGCTCCTATATTTTTCCCATGTTTTAGCCATACTTTAAAATTGAAAATTTTTTAACACTAAAAGAAAGAAAAATTCGATTTTTTTGGTCCCATTCTTTTCCAATGTTTTGGCGATAGTTTAAAATTGCATAATTTTTTAATCAATAAAAGAAAAATTCAACTTTTTTGCTCCCATACTTTGCCCATAGTTTTGCCATAGTTAAAAATTGGTAATTCTTTTACTCAAAAAAGTGAAAAATAATTTTTTTTGCTCCCATGCTTTGCCCATGTTTTTGACATAATTCAAAATTGCAATTTTTTCCAATAAATGAAAAATCTAAGTTGAACCATGGGAAACGCTCATAAGCAATGGTTTACTAGCTTTTGCCCATACTTAAAACATGGCTGAAAGCTTATCGACTATGGCTAAAATCTATGCCCATGTTTTTGTCATGGTTTGCTAGCTTTTGTCCATATTTCGTTTTCCACGCGGGGATTGAAATACATATTTCAAAAGAATTTACTTTGAATAAATAAAATTCTTTTAGACAAATATTTAAAGAAAAATCTTTTTGTATGTAGTAAAAGGATTCTTATACTATTTATTTATGTAAATAGTGAACCATAATCTCTTTCTTTTTCTTTAAAAAATAATTCGGTTGCTACGACGGATTAATATATACAAGAATTTTATGTATCCAAACAACTGATATGATAGTAATAATTCTCGATGTAATCTATGTGTGCATGCATTAGTTAACATAACAGTGAATCACTACGCTTAGTCGTTTCTTGTATTCTGTTGGAGTCACTTCATAAAGGTGGTGTTGGTTAGTACAAAGAGAAAAAAATTAAGCGAAAATCTCTTCCTAAATCTGAATTAGTAATAATTTTACTAATAGGTAGTGAAAATTTACTTCTTTTTAGTAAAGCTTTACTAATTGGTTAGTAGAATTCCACTAACAATTAGTAGAACTGTTTTATTGATGGTTTATAAAACTGTTTCACTAGTTCATTTAGTGAAATGCACTAAGAGAATTAATATCGTATTAAAATCGTCTTGTTAAGCAATTTTTTTTTAAATTATGGCTGCTTTTGATAGCATTCACACTTTAACTTTTTTTCATGTGATCTATTAAAATATTAGTAAAATTTTACTACGAATTATTAATACTCTACTAATTAAAAAAGAGAAAAGTCGACCATAAAATCTATTAAATATTAATAAAATTCAACTTATTGTTAGTAGGACCCAAATAATTTAGAAAGTTCAAAATCAATTTACTAAAGCTTTTGAAGAGAATGGAAGCAGGTGAAACCCTGGAGAAAGGAAAAGGAATTACGCCGAAACCTTATCGAGGAACAAAATTTTACGGTAATGGAGTTTCTGCAACAACTGAGAATTCAACTTCTTCTACAAACTATTAAAATAACGAATAGAAATTGGAAATCCTAAAGCGTGAGTAAAATCATTTTAATACGAATGGCAATGTTGACAGACTCTATTAATGTAACACTAAAAAAGTATTATAATTATTATTATAATATGACTCAATTCTTAACTTAATTGTGTTTTTTCGTACTAAAATTGATACCTAACTGATAAGGGGACAATCTAGTTAAAAACAGGCAAAAAGAAGGCTTTTTTAATAAATATTATTAAAATAAATATGATATTTATTTAAAAAAATTCTTTTGCATGTAATAAATAATTTATTTAAGAATTTGTAAAAAAAAATTTCATTTTTATTTCAAAATGACTGCGATATAAGCCATTTTCGAAAATGCCCATTTTCGATGGTAAGATCGATTGTTAACTTTATAAAACAGATAAAACCAAAAACTAAGTGACATTCTCTTTGTTTAATATTTCTTTAGGCGTGGAATCTCAAAAAAGTCGAATTTTCTTCCCCCCTTTTTAGAGTACTTTTTCCCAAAAAATATGCAAAAAGGTGTTTTTATTCAGAATTTCTCTTATAAAAAAAGGGGGAGTTGGAAATTTTCCAGTTTTTGAGGTTCCACTTATAGACATGATAACGCTGAATCAAAAGCCATTTGATTTTTTAAAATCGTTTCAGAAGAACTCGAGCTATTAGTCTTACCAGTTCAAAAAAGGCATTTTGTGAAAAACGCATTTAAAGTTTTTGTTTACAAGTTTCGACTTTTTTTTATAAAACATCATCGGATTTGCTTGAAAATCGTTACTCGGGGGTTTTTGAGGTCGATAATTACGAATATGAAATCAGATTTAAAAAATTCAAAATGGTGGACATTTTATTTTTCAAAATCATTAGATTTTCTTGAAAATCGTTACAGGGGGGTTTTGGGGTCGCTGATTACCATAATAGTATTCTTGACACTATAAGAAATCCGAAAATAACATTTTTAAAAAATCGATTTTTTAACATTTTCAACTGGAATGTACCCTTAACCATGAATTCATGTGTACCGATTAATCATTATTTATGACAAATTGAAGTTTTACAAAAAAACTTTGGTACAAATTAATGAATTTAGGTAATATTTTTTTAATCTGAGCTAACTTTTTCTCAGAATTTTAAATCTTTTATTATTTTTCTGAAAAATTCATAAACAATATGCAAAAGTTAGTATTTATTTTTATTCAAAGTAATTTTAATTTTTAGGTAAATTTCAATACTGTGTATGATTAAATTAAATTAACAATAATTTCTATGCAAAAATACAATTTTGTATATAATTTTTCCTACTTTTTTAGGAAAAATAACGCAACCTGGTAATGGTTTACTCGATTTGAAATTGATGGTGGGAGGATTCGCAAAAAAAGCCTTGCATCCAACGTAGATTGATTCTGGTAAGAATGAAAAAAGTAAAAATTTGATGATCGTTTCAAGATACACTTGGGTCAGAATATCATGTACATATGAAAATACAATTTTTTAATCTTAAATATTTTTTTGTGAAAATAGCGATTTTGAATACTCGAATTCAAGCTATCGCAAATTAAAATTAAAAAAAAATGTTATTTTATTAAAAAATTCTTACATGGAAATGTAAAACATTAAAATTTATTTTTTTTAAATAAAAAAACGTAGTATTTTGAACACAAATTGTGATTGTAAAATAGAGATTAATGAATTTTTTTCTTTGTTTCTACCAAATTATAATTTAATTAAAAGTGGTGATTAATAAATAGAAATTTTTTAATTTCTAAAAATAACTTAAAATTTTGTAAAAAATAAGATTCATAAAAAATTTTTTTTTCTAAAAAAGCAGAATTTGAAAAATTCGAAAAAGCAAAATGGGTTTATTTTCCATTTCGTTACAATTTTCATAAAAAGAAAATTTCGCTTAACTTTGATTTGTCCAACAAATAAGCTTTTATTTAAAAAAATTGCATAGTCAATTAGAAGTTTTTGTTATAAAACATTAATTTTTTCTTGTTAAATAAGGAAAATATTTTCGTAATTTCACTTGCAGTTAGTTTGAACTCGAGACTTTTGGTGTTGTCTTGGTCTTTACACAGTTGATCTCGTCTCTTCTTCAAAAATCGAGACAAGATATATGATCTATTTTGTCTTGATCTTGTCACTGTTAGTCTCGTCTTGTCTAGAAAAGTCTTGAGTCTTGCAGCAACACTAAGCAAGAGAAATTATTATTTTTACAGAATTTGAAGAAAATACTGAATATTTGTGAATCATTTTGGATTAAAATTAAAAAATGGAATTTGAACTTTAAATTTTACAACTGTCAAAGTTTAAACAAATTTCCTTTTTAATTGGTGTTAGCTTGAATTCAAGAAATCAAAATCGCTATTTTCACAAAAAAAATCTTTAAGTTTAGAGAATTGTATTTTTACATTTACATGATAAAATTGATTATTTCTCAGTCTATTTGGTTCGAGATTTTTGAACTTTAAAATGATCCAAATTTGATAGCTTTTACACTATTTAAAAATTGTGCCATTCTCGTTTCCAGTAAATTTTTATTTTACGCCAATACTGTACTTGACATTTCAATTACAACTCCTTCATACTTTTTTCGAACTGCTGATTTTTCGGGCCAGAAGTATGTTACAGTCGCTCCGCAAATTATTTCGGGGTTATTATTATCAAATAAAATGGAGCTTCTTTCCACAATAATAAAATATCCATCTCCTTCCAATAAAATAAATGCTTCACTCATTTTGACGTTTTTTTGTCTTGTTCAGAAGTAACCCACTGTGCAAAGTTGCAGAACAGTTATGTAACTATTCTAGAACAAAAAATAACAAGTTCTATAACTGGTGAGGAACAGGTAGGTCAAAATGTCGTCCCCCTGGGGGCACAAAATAGGAACAAAATCTGTAACAATTCTAGAACAAAACTAGAACATTGTTCTATAACAATTCTGTAACTGATGTAGAATAATGTTCTAGAACAGTTACAAAAAATATTTGGAACCAAAATATATAATAGTTATAAATAAAATCTGTAACAATTCTAGAACACTATTATAGAACATACCTATAAAAATGTTTTGTAATAGTTCTTGATCAGTATCATTTAACAGATCTGTATTAAATTTGTTATCAAGTTGTTTCTAGAAATCTTTTTATTGAAATACGTTATACATATTTAAAAATCTCACAAGCCTTTATAAAGATGACTGTTCTTACATAGAGTACATATTTTAAGTTTTATATTACAAATTAAATTCAAATCAAACATATTTCCATTATTACCTAATTATTTGCATGCAACATTGAAATAATTACGCAATTCTTATCTTCTAATTCCAGTTTTAAACACTTTCGTTTAACTTGATTTGCTTTTACTTTTACTACATTTGACATCGTTGTTAGACTAACTGAAAAAATCCCAAGTTTCTTTGAATCGCAGGGTTCAATGAAAAAACGTTTCAGGTTTTCGAATTTTTTAACTTCTAAAATTAAATTATTTGATTCTTTAAATATTTTTTTTATAACTACTACTGAGCCATCATGCAATAAACAGCAGTTGTCATTTTTTTCACTTGATATTCTGAATCCTGAATATTGCAAATACGCGATTTCTGAGTCGTCTAAAAATTTATTTTTATAATAAGGAACAGGAAACTTAGTTTCAGGGTACGAGCTTTTACTAATTTGTTTTTTCTCAGTTATTCTGTTTATAAATTGAGTTAATGGTCTACTGCAAGTTTTAACTTCATTTTTAATTTTTTGTAAATAATTTTCAAATTTGAAAGCGCTGAACGTATCCAAAGGACCGAAATTTTTTACACATTCCATTAAATGTAAAAGTACGTGAACATTGTATGTTACATACTCTGCACCATACAAACTCGAATAATTTTCGACAAACCAAACTAAAAGATTGTGAGCGAAAAGCTGCCAATTTGTGTCTAAACATAATTCTTCATCTGCTAATATTCGAAATGAAACACTTAATGCTAGAAAATGTACATAAAATTCATTTCGAAGGATAGATTTTAAAACAATCATGCCTGTATACAAAAGAAATTGTCTACATTCAGTAGCTTTCCATCGAGATATGTCTGTTAGTGCCCTAGGTTTTCGTGCGAATTCTCTAGGAATAAATTTCCCGAGTTTTATCAAATTTTTAGAAAGACTTTGAATTTCATTACTTTTTAATCGCACAACTGAAAGGCCGTGAACTAAAAACCACAACAAACGACGAACTACACCGAGACAAACGCAATGCATGTAATCGATCGGTACTTGTTTTAATTATATCCGTCAACATTTCCTCCAAGCATGAATAAGTATTGTGGTGTTCAGGATGTAATCTATTTTTGAAAGAATCATGTGTTCTAGCAGTTGAATGAATTTCAGGAAAAGTCATACGATTCCTGAAATGTACTCCTTCCTGAATACATTTAGGACATGCAAAATGCCCGGTATGGCCTTTTGTTCCCATTATTTCAGCCTTAGCTGGTGCATCGGCAACAACCGCATCAATTGTGACTTGTACAATTTTGTCTCCAACTTTTACGCCCTCTTGTAAATATTTAATAGATTCAGTTACAAAGGGTCTTAAGAGTTCATTAAAATTATCAGGTTTTGAGTATCCGTGATACACACCGATCACAAAAGGCTCCGTATAAAATTTCTCAACTATTGCTCCCAATATCGTATAAAAATTACTTCCTGAACTTTTTACAAGAGGCATAGCATCAAAGTGTACATTTATGAACTGTTTTAAAATATTTCTTTATGGAATGTTCAATGCTTGAAGACAAACCAAAGTGATAATAATTTCCTGGACCCAGTGGTAATAAATTTAAAGTAGAATTTTTTGGAGTTTTTATGAAAGTACGTCTATCTTTAGGTAATTCAGTGTGGCCATGCTTAATTAAAACATTGAGCAACTTATTTGTTAATCTATGACTTAAATTTCCTTCTAAAATAATGTTTTTCAAATCAGTTGATAAATCTAAATCGCTACTACTATTTTCATTTTCATACGCAGAGTTCTCATGATCTCTATCTGACAAATCGCTATTTACAATATCACTTTCAAAACCATTATAACTTTGATCAATAGAATCTTCTTGCATGGTGTGTATATTAATTTCTTGAATGTTAGCTATATATATTGTAACCCTATCTTTATTTTGTACACAAATTAAAATTTAACATTTTAAAAAAATTGGTTTATCTGAAGAAACACTTTTTTAATGACGATTTTTTTAAAACTCAAAATATTTTTAAAAATCTAAAAAAATCTTCGAAAAGTAAATTCAATTAAACGACTTTGAAAAATGATTTATGAGCAACGAATTTCGACAATTAAATTAAATAAGAAAATTGAAAAAAAGAACAGTATTTTTAGAAACGTAAGATTAGTTGTAAGAAACACTTTTAAAATTTATTATTCAGAAAATTTTAATTATAAAGTAATGTTGGATTAATTACAAAGTACATGTACGATTTCACACATGCATTCAGAATGGAATATTTATTTTAATGTATAATTTTAAATTATTTAAAAAATGTTTTTAATATTATACTGATAAAACTTTGTACCTTTCCATTTATGATTTATATTAGATATAAAATGAATTGAATTAATTTACAATTTACATTTAAAATCTTATTTTCAGGTTAGATTTGAAATTTTTACTCAAATAATGAAAAATAATTTAAAGACATTAATAAAACAAATATGAATTTTTAACATGATTAAAAAATTTCTTATTAATAATGCAAACTCAGCTGTAAAATTATTCGAGGGTCCAAATGAAACGAACACAATTGCCAATGAAAATAAGCACAACGTCAATTTCACGTAGAGTCTCATGTTGACAACACTACAATTGAATCAGAATTCAAGGATAAGATATTAACATTTGTAAATATCACATTATTCAATTATTTTGGGGTTTTAACAACCGATAGAAATAAATTGTATAAAGTATTTTATTTTATATAAGTTATACGAAACATCTATTTAAGTTGGAAAATACTATATATTTTTTAATAAAACCAATTAAAATTTCTAAATATATAAATGCAGATATTTGAAAATAATTATGAAACTTACCTTCAAAGTTCCAAATATACATTTTTTCACTATTAATCAGGACGAAGCGGTTGAAAATAAAACATAACCAATAAGTCACATGGTAAATTTTAGGTTAAAAGCACGCTGATCGATGTATGTTGCATGATTGAATTAATTACTTATACGCTGAGAATAGTAGGTCAGAATTTAAAATGTTTTTAATTTTATTAAATTAAAACATTTTTTATCATTAAAAAATTAAAATATTATATTTTTCCGTATTCTCTCACGGTTTCACATTAACTGTTCAAAACAAACATTCCACAATGAGCAACGGGGACCGTATAGCGCAATGACGTGGCAATGACGAATAAACACTACTGCGAATAATACGTGACTTACGCAACAAACGCAAATTTCGTTAACTTTGCGTTACTAAAACATACTCAAAATCGGTGAGGTGTACAATCGTTAATTGTAACATTTTTTAATATGATATGAAAATGATGTTTTAGGGAACACAATTTTTAATTTTAATGATTTATTTAATAAAATAAACTAATTTTTTCTTTCATTGTATCATTTTTTATGACTTTTTAAAGACGAGATTTATGAATTCAAACTTTTGATATCTTGCCTCCTAAATCCTACAGTTTAGAGCATGCGCATTTTATTACAGCTGGTTTCTTCCTGATTTTACCATTATAATCCATACTGCACATTTTAATGGTTAATCTGCCGGCATCCACGTGCTAAAGATCCATAAATAACCTCGATTGGGCTGAAGATAAATTTCGATATTTTGTGTTCTTAGTGCAATTAAGATTTTTAAAATTAAATTTAAATGTAATTGCTCCTTTTTGCATAAAAAAATGAATTACGAAAATCCATCTAACTATGTAAGTATAATGATAAATTTTCTATTTAAAAATGGTTAGTTTTTAAAGTTCTTATACCTATTATTATGGGAGAATATTATTAAAAATAAAATAATGAATATTTTTTTAAGTTCAAAAAAGAATATAATATCTTAATGCTTCAATATACTTTATTCAAGTAGTTTAATTAATATTTTTACTTCTGATTTTTGTGATAATTAATTTTTTTGCATGCGTTATTTTTATATGTATAGAAGCCAATTGACTTTGAAAAGCCATTTGCTGTGGTAAAATTCCTTGATGATGCAGGCGAATTTCCGTACTCAGAGGTGCCTACTGAATGGTTGTCGAAGTTTGTGGATGAAAATAACAATGAGGAATATTTTATGTGCTGGTGGCCCAGAGGATCAGAAAAAAATGTTTCATCGTTAATATCATCCAAAGCAAAAGTCGACGAAACCAATTGGATACAACTGTCAGTTGAATTTGACAAATATTGATGTAAGTTACTTTTATTTAATATGCGCTCTTTTAAATTTTTCCAAGAAGAAAATTTTTTTTTTAATTTATATTTAAGAAAATATTAGAGGTGTACATTTAGTCGAGTCGAACCAAACATTAATCGACTCGACAACAGAAGAATTTTAGTATAATTATTAATACATAATAATAAAATTATATAATAATATAATAGAAGTAGATTTACTTCCTCTTATTTTTTGTACAAGATAACAAACTAATTTATTTCTAATTGCAGCTACATTACGCAGTGCTCGAAAAAGAGCAGAAGATTCAAATTATCAAACAACAGACGAAAATAATTTAGGTAAAGGTTTTCGGAGAAAAAGAGTAAGAGAATTTTCAAGTGATGATGAAGAGATAAATAATAAAACTAAAAGGAAGAAGCAATCTGACTATCAAAATAAATCCTTTGAGGACGAAGATGCTGAACTTGCGAAAATCTCCAAGTTACCAATATTTTCAGACACAGTTATGTCAACAGAAATAAGAAATACATGTATAGATCTAACAGATTTTAATTCTGGAAATGTATCTCTTATTTCTGGATCAGTAGATGGTGGTACAAAAAATATAATTGTACCACAAAAACTGCATGGTATAATTTTACATTTTATTTAGCTTGAACAAGTGATGCATGCATACTCTCAAAAGTACTTAGTTCGAGTTTTCTTAAATTCATAACTTCTAATTTTTATTTTCTTTTTAGATGGTTCCGAGACTAAAACAGATCAAATTCATTACCGTGTGTTGGCCGAAATAAAATTAGAGCTTAGAGATATAAATACACGTTTATGCAGGCTCGAGAAAAAAAGTCCATTATCTGCACATGAAGGTTTTCAATTAATTGAGGATTTGATACCATTTCGCTATGAAAGTGAAATATCTGATTTTAATGATAAATTAAAAAATAATGCTGAAATGAGTAAATTATTTGTAAGTATTCTGTTGATTGAAAAATTTTTTTTTACTTTAAGCTATATTCTTCAAACAAATAATAGTTGAAATTAAAGAGCTACTCCTAACTTACATTTTTATAATTAAATATAATTTTTTATTTTTAGGAATCATTCATTTTAAAAATTGGTGGAGATGGCTCAAAGGGGCATATTTATCAGGCTCTTGCCAGAGTCATAAACAACAAGTGTGCAAGGGGATTTACATGGAAAGGGAACAAATCAAAGCCAGGAGCAAAAAATTTGAGGTGAATGAAGGATATAAAAGGTAAAAAAATAAACTATTTGGTAGCGTATACATAACAAAAATACTGTTGAAATAACTTATACCTACTAAGTCGCAATAATAATTAAAGGCGTTAAAAATAATATAATTTCACTTTAAGACTGATAAAACTTTTAAATTATCAAAAATAAATTTCAAAAAAGTTTTTAACTACTTTTATCCTTAGAAAAATATAAATAAAAAAATATTTCAACATTGTAGGTGCATTATGCAAAACTCACACTACATTAACTGAGGCGGATTTTGACATACATGCCGCGGAATGGTTCCGCACTGCGAACCAACGATACAAAAGAGAAAAAATCAAGTAATTTAAAAATATTTAATTTTTTTCATAAAGTATAGCTGGTGTATGATATGCTAAATAAATAATTTTTTGTAGGAGGAAAAATGCTCGAAGGCAGAGTCAGCAAGCTGAAAACTGACTTTCTCGTTTTTGCTTAATTTTTAAGAAAAACATTGTTATTGTTTTTTTATATAATTTATATTAATTATTTTAAAAGACATAGTCTGATATTTATTTAAGCATAATAATGAGCAGTATTAGTAATATATGTTGTCTAATTACTATCTAAGTTTAATTGCAATCAGTATTTTCAACAGTCACTTTAACGATTTTTTAAAATCTATTTAATAACTTTCTGTTGGACGGATAAAAGGCATTTGCAATACTTTAATTTAAAGGGTACATGATATCGCATAAGATAGTGTTCTGTTCCAAGTTTCGATGCGACCTTTGTATTTCAATAATAAGTAAAGAAAACATTCATTTGTATGAATAAATTTACTTTGTAACGAATTATATAATTGTTTTTCTTTATACCCCATTTTTTCATTTTGTACATATTTGTATATATTTTATTTATTTATTTTAAATTTTTTTTATATTTTTTTATTTGTATATATTTTTATTTATTTATTTATTTTTTTTGTACATATTTTTTTATATTTTTCGTTCTTATTCTATAAAAGATTATGTGCATTTAAAAAGTTATGACTTGCAAGAATTATAGTTTATAGTGATAGAACAGTGATAGAAAAGTTATATTAAATTTTTGTAACTGTGTTCTAGAACACTGTAGGAACAATGTTATTTCGAAATTCTGTAACTAATTTAGAACAACTGTTCTGGAACAAATGTTACATGTTTGTTATAGAACATATACATAACAACTGTTCCAGAACAAATCTAGAACAAATATGAAAATGTGGGTGCAAAAAATTCGTATTTTCTTTCTATAGATTAAAACAATTTGCCATATTTTCCCCATATTCTGGCTAAAGTTCAAAATTGCAAATATTTCTCTCTAAATAAAGAAAAATTCGAATTTTTTCTACCATATTTTCCCCATATCTTGGCTAAAGTTCAAAATTGCAAAATTTTTTATACTTTAAAGAAATAAAAATTCGAATATTTTGCTCCTGAGCGATTCCATCTCAAGTGATCAAGGCGCAGAAAAATTTTTCTCTAATCGTAGCAAAACTTGGGGCTTTTGTAGTACTCATAGATAGTAATTTTTCGTGAAAATATTTTTTTACCTAGTCCAATATTTTCCGAGGGGGAGGGGGTTAAATTTTTGTGTTTTTCAGTACAATGGTTATTTCAATAATTTTTTACTCTTAAACAATTAAACATACAAATTTGACAAAGTACATTTTGAAAAGGTTTTTTCATCCTCTTTCGATTAGAAATAAGCATTTTGAAAAAAAAAATTTTTTGACGAAAAAAAATTAAAATTAAAAATAAATTTCAATTTTTGTGGGAGATGGATCCGATTTTTTTTTTTTTTTAACGAAAGCTGAGGTTTTTTCCTAAAAGGACATATAAATGATAAAGTGGGACTAGAATGTTTAAACATTGAAAAAAAGAATTTTCTCCAAAACGGAGCTAAAAATCGGATTTAGAGCGCTCCGGCGAGTAGAAAACTCTATTTTTCAATGTTTAAACGTTCTAGTCCCACTTTATCATTTATATGTCCTTTTAGGAAAAAACCTCAGCTTTCGTTTAAAAAAAAAAAAAATCGGATCCATCTCCCACAAAAATTGAAATTTATTTTTAATTTTGATTTTTTTTCGTCAAAAAATTTTTTTTTTAAAATGCTTATTTCTAATCGAAAGAGGAAAATATTGAGTCGATATCGTTTAGGCACAAAAAAAAATAATAATAATAATGAAAAAAAAATTCTGTTTTCTCTATATTTAAAAAAAAAAATTCTAGTAAGAAAAAAAAAATTTTTCTAGTAAGGAAAAAAAATTTTTTTTTCTCTAGTAAGAAAAAAAAATTTTATTTTCTCTAATAATTTTTTTTTTTTTTTTTTTTTTTTAAGATCCACAATATGTAAAGGAGATTGCTGAATTATTACAATTTTGATTTTTATTGTAATTTTACATTGTCCAATAACTAGTTAATCTCATTTATATCTACAAAAATAGAGCTGTAAAAGCTCCAAAGTTTAATCGAGTATTTTCGAGTCGAACTGAGCTGTGTTAAAAACTTGAATAATTTCAAGTACACGAGTGCATTAGAGTAATCAAATAGTATCAAGTTCTTGTGTAAATTCACATACCTGTCGTATATGTTGCTGATTTTCAGTGATAGACTGCTGAAATTCAGTAAAAATTTCACTGAAATGTCGCGGGCGTTTAAATTCAACTATTTGAACAATGAAATTTCATTTATTGAAATTTAATGAAAGTGTTTTTTTCAATTAATGTGCATGTAAAAACACCAATACTGAATTTTTATAACATTAATAGGAGGAAGTCGTGTTGGTTCGATTTTCAAGTAAGTCAGTTTTTTTAAAAAGATTTCGTATTAATTGGTTTGTTATTAACAAAAATATTGAACAAATATGTAAAAATGATGGTTCTAAATTGTAATTGATAATTTGATTCAGTTTTGGAAAAAGAATATTCATTATTAAATGATTCCGATAATTTTTTTATTATAATTGAGCGTGTCGTTGCAATAATCAGTCGTACGCTTAAACGTAAGCTCTAATGGGGAATCCACACTTCGATTTAAGCATAAAAGCGGGACGTTTTTTCGTGGCGCTTTCTATGATTTTCTATATCTATATACACTCAGATGCATTAATGCTGTCCTTCCGGTTTAAAGGAATTTTGAAAAGTCGTGTCATTTCAATCAAATATTCTTAGTTCGTGACATACGAATGTTTTTATATGTCATGAACTAAAAACATTTTGATAGAAATCATACGACTTTGCAAAATACCGTCAAACCGGAAGGACAGCATTAATGCATCTGAGTGTACATAGAAGGGTCCCGGTTATATGCATCTTAGATAAGTGTGGATTCCCCATAATACCAATCGGGTAGCAGTGAGATCAAGAAGACTATATACAGGAGAGCGAACTTCGTTCTAAATGTATGGTGAGGAGTGGGGCTGTAAGCGGGAAGAAGGATAGCGTGGAGTGAGATGCGCCAGAAATGATTTTGTGTTCTGCGCACAGTAACACAAGTGTTGCTTGCGGAATATTTGACAGGTATTTTTAGCATGAAGAAGGATAAGGAGATGAAATGCCTATAGTATATAGCGGAAAAAGTTGACACCAAAATGGGGGGTCAGAGTAGTGCGATTTTTGTCTCCCTATACTGGTTACAGCGCTCACAGTGGTACTTTTTTTCAACTATTTGGTCACGTGATCTAATGAGAAAAACATAAATATAACCTTAATGTTTTTGAAATGAAATGATAGCAAGAATGAATTTTTTTTAAAAATAATATTATTCACTCATTTCATTTATATTTCCAATTCCAGTCATAAAACTCGTTCAAAATTTAAATATAACCCGATTCATTCAGCTGTCATCTCATAAATGTCATAAACAAACATGTTGCAGACGATAAATTATAATTCTACATTTTACCTAATGTAGCGCTAAAGACAGTAGGGGAAAAAACTCCACTTCTCTAACCCTCCATTTGAGGGCCAATAAATATAGGCCGTATCATCTTCTTATCCTCCTTCATGATTTTTAGGTTAGAGTTTCGAAATTAAAGAAAACTTAGGATTTTTCAGTTATTAGTTACTACAGGGAAACACTATAAAAATTATATAACATAATTATCTAATTGAAAAACTGTGTTAATTTCGAAAAATTTGACTGGTATTGTTTATGAAAATAAATTTTGATTGCATGTCTTTTTGAAAATAGTGTCCCAAGAAATATCGATGAAACCCTGATGATATTAGTAAAATAATGTTTCATATGCTCAAATACGTTAGAAATGTATATATGTTATTGTGCGCAGAACCCAAATTCATTTCTAGCGCAATTCACTCCACGCCGACCATGTTCTCGTAAAATGTCCTTACCATAAACCTATAGTTCGCTCTCCTTTATATAGTCTTCTTGAGTGAGATGCTCACATGCGCTCACTGCCATCCGACTGGTACACAGAAAAAAACCAGACTTAAAATGAGTCACATATGAGACTCATTTTGAACTGCAACAAAAATGATACCCCTTCAACTCATTCTGAGTTTCTAGGGAAAAGACTCAAAATGAGTCTTAAGGGGTATCATTTTTTCTTTACGATAAAATTACAATCTCATTGGAAAAACTAAGAATAATTTATAAAAATATGAATTAAAATAATTGTTTATAACTAATAAACACGTTGCACTTGTCAAAACATTAATATTTGCAGTCGATTTATTGTGTTTATGAGAAATGGAAGAATTTTTTTAGGTTAGACATTTGTCAATTGACAGACAGGGATGGGCAACCATAGAACACGAAACACGCGAAACACAAAAATATAACTAGAATATTGTTATTTTACTCATTTTGAGTCACTTGAAGTTGCCGATTACTCATTTCGAGTCACTTAAACTTGTCGATTACTCATTTCGAGACCGACTTCCAAATGACCCTACTGAAAATCCCCGTACAAGATCTTACACATTTTCTTGTACAAGATAAGTAAGTGAACTTGCACAATTTCTTGTAAAGAAAATGTACTATTTCTGGCATACGAATTTGAAACAACTTCTTGAACAAGATCTTGTATAAGAAATTGTACAAAATTTTTGGTTTACAATTGTTTAATAGGAGTTCCATTACAAGTACTTGTACAAGTTTACATGTGCTTGTCTGGGAGGAGAAACAAAATTGTTGAATTAATCGTACAATTTCTTGTATATGATTTATGTAGTTTCAATTCTTGTACATGTTCTTTCATAAATTAAGGTACATGATCTGTTGTAGTTTAACATGGAAAAATTTCCCTTTTAAAAGATCATTTACACTAACCCCTGCAAGAAATTGAACATGAAAAATTATTTCTTTAAAAGGAAAATGTTACTTGTACTGGTTCTTGTTCAATATCTTGTAAATTTTATTTTACAACAAGTTTTTAAAAAGTTTTCACACAATGTTTCTTCTACGATTTCTTGTATAAAAACTTGTTTCAGGAATTAAGCAAGTTCAATAAAGAAAACTTGTACAGGAAATTTTATATGTTCTGGAAAGGTTTTTTATATTTCTTTTATGTGAAAATTAAAATATAATTTATTTGTTCTAATTATAATTACACAATTATAAATTTGTGATAATAAATTTTTTATTATAAATATACATAATGTTATTAACATTCAGTTTACATTTTTTAATTATTACAATAAACTGTAAAATTTTTTAATTCGAAGACAACATCGTTTATAACTAGTTTAAGTGTAATTTCATGTTGTAACAATCTATCATTACATTCATTCATACATAAATAGCTAATGACTATTTTACCTAGATAAAATCTATTTTTAGCATTTTTTAGTAAAATAACAAATTTTTTTTTTAAACATCAATAAATATTATTTAACAGGGACAAATTAAGTGAAACCGGCCATTTGAAAAAAATTTTATCTCTAATTTTAAAGTAATTTATGATTTTCGGTAAATATACCAGCACATTTTTACCCGCGTACAATATTTATCAAACAAATTTTTTAGTTTGGAAGTAATTCGATGTTCAAGTTTTGGGTCATTTTATTTTCATTTTCTGCAAAAAAAAATTTCAAGCAGATTTTAAAGATCAAAAGTCGATTTTCGCCGGTATTTTTTCAGAAAAATTTACATAATTTATATAAAATTGAATCCTGAGAGTTTTTCGTATCAATACAGGGTAATTTGATCTTTCAAAAATATTGAAAACAATTTTCAATTGTTTATAAGAATTGTTAGTAATAATTAGAAACATTTATTTTATATATATATATTTAAAACTTATATATCCTTATTCGTTTTATATTAATAAGAAAACGAAAATAAAATGACCCAAAACTTCAATACTTTATTACTTCCAAAATAAAAAATTTTCTTGAAAAATTTTTTAGGGGATAAAAATGTGCTCGTATATAAAATAAATCATAAAATAAAATAATAAATTACTTGAAAATTAGAGACAAACATTTTTTCAAATGGACGGTTTGCAAGCAAATTTCATACATTGAAATTTGCTATTTTACTGTAGAACGGTAATTAAATTATCTTTCGATTCTTTAATCATAAAATAAAATTCAACATAAATTGAGAGAGTTACATTTGATTAAAGACCAAATTTCATGAAAATTTTTATGATTTTTAAACACATGAATAATTTTTGACAATTGTTTCCACGTCGAACAGTAAAAAATGCTTAGGTTTCAATTTTTTATTAATAGTCTATTCCATAAAGAAATAAATTTTGAGTTTTTGTTTACCTCGATTGCTCACTAGATGTAGTGAACTAAATTACTTTTTGAACTTATAGTATCCCTTAACTATCTGCATCAAAACTTGAAGTAGTAAAATTAGGATAGGTACTAAATTTACTAGAAACACTAATCAAGGATTCCTAGAGGCTTTGATTTCAAATCCAATGTCAGAGTTCGAAAATTTAAACTGGTGGATTCAATGTGTGACCAATTCGATTGATTTTTAAAATTTCGTAAACCATATTCAGTCCTCCGTTTTTATTTTTCAAAATATGACATCCGATTCTTAATTAGTGACTCTGAGAACTCCCAATCATCAAATTTAAGACGAATTGGATCGATTTTTTAAAATTTATCCTGTATATTGCATACGACATTTTGAAATTTTACATTTTGACATTGAATTTGAAATCATCGACTCTAGAAACATTTGTTAAGGGTGTTCGAACAAGAAAAACCTTTAAAAATGGCTGACAGAAGTTATGTTTCATCTGAAATGGATCGAACACCCTTAAGTGATTTTAATAACTTTAATAGTTAACCTAATTTTACTATTTTAATTTTTGTTGCATATATTAAAGGGATACAATAAATTAGAAAGTATATTCGTTCACTAAATGTATTGTAAAATTATCATTTTTAATGCAATCGAGGTAAACAATAATATAATAATTTTTCATAGAAAACGGCGTTGACTGTTTCAAAAACTTGCTGTTTAAGACATTCACCATTATCAATGTCCTTGAATATGATTTCAGAATTATTTTGGGGAACGATTATTACTTTTTTAACGTTAAAGAAATTAGTGAAAATTATAAAAATGTTGATTATATATTTGAAAAGTAAACCATATAAGGATTTATTTTTCGATACACTTAAAGTAAGAGTGTCTAGTAGTAATGAGAAAAATTATATAACGTCCTTGAATATGATTTCACAATTATTTTGGGGAACGAATATTACTTTTTTAACGTTAAAGAAATTAGTGAAAATTACAAGAATGTTGATTACATATTTGAAAATTAAACCATATAAGGAATTATTTTTCGATGCACTTAAAATAAGAGTGACTATTCGTAATGAGAAAAATGATACAATGCCCTTGAATATGATTTCCCAATTATTTTGGGGAACCATTATGACTTTTTTAACGTTAAAGAAATTAGTGAAAATTATAAAAATGTTGATTATATATTTGAAAAGTAAACCATATAAGGAATTATTTTTCGATGCACTAAAAATAACAGTGACTATTAGTAATGAGAAAAATTATACAATTCCCTTTGAATATGATTTCCCAATTATTTTGGGGAACCATTATGACTTTTTTAACGTTAAAGAAATTAGTGAAAATTATAAAAATGTTGATTATATATTTGAAAAGTAAACCATATAAGGAATTATTTTTCGATGCACTTTAAATAATAGTGTCCAGTAGTAATGAGAAAAATGATACAAATCTATTATTAAACGATATGGATTTTGAATATCGGCCCGAAATCGTTACCCACATAGCACAACATAATACAGTAAGAGTGTAGTCCCATGCTGGTAGAATAGTGGAATAGTGTATTAGATTTGACCAATCAGAATAAGTGTTCAAAAAATCCAATCATTTGATTGGTCAAAACTGTTCCACTAATCCACTAATCTACCTACATGGGACTGCACTCTTAGGCTATGGTAAGCTTATTTGTATAGCTTGTGAGGGTACAGAGTAAACCTGAAGTATACTTATGGTGAACTAAAAAGTTCCGCCTTGACAGTAACGTTACACATACAGGTTGTAGTAAGATTACAAATAAAGTATGAGGTAACATTATAAGTAAAGGTTGTAGTAATTTTACAAGTAATGGTTGTAGTAAGGTTACAAGCAATTGTTGAAGTAAGGTTACAAGTAAAGGTTGAGGTAAGCTTTAATAGTAAGGTTGTGGTAAGGATACAATCAAATTGTAATGTTGATGTAAGATTGTTGTAAGGTTGCTTCTTAATATCAGTATTAATAATTTAATTTTCAATATAATAAACAAATATTTAATAAAGAAATTATGTTCGATTCTCTCATATTATGTATGTAGACACTTAACATTTAACAGAAAATATTTATAACAAATTTGGTAGGACTGGGATTTAATCCCGGGATCGAATTACGCATGAACCTTACATCCTAACTAACTAAGCTAAGTGGTTGACCTTAAAAGCAAAATTGAATTTTTTTTTGTCAGTTCCCCACGTAGCTCAGTTAGTTAGGATGGTAGGTTCATGCGTGTCGATCCCGGGTTCGAATCACAGTCCTACCAAATTTGTTTTAAAGATTTTGTGTGAAATGTTAAGTTTCTACTTAAATTATTTGATAGAATCAAACGTAATTTTTTTTATAAATATTTATTTATTATATTAAAAATTACTTTATTAATACTGATATTAAGTAGCAACCTTACCACAATCTTACATCAACCTTACAACTTGATTGTATTCTTACCACAGCCTTGCTATTAAAACTTACCTCAACCTCTACTTGTAACCTTACTACAGCCTTTAATTGTAACCTTACTTCAACTATTGCTTGTAACCTTACTACTGCTCACAGAACAAAATTGAACTCAAAATGAGTCGGAAAAGTGACTCATTATGAGCTGCAACAAAAATGAGTAAGGCAGATGGCGCCATGTTCTATGCCATTTAACATGGACTCATTTTGAGTTGCATCAAAAATGAGTTAAAGTTTTTTCTGTACTTTTACGTGTAACCTTACTACAACCATTAGTTATAACCTCATTACTACTACCATTACTTGTAACCTAACTACAACCTTTACTAGAAATGTTACCTCAACCTTTATTAGTAATCTTACTACAACCTTTATGAGTAATGTTACTGTCAGGACGGAACTTTTTAGTTCACCATAAATATACTTCAGAATTACTCTGTAAACTTACAAGCCATACCAATAACCTTACCATTGCCTTACTGTATTATGTTGTGCTATGTGGGTATATGAATATTATCACTTATATAAGTGATAAAAAAATTAAATTTTAATTAAGTTTACAAGTGTCCTCAAGGAAATTTTTTTAATAAGCTGTATATTTCTTAATTTATTAAGTTTTGTATCTACTGAACGTCTTGAAATTAGGAGTACTCGCATTTGCCTGGACCTCCTGTTTAATGGGTTTTCTCTCCAGGTGAGAGAGAAACGTAGGGAACCTCTTCTGAATACAATCGGTTTATCAGACTGCCGAGTTCTAATCGTGCAGTATTACATAGGTATTGTCAGATCGTTCATTGATTTTGTCACACGCAGATAAAGGGATCCATTTTTTACCATGTTTCCAAAAATTACTTACGTTTGAAAAAACTTAAAAAAACGCATTTTAGATAATGTTATGCTTTTTTGTACTTTTGTGTTATCGATTAAGATTCTGTTGATCGAATGAGATTTGGCTATAAATTGACATAAATAATACTACTATAGTAACATAAATTATCATCAAATATTTTTTCAACATCTTTAAAAATGGCGGAGATACAGGACTTTAAAATTTTTTGAAACGCTATAACTTGAATTATAATCATTATATTTTTAACCACAAGGTCTCACATAGTTGTTTCATAAAAAAATTTATAATTAAAAAAGAATTTTGATAATTTGGATAACTGAGTCGTACCTTGCTTTGGAGCTGTAGTTACCGAATCTACACAGCACAAATTATTGGAAACAATTTTATAATGCGCTTTTCATTATTCACGTTCATATCAGGTTTAAATTAACCAAACCATAGTCCAGCTATAACTATTTCCCTAGTTCTAATTTGAATTGGGATTTCGTTAATTTGTAAAAATATTGGCCATATAGAATAAGTCGAGTTTTTATAAAGAGGCGCACCGTCTGTATTGAACGTTACTGTACAATACTGATGCCTATCCATTTTCTTGTAAACCTGCTAGAAAAGCTTGGTATAATCGACCGTCATAAATGTCTTCAAAAACTCTGGGATTATTCACTCTTTCATTTATAACATAATTATAATAATCACTATTCATAGAAATGAATTCTGAAATTTGTAAAGATACATCAAAATTCACAAAATAATCTTCGTAAGATGAACTTTGAAAATGTGATTCTCCTTGAATAGACGCATCTTCATTTAAGATTTTAACTCCATCTGATCGTAAATATTCTGAGTTACATAACAATTCTTCGAGATGCATTCCTATTTTCTAAAGTAAATTTGTTAGAACTTCCATTAAACAGAAGTTTATGTGGTAGAAATGTCCCTTATCCGTATTTTTATTTATCATAGTTATTAAGTGTCTTACAGCGTCGATAATAAAAATATATAATAAAGGAATTAGAATTAGGACAAATTTTTGCAACAATATTAATTTGTAAATAGTGGAAGTTTTGTTCAAAAGAATTTTATATTTCAGAATTCTATTTTATTCGAAACTTCGATTTTGCGAATTTTTATTTACAAGGATTTTCAAAATGCAAAATTTATCCGTAATCGAACTTTCATTATATAGAATTTACATTAGGACAAATTTTAATTTCACGAAATTTTGTTTGCTAAAATATTTATTAAACTCAAGTCATGTAAACAATTTTATAATTGACAGAAGAATCATTAAAATGAATTTTTTCTTAGTCGAATTTTTATTTCTCAAAATATTAATTAACATATAATCGATTTGAGGAAATTTTTATGACAGAAATCTCACATAACCGAAATTTATTCAGACAGAATTTCTGATTAGTAAAATTTTCCTTAGCCAGAATGTTCATGTACTATAAAAATGTTATTCTATTGAATTTAAATATGACAAAATTGTTATAAGCACGAATTTCTACTTTACCGGCATTTCAAGCTTACGAAAGTTTAGTTGGCAGAAATTTATTTTGCCCAAAAATGCTCCATTAGTTAGAGAAAGACAACACATCTTTCTAATGGAGTTTTGTAGGACAAATTATATTTCTGTGAATTAAGCTTTCGTTACTAATCAAAAATTCTGTTTAAATGAATTCCGGTTATGTGAGATTTCCGTCATATAAAAATTTACTCAAATCGATTTTATAATAATTATTATTTTGAGAAACAAGAATTCGATTAAGAGTGTTCGACGGTCTCTGAAATTTGTAGGTTGTGTTCGAAAAACAGTTATCACCCAACAAATACGGCACTGACCGGTTTAAATGACGTGAAATTGGTAAACATTAATTTTCTAACAAATTTTTCTCTGTTCACAGGCACTTTTTACAAAATCAGACAACGTACAATCGTCACAAATGTTTTTAATTGTCTGATTTTAAAAGATTTTCTTAATCCATGCTGAAACTCGGTTGCAGGATTGGAATTACAATAGCAATGTAATGCGAATCATTTTGACAGCTGAGCCTTTACACTCGCTGCATGCTTCTGCCCTCTAATGGCAAAATCGCTGCAACACACGTCTTTCCGTCTGTCATTACATTACTTTTATATTTCCAATCCTGCAACCGCGTTTCTGCATGGATTGAGAAAATCTTTTCAATTCAGAAAATTAAAAACATTTATGACGATTGTACGTTGTCTGATTTTGTAAAAAGTGCCTGTGAACAAAGAAAACTTTGTTAGAAAATGAATGTTTACCAATTTCACGTCAATTCAAGCATGCAGGGCCGTTTTTCTTGGGCGATAACTTTATGTCGCACATAAACTAGAAATTTCAGAGACCATCGAACACTCTTAAGAAAAAAATCATTCTAATGATTCTTTTGTCAATTACAAAATTGTTTAAATGACTTGAGCTTAAATTAGATAAGCGTGAATACAAAGGGAATAAAATATACTTTCGTTTAGAATTAAAAAATTTTTTAAAAGTTTATTATTTATAAACATTTAAATTTTTTAATGTTCTGCGCCTTTTAAAAATTAAAAAAATGTCAACATTCAATAGAAACAAAAAGGAATCAAAATTCGTTGATAAAATTTATGAGCGACAGTTATTTTAAATCGGTTTATTCATTCAGGAGAAATAAAATTTTGTTTCAAAAGTTATAAAAAAATTTTGGCAATAAGTTTTATAAAACAAATTTTTTTTACTTTTTTTTGCTTAGACTCATTTATAAGGTCAAATAGAAATGTTTTTTGAACATTTAAATTAAAAGAAAAATACTTATTAATTTTAGTAAAAATTTCACGAATTCTGACGCAATTAAGGAAAAAATTTGGATAATTAAAATTTTTAATAAATTCGTCAGTTTAAGATCAAAACAATATCCTTAAATGGGCCCCGTGTATTTTTTGCGTAGTAATCCCCCATATTCCTTTTTAGCCACCCCAAAAACATGTATACAACAGTAGTGGTCGAAGGAACTTTTCATCGAATTTTTTTATGGACCTGTGTTATTTGCGACCTTAGGAATAAAAATCTAATCATTAGAACTCAAGTCTCTTTTCGCCGCCATTTTTAAAGATTTTGAAAAAATATTTAGTTATAATTTATGTCATTATGGTAATATTATTTAAGACAATTTATAGCCAAATCCCATTCGATCAAAACAATATTGATCGATTTGAGGCAGTTATCACGTTTTACTTAAGTGGAGTAAAATACAACACTGATGCTGAATATAAGATTTCTATTTCAGATTGACACCCTTTGCTGCATTAATTGTTTTTAACAACTGCTTGTTTCCATCTTTAAAACTATATGCTGAATGTGCAATAAGTGGCCCCCCAATCTAAAACGCTTTTACCTAACTGGAGTAGAGTGGACATTAAATGTCATCGCTGATGCTGAATATAAGTTTTCTATTTCAGACACAAATGTGTGCAACAATTAATTAGCGTGATTAAGTTCGGTTATTGTTATTTTTCATTGTTATATAAGGTGTTCCAGTTATGGGTGTACATATTTAAGGGTTGAAATCTATGTTGAAGACTTGTCTTCATTTTAAACATAGATTTCAACCCTTAAATATGTACACCCATGACTGGGACAACTGTAGAATGTATATAGTTTCTACTACAAATAGCTAATGCAAAACGAATTTTTTTGGTAGAAAATGGGAAATTATTGGCAAGTTTTAGTACAGGTTCCAATTTTTCATTTATCGACATCATTAGAACTCAGCTGTCGATAAAGTAGTTGTGCTCAGGACAGGTTTTCTATAGTTTCTCTCTTTGGCGAAAAAACCAATTAAACGGATGGTCCAGGCAAATGTGAGTACTCTTAATTGAAAGTCGATTTGTGGACGTAAAATTTAGTGTGTGAAGTTTGAAACTGTTAAATTATTATTAGAATAATTAAAGAAATTAAACAAAACAAGTGAATAATATTTACATATTTTAAAATTTTTACTCTAATATGAAAGCATATTGGGTAAAGAACAGAGAAACTGCTCATTATCAATTTCAATTGAAACACTTATAGATTTGATATCTTTTAGAGGTAAGGCTATTTTGTTTTCCTCGATTTTTATGACTTTTTGAAATTTTGCATGAAAATTTGAAAATGCGTATTTTGTTTCTATTCTATTCAATAAAACGTACTCTTTATCGTTACCTTTATCTACAATAAATTTAACTATATGTGCATATTTATTATCGCGCAGTATTACATAGGTATTGTCAGATCGTTTATTGATTTTGTCACACGACAGATAAAGGGATCCATCTTTTACCATTTTAGGATAGTAAGTAGCTTTGTCCGTTAAATTTAATGCATTTTTCCAAAAAACACTGACTTTTGAAGAAACGCCGAAAAAACGCGCTTTAGATAATTTTATGCTTTTTTGTACTTTTGTGTTACCTAATTGCTCATAATAATGTCTTGAAAGAATTGAACAAGTTGGATACACTGCACGCTTTACTAATATTTCAGAAAAATTTAAAGAGATATGTCTCGCTACTTGAAGATGGACACCCTTTGCTGCGTGAATTGTTTTTAACAACTGCCTGTTTCCATCTTCAAAGCTATATGCAGAATGTGCAATAAGTGGCCCCCAATCTAAAACACTTTTACCTAAGTGGAGTAAAAGGTGCACATTAAATGTCATCGCTGATGCTAAATATAAGTTTTCTATTTCAGACACAAATGTATACAACAATTTATCAGCATAATTAAGCTCAGTTATTGTTATTTTTGATTGTAATAAAATGAATAGAGCTTCTACTAGAAGTAGCCAATGCATAACTAATTTTTTTGGTAGAAAATTGGAAATTATTGGCAAGCTATAAAACAGGATCCAATTTTCCCATTCTCTAGCTTTCCAATGTGCCATGTCTTTAAGAGAGCGTGTAAGGCGACCAACTTGAAAAGGAACTTTAATTTTGAGCATTATTGAATTTATTTTGTTGACATCATTAACCGAAAGAAATTTTGATGCTTTCGATTTGGTGCCAACCCAAATATTAGCAAATTGTTTTCCAATGCCACTTATCATATGCATTGATTCTGGAACAAAACCGTTTATTATATTAAATTTTTCCAGATTAATTAGAACAGACGGTTTTTGAATTCCAAAACACGGTTTTGACTTACTTCCTGTTTGCATGTGTTTAATTGTGTCTGAAAGATTTCGCATTTTCGGTGGAGATTCTAATAATGGATATTTATGTGCACCGCTATTTGGTTTATTTTCATTATAAACCCATTTTCCAGGGTGAAGGCACCAATTGCAGCCATATTCCCCGTTAAATTGAGTTGTACCTTGCATTGGAGCTCGAGCTACCGAATCTACACAGCAAACTAGTGGAAACACCTTTATATTGTGCTTTTCATTATTAATAGTGCATTGAATTCCTTGTTTAGACATTTTGTTCATATTTTGTACAAATGGGTCTAAAAACACGTTCATATCAGGTTTAGATTTACCAAACCATAGTCCAGCTACAACTATTTCCCTAGTTCTAATTTGAATTGGGATTTCGTTAATTTGTAAAAATATTGGCCATATAGAATAAGTCGAGCTTTCATAAAGAGGCGCACCGTCTGTATTGAACGTTACTGTACAATACTGATGCCTATCATTTTCTTGTAAACCTGCTAGAAAAGCTTGGTATAATCGACCGTCATAAATGTCTTCAAAAACTCTGCGATTATTCACTCTTTCATTTATAACATAATTATAATAATCACTATTCATAGAAATGAGTTCTGAAATTTGTAAAGATACATCAAAATACACAAAATAATTTTCGTAAGATGAACTTTTTACATCAATTAATTCATTACATAATGTGCATTTGATGAACTTTTGATTTCGTTGAAAAATGCCGACATACATTCCACAATCTGGACAGATTCCGTGAAATGTGGCATTATTAGATGGATTAAATAATTTATCAATTAGGTATCTAGTAGTTGGTAAAATTGGAAATGAAAATAAAGAATTAATTAGTTGAAACAAACTAACAACTGCAGTTAGTGAGAGCGAGAAAATTATACAAAATTTTAACAGCATCATTAATAACTCTCCTTTAGTTTTATCGACAGGTGTAGTTATAACTTCACTAAATTCTTTATCATTGATAAAGTTATTCAGTTTTTGAAAATGTGATTCTCCTTGAATAGACGAATCTTCAATAAACTCCATCTCATCGAAATATTCTGAGTTACATAAGAATTCTTCCATTTCTTGTAAAGCAACATTATTAGTCTGAAACAGATGATAATTAAACGAATTTTATTAATAGGACAATGTTAGGTACAATAAATTATTGCATTATATTTTAAGTGCAATCATTATCAAATATTTTTATCACATACACCACCGACGGTAATTATGCGACCCCAATTTTTTTATTATTGTACTAATTTTTTTGTATATTTCTAAGAAATTAACATTTTTAGCTTTCATTATTTTATTATTAGTTTTCAAAAATTGAAAATTTTAAAAATTTTGTCTGCCATATTAAATCCGTAATTTTTGAATTTTTGAAAACTAATGGCGGATACGTAATCAGCGACCCAAAAACCCCCGAGTAACTATTTTCAAGCAAATCTTACGATTTTTTATATTTTGCCTAAAATTATAATATGTACTATTTTTAATTCACTTTAATTAATACCCAATCAGCACATAAGCTTACCACAAACTTGCATTAAGCTTGCTGTGCAAGGTGTGCAAGCTTACAGAGCAAGCTCGTGACAAGTTTGTGGCAAGTAACAAAATGTCCTATTGCTGCAAGCTTACACTGCAATCTTGCTACAAGATTATGATATAAGCTTGCTGCAAGCTTGTGAGACAAAGTTTTCGACAAGCTTATTTGGCAAACTTGCTACAAGTTTCTAGTGTAAGTTTGCAGTAAGCTTATTGTAAGTTTGCTGCACAAGTATATACAATTTCATTGAATCAATTTTAATTTTTTCTGGAGATTTTCTTATAAATTTCAAAATATATTATACTCAGCAATATAGCCAGGTGTCAAAGAAATGTATTGTCGAAAACTTGCATCATAAGCTTGCAGCGAGCTTATATCATAATCTTGTAGCAAGATTGCAGTGTAAGCTTACAGCAAAAGGACATTTTGTTACTTGCCGCAAACTTGTCACGAGCTTGTTCTATAAGCTTGCACACCTTGCACATCAAGCTTAATGAAAGTTTGTGGCAAGCATATATATATATATATATATATATATATACTTTTTCTATTGTGAAATTAAGTTTGCTTACACGGAGAGAAATCTGTTGCTATTATTGCTTACAGAATCTATACAAATTTTATTAGTGACTGCTGAATACAATTTTAGCTTTAGGTTATAATAATTGAGGGGCTGGATGCTATATGGGAATATGCGTGAACACACGTCCAGTCAGTTGGGTCCTGGAGATAAAATTTTGAAGTTGTTCAAAATGAATTTAAAATTATTGTTTCTTGTTCAGAATTTCAAGGCGAAACTTTTTTTCTAATAAAATTTTTTTATATATTTTTTTGTTTTTAAGTAAATTGAGTAAAACGTGATTTTTTTAACCTAAGAAATTTTAATGAAATTTTGACTTCAACTCGTGATTACTTCGTTAAATATTAATATTTTTCCACGAAATTTACACACAATATTATTCAAACTATACCAAAAGTGAAACAATATTTAGTATTTTTTTAAAAAATTCTATGTCTAAGTAAATAATTATTTAAATAATTTTGCCGGAAAAATGATTCTCCTATTTTCAATTGAAAAAGTTGAGTGACGAATTTTCGTTTTCGGAAAACTTCCAGTGACAAAAATGTTCATCAATATGTTAGGAACTTTTTTGGAAAATTTGTCATCATTTGATAATAAATTAAAGAAAAAAGAGCAATTTTTAGCAGTGTCGCGTTCTGCTGTAAACGTAAACAATGTCTAACTGTATACATTGGTCTTGTAATGGCGGCCATTCTACACGTGCGCGGTCACGCCGTAAGTTTACAGCAGAACGCGACGCTGTTAAAAATTGCTCTATTTTCTTTAATTTATTATCAAATGATGACAATTTTTCCAAAAAACTTCCTGACATATTGATGAACATTTTTGTCAATGGAAGTTTTCCGAAAACGAAAATTCGTCACTCAACTTTTTCAATTGAAAATAGGAGAATCATTTTTCCTGAAAAATTATTTAAATAATTATTTACTTAGACATAGAATTTTTTGAAAAAATACTAAATATTGTTTCACTTTTGGTATAGTTTGAATAATATTGTGTGTCAAAATTCCATTAAAATTTGTTAGGTTAAAAAATCACGTTTTTCTCAATTTACATAAAAACAAAAAATTATATAAAAAAATTTTACAAGAAACAATAATTTTAAATTCATTTTGAACAACTTCAAAATTTTATCTCCAGGACCCAACTGACTGGACGTGTGTTCACGCATATTCCCATATAGCATCCAGCCCCTCAATTTATATACGAAATCATCTATTTCATGTAATGGAGAGTTCTATACAATAAAAACAAAAAGAAGCTGCTAATTTTGCACGAAATCCGTATTTTAAAGATAAAGAGAACGTACTAGAAAAGTATTAGATTCTTCTTATAAGAATTACTCGAATTCCGACTGATTTTCAGACGGATTTTATACAACACAATTTTACCTGCGTTTACGCACATATAACTCACACGAATTTGTTTAAAAATTACTGGGTATATTTATCATAAAAATATCTCAAAATAGATTAATAGATTTTGAAAAATCTTGAGAAACAAATTTTTTTTTTACTTTTTTCAAAAATTTCTTTGAGTTGATTGTTGAAGCCAATATATAATAAATTCTTATTCTTTGCATCAAGATGAATCGATTGATATATAATAAGTATACATTGTATCACAATTTGTAGAGTTAATCGCAATTTAAGCCAAAAAATTTGCATTTTTATCAAAAAATGATTGTTTTCAGTAAAATTTTGTTGTTATAAAATAAAATCTTACTCTTAATTTTCAAAAATCTTTTTCTTTGCATCCAGACGAATCGATTGGTATATAATAAGTATAAATTACATGAGAATTTGTAGAGTTAATCGCAATTATTAAAGCCAAAAAATTCGAATTTTTATAAAAAATGAGTGTTTTCAGCAAAATTATGTTGTTATACAGTAAAATCTTACTCCTAATTTTCAAAAATCTAAAATCTTACTTCTAACTTTCAAAAATCTGATTCTTTACGTCAAGACGGATTAATTGGTACATATTAAGTATATATTGTATTTGAATTTATAGAATTAATTACAATTAAAGATTTCTTCCCATTTTCATTAAAAATTATTTTCTTCTTCAAAATTATATTTCATTGTGTTAATGCTTCCTCCACGAGGAAGCAAATTTTTTTGCTGACGAAGCAAAATGTTCATGTAATGAATATCTCAATTTACAACTTGTTTCTCCTGCAATGGAAATTTCCTCTTAATGCTTATTTAAACGGTAACTGTTTAATTTGGATGAGTTTAACTTTATACACAAGCATGTTTACTAAAATTTTATTACCTCTAATGGAATATTGTCAATTTCGATTTTGTCCTCTTCACATGCTTCTTCTATTTCTGTCTGACGGCATCCTTCACAAAATACTTCAAATGTTGAAATATTGTCAGTTTCTATGCTAGTCTCACTTCCATTTGTTTCTTCTTGAAAGCCTTTTTCTGAAGAATTGTCCACTATTGGGCGTTTTTTATGATTCACAATCTAAATAAGGGTAAAATAAATTTGATTTGAAATTTCTTCTTAGGGGAGTGCTGTTAGAGTTGGACAAGTGTTAGGGTTGAACCATCGCGTTCATTTTGTTTTATCACACTAGCGCCATCTGTTTTTGTACTAACATTATTGCTACTAATGCCATCCAACTTTTCAATACTTTTGCTTTTTGCGAATCATTGTTATACGCTCAACAAAAACTTTTTTGTGGTGTCAAAAAAAGAGAACTAAATGTAGAAGAAATATACCAAAAACAAAGTAAATTTACTGAAATTGTTTATCAAGATGTTATACGAAAATGTAAAAAGAAATTTGGGGTTTTGTGTGACGCGTTTATGTTCTGTGTGTTATGTCGCAAAACGACGCGTGAGTTAGCGTTGAGCCAGGTGGTGTCGTAAGGATTGAACTGCCCAAAATTCTGCAATTACGAAGCGTACTTGCAACAGAAATTCATGTTTTGACTTAAGATGGTGTCAAAAACTTCATTTCCATTGAAAAGAGAGGGAAATTTTTTTTTTAAATCTTTTTCCATTGTTTCAATTTTCAAATTTTTTATTTCATAATAATTCATAATAATTAGAGGTGTGCAAAAAGCCCGAAAAGCCGGGTCGGGTCGGGTTGAATTTTTTTCGGGTCGGGTCGGGCTCGGGTTTTCTCGATGTATCGGGTACCCGATATTCTCGGGTACCCGAATTCATTCGGGTTCTCGAAAAATTCGGGTACCCCAACGAATTTGAGTACACAAATCTTCGAAAATTTGTCGAATATTTGTAGTTATGCATTTTCTCAAATGTTTTATTACTAAATTAAGAACTTGAATACTTCCAAGTTATATAAATTCGAGAATTCGAACATTTTAAGGTTTAGAGCATTCCCGAAAATTTCGTGAAACCGAATATAGTGAGGTGCCCGAAAATTTCGAGAACCCGAATGCAGTCGGGTACCCGAAAATTTCGAGAACCCGAATTCAGTCGGGTACCCGAAAAATTTCGGGTATTTAAACAAGCTTGACCCGGCCCGAACCCGACCCGAACCCGAACTGTCTAAGCCCGACCCGACCCGACCCGAAAAGTGAAATGCCCGAAATTACCCGGTCGGGTTTCGGGTTTCGGGCTTTTTGCACACCTCTAATAATAATGCACAATGTGGAATTTTATTTTAATTTTATGGTTCCATTCCTCATTTTCAAGTGTGTAATTCGCATTACAGGGAAACTTCTGAAAAAAAGTCAAAACTATGTCCAACCCTAACAGCACTCCCCTACATATAGAAATTAAAGATCACTACTTTTTTAAGAAGACTAATTTGTTTGTTAATTTTATCATTTTAAATAGTTAACTTTATGTACTAAAATTGGTTTTTTTTATTTTGATATTTGAATATTTGTGGGATAATGGAGCATTCAGACCTCTGTATTCTGCCTGCCTGCAGGTTGCTATAGTAACATACAAGAGTAAGAGAGTCATGAAATGCAAATTTATTACACTTTCTCCCTTATTCTTAATGCTCCTGCCTGCAGAGGTCTGAATGCTGTTCAATTCTTTGGAAAAAAATTACCCTGAAAGATTTTTGAAATTCACTTAAGCAAACAAGGCATTTTATACTAAAAAGATAATCTTTGAAAGTAAAATGAGATAGATGTTTGAATCATTTATTAATAAAAATATTGATTAATTCATAATTAAATTATTGATGGTAAATATGTCGAAGTGGTCTGAGATGCGGGTAAGCTCAAAATATTGTTCGTTGGAGGATAAGTTCGTTTTTTCCATAAAATTGGCATAAATAAAAACAAAAGACGCTTTAGTAAGTGAAAATATTTATAAAACTAAAAAGTACAACATTTTTAATTTATATAAGTCAAAGGTTGATTAAAATAGCTACACATGGGAATTTACACAATATTTAGAGTTCTTTTGTATGCCCGTGTAGAAATTGAGAATAGGATGTAGTAAGGCCCTGAATAAAAGCCCTTTCGTTTAGTGAGGTGCAAACTAGGAAAATTAGTCAGGCCCCGTCTAACTTCGTCACGCTGGGAAAACTAGAGAGATTCTAATTAGATCGCCCTGTTACTCCCAGAATAGAAAAGCAGAATGTGAGGATTTAACTAGAGGGCCTCTTTAGCGCCTCATTATGTCTTCTAAATACCTAAGGAAAAATTTACATCCGGCGCAATATTGACCCAGTAACGCTGAACAATTCACTGAACAAACACACATGTAAACAACACTGTTTCGTCCTATCAACCTGTCACTATCTTAACACCACTTAACACTAACTCGCACGCTATGAATCTACCTTCTCATCGTCCTTATATGCTAACTAGGACTTTTCTTTACCGCTTGCGAGAAATAGTGCAATATTTTGAAATTTGAAAATCTCAAATATTTTTGCTCCATTAGGGATCATCCATAAACCACGTAGCCTGTTTGGGGGTGTGGGGGTTCGGTACTGTGCTACGTTAGACCACATGGGGGAGGGAGGGGTTAGAGTTTGAACCACGTAGCTTTGTATTTTTATTTGACAGACATTTTTTAAATATTATTGATAACACTGCCGGTCAAAATTGAGCGACCACCCATTTTCAGGTGAATGAAAAAAATTTTGAAATATAAAATTTATGGGAAGTAAAATTTTTCTCTTTTCATTTTTTGAAAGATGATAAGATTGTGAAAAGAATAAGATCTAACAGAAGTCATTTGGACAGTATTTTTGCAATAAATTCTTAAAAAATCGACATTTTAAATGTTTTACAAAAATTTTAATAACTTCTAAAATTATGAAAACTTTTAAATGGTCTTGAGCTTATTTTAAAGGTCATTTTCCAAAGAATGAGAATTACTTAATGACATTAACCAAACATTAACCAGAAAATGCAAGTCGTCAAACTTGAATCCAAACAATTCAAAAAATTTGAAATAATTTTATTAACAGAAAAATAATTTTTAAAATTTAAACATATATTTTTTATTAAATTCTTTTAAAAAATCTATACCATATAATTTTTTATATATTTTTAGAGTAGTATTTAGACAATAAAATTATTTCAAATTTTTTGAATATTTTGTGTCTAAGTTTGACGACTTGCATTTTCTAAGAAAAAAGTTACTATGGTTAATGTTTTTAACTAATTTTCAATCTGTAGAAAATTACTTTTAAAATAAGATCAAGACCATTAAAATGTGTTCATTATTTTAGAAGTTATTCAAATTTTTGTAAAATATTTAAAATGACGATTTATTAATAATATTTTAAAAAAATATTGGCCAAATGACTTCTGTAAGGTCTTATTCTTTTTAAAATTTTATCATCATTCATAACATAAACAGAGACAAATGTTAGTTTCCATAAATTTTATGTTTTAAAATATTTTTCATACAGCTGAAAATAGGTGGTCTCTCAATTTTGACCGCGGTAGTGTAAAATTATGAATTAGTCTTGTAACAAACCTTTACTTATTAAGTGACAGGGAAAAATAAAATGTGATTTGAAAAATTGTAATAATATAAATAATAATATAATGTTTCAATGGTAGAGAGCCCTTCTACAAACAACCGGTAGATTTTGACTACTTTTATTTTCGATTAATCCAATTAAAAATAAGATTTTATTGATTATTTTTGCAAAGGTGATTTTAATATACAGAAAAAGAAAAAAGCTACGTTCCCTTGGGAAGGGGGGGGGGTTCGGTAATATGCTACGTTAAGCTACATGGGGGAGGGGAGGGGTCGAAAAGTTCCAAAATCGGAGCTAAGTGGTTTATGGATGGCCCCTTAGTTTTTATATTTCAAATAGTATTTTAATATGCGTTAAGAACAATTTTCTGATATAGTTCAGTGTTAATTATTTAGAAATTAAGATTTGTTAATGAAATTGAAAATGAATTACAATATCTAATGGGGACATAAATAGATTCCAGATAGATTTCTCTAGTTAGAGAATAAGGGCATTCTAGTGCATTCTATTCAGGGCCTGATTCAAATATTTAATAGGGGCATAAATCAGCGGCGCTGGCATAAAAATCTGTTTATCCCTCTTTTTTTAAATAAGGAAATCTACATAGATCTCTATATAGATTTCCTTATTTAAAAAAAGAGGGAATTGTAGTCAATGCCCGATTTTCGCCTGGCCAGACATCACAAGTGTGGTTGGCCCAACTAATTCCTCATCAGTGCCCTTCTTCAAATAAGGTGAAGCCGGGAAATTTCCACACGGGTGGTTGTTAAAATGCATTTTCCAAAGAATGCTCAAAAAGTTATTTAAAAATTAAAACAGACGTTAGATTAAACTATAGTATGCATTTGATCATAAACTGATTTACGTTTTGTAATACTTCAAACTGTATTTCGGAACATATTTACCTTCGTGTGTAACAGTTTGTTTAAAAGTTAGGTAAAATGAAAACCCCATCACGTAACTATATACTGTCAGGACTGAATGTGAAACTCTAAGAACCCTTAAGAAATCTACACGGAAAAAATTACGAAACTAGTTTTGGAATAGCGGATACGGAGAGGAGTTTAGTATAATTTAAAACAGACTCAATACTAATAATATATGATATGTCTACATTTCTCAAAAACTCAAAAATATTCTGTGGAATACACAAATGATTGGTTGGACGTTCTGCTTCAAGAGTTTTGTAAAATGTTTAGCCTGAATCGCATGCGCAAACGGAAAACATATTCACAGAGAAAAAAACGAATGAAGGAGAAAAAAGAATTTCTTAAAGCACCAATCAGCTCTTAAGTTAATTTAAATTAAATTGGTTCGACACATTTGACTACGCGCTACAACGCAATGGTTCTGTTTGATTGGTTATTTTATTCTAACACTAACTTAACGAAAATACGCATACATATAAACGAATTCTGACGCAACGCATATACAATATAACTCGCACTTAAAGAAAAAAGAATTGTGTTTCTTTATATACTAACTGAGCAGATTAAACTGCGCTTGTGAGAAATGTCCATATACATAATATTAATTTTTTTAAAAATTGTTTTTTTAAAGTTATACATAATATTTTATATTTAAAAAAAACATTTTTTATTTATAATTAGTTACAAAATCTCTATAAAATTTTTCATTTTTTAAAAATAAATTTATTCTTAATTTTAAATTGTAAATAAACTGCCAAAATATTTTCAAATTAAATTCAAACTCAAAAATTTTAAATATTAAATTGTCTAAAAAATTTAAGTAATAACAGTGAAAATCGATAACAATTAGAATTAATTAAAATTTGGAAAAATTAATATTATTTATATCGTTTTCAATTTATATAAATTGTCATCTGTAAATATTATGATAAACTAAATTTTATTGCAATGTAAATTAATCGAAATTAATAATTAAAAGTTTGGATTACAGAACATAAAAAATGTTTACGAATTTTGGAACAATGAAATGTCAAATACGAGAAATACGTAAAAAAATAATTATCAAAAAGTTACCGGCAGGTAAAGCAGTTCTCCCTTTTCCCTTCACATATGATCTCTATATACACAGCAGACAAGTTACTACCGCCGCGACGGGACAAGCTTAAACATATCTATCTATAACGCGACTTTTGTTACACCCTGTATAGAATTTTACGAAACTGTGTTCGAAAATCCACGTTAGACAGCCAAGTGAAAACTCAAACCACGCGTTTTTAGATTGTACGAAACATTTTTACTACACTGAGAGAAATGGAGTTCAAAAAACTGGGAGTCAGTATTGAAAAAATAGGACTCAGTCCAGTAAAAGTACATTAATTCATTTCCATCAAGCATCTTAGGGTGATGCGTATAGTGTATAGAGGGCGAAGATTATAAGGCGCGCTGCAGTGTGTATAGTAGAGCAACTGGACTCAGTCCAGTTCTTCGCAATTTTCACCATGGAGAATAGACGCAGGCGCGTAATCTGTCAAAATAAATGGCCGACGCGACGCGAGACGAGTGTTTCCTTTTATTCACTTCGTCAATTTTATATAAAAGAAACAATAACCAATCATTAAAAAAAAGAAAAATATGTTAAATGCACTCTTTATATATTCATGTTCATTAATTCACAAGTTTTATTCTTCGCACATCTTCATACTTACAATTAACAACTAAACGCAATGGAAAATCTTACAATCATACGGGATTGAAACACCTACCTAACTATACAAACTAAATATACGCATAATTATAAATCGCACGCTTTACATTAAGCCTCTCGGCTACGCAATCGATGGGGGAAATTTCTTATTTAAGAAACATCCCTTTCCAATGAAATAAATTACATCATGAGTGTATTTTACTATGTAATAATAATAAATGTAAGTATGGATGTCAATAATATTCAATAAGTAATAATGTCAACTAGTTTAAATTTGATACTGTTATTGAAAAGTGGAGTGTAATAATTATTCAAATAATACTTTTATTACAATTTTTTTCAAATGTTTTACTGCTTAAATAGTAAATAAATAAAAATCATTTATTTTTTCTTACTAAATTCAATAAAATTAATATTTGTCAAGTTTATACAAAATAATAAATTGACCTCGAATTAAATGTATAATTAATTATTCTCAAGGCAATATTTAATAATTTAATTAACTTAACTGCACTGCATAATAGTTGAGTGTAGTAAGAGTAAGTGAAACGGAAAATAAGTGAAAAACCCATAGGTGTGTGAGAGAGAGAGAATATAACTTGTATGTTTTCGAGTATAGGTATCTACTTTATGTGCACTGCGTTCATTTTTGGAAAGAACTGGACTGAGTACTAGTTGTTCAATATTCGCTTCTATTATTGACTTGTGTTGTGTACACTGCCACGTTCTTTTAACAATTACATGAGAAATTCAATTCTGATTCTAATTTTTTCTACTCTTATTCCCTCTTGGACTATTTAAACAGTCTTGTTTAGGCTGATGAATGGGATAACTTGTGCTGAGTCCCAAAGTGTACAGCTATGAAACTTCTAATACTATAGTGTGTACTTGTCACATAGTATTCTATAAAGGAGTACTACACTGTTTGCATAAATCATTTTTCCATTTTTCTCCGTGTATTTTCTCATAAAATATTTCTCAGAAAATACAAAACATTTCTACATTCAAGCTTATTTTAGAAATTACAAAACTGGTTGCAGTTTCTTCAAAATTGTTCTGCTTAAAATAGTGAAAGTTTCTGAGTTTTTGAAAAACTTCGTCAAGGAATATTAAATATCCGCTAGTGCGAAATTATTTTCGTAAAATCTACTCAACTAATTTTCTCCGTGTATAAAAACTTTATTACTTAAATTTTCTTTTAACAAAGTATTTAAAAAGGATCAAAGTCATTAATTTTCAATAATTAGAAACAATAAAGTCATACTTATATACTTCAAAAGGGTGAATAAATTTTCCGATTACGCACGTGAACCTGTCACATGATTAAACCTATCGATGAAGGGTATACGGGAAAAATCTGCCCAAAAAGTGTTTTCTTACACCTAAATAATTTCACTCACACTACCATGCGTGATTTGCTCGGAATCCATCCTATTTTTGTATGGTTTTTAAGTAAAAGCCACAAGAGGCTTTTACTTGGAAAAACCAAACTTTTTTAGTATGAACAGTTATATTTATTTCGTAAAAGAATTTACATGCGCCATAGGCGTAAATTTTTGCTGTATTTGTATTATTATATTAGTGTTTAGTAAAACCGATTGCAATTTGGGGAAATCGTCCACTTTTATGAATTATTATTACCATTTTTAAAAAAGTTAATTATCAAATTATTACTTTGTATTATTCTGAAGTAACAGAAATTAGAATAGTCAGTAAAAATTTTAATAATATAATAGTAAGAAAGTCTACAATAGTACAAAGTATTACTAGAGAATTATACTAAATATTATCGAAGCATTACATAAATTCAGCAGGGATGGCTTCGAAACTTTAGTTTCATTATATTTTCGAAAATCACAACAAAACTATATACAGTGATCTTTTAGTGTCGTTATCAGCACGAAAACAAAATTCAAGGACCTATTTGTTTTGATTTCTGCACCAAACCTAAATTATGTTTTGTGTTTATATTTAATTTCGATGCCATCCCTAGGGTTGGCTTCGAAACTTTAGTTTTGTCTTAGGTTTGAAACGTGAAACAAAACAAAATAGAGTAACCTTTTAGTTTCATTTTCAGCACGAAAACTAAATTCAGGGACCTTTTAGTTTTGTTTCCTGCACCAAAAACTAAATTATTTTTTCGTTTTTATTTAGTTTCGAAGCCATCCCTGATAAATTGTAAATTTAGTAACGATTAGTGCTATCGACTGTATTAAAAATTATGACCAGCCTAGTAGCAGGCTTCCGGCTGTCGAAGATCGGTTACGAAAGTGTCCGAGGTTAACCAAATATTTTAGTCGAACAGTTTCCAAATTACCCGAGTTAAACTTCGAGCCAAACGAAAACATACTATTCTATCTTCTGCAGAAATGTTTAATTTCTCTCTAAATTTAAATAAGTAAAAATGTTTAATAATTTGAATTAATGACTGACTTTTTGCCTAAAATTCTGTCCATATCTAAGATGTAAGTATAAAAATGTTTTCGAAAAATTCAAAAAAGAAAAGAAAAAATTTTAATTATTAATTCCAATTAATTTCCAATTATATTTCTATCCTTATTAATAAAAAATCATATGTCTGTCTGTACATTACTTAAAAGTTAAAAATTTTATCATAAATAGTTGTTATAATGATTCCAGAAATAATCGCAAAAATCGCTTTTACCGATTTGAACAAAATTTAGCAGATTTTTAGATTTTGGCCCAAGGAAGGTTTACCAATTTACAGATTTAAAAAATATTAATTAGAACGAAAAATATCTAATTTTTTCAAAATATATAAAAAATCGAAAATTTCAATATTTTACATTTTTTATGGATTGCTTTTAAACTTTCTATACTTGAATATTACATTTTATTTAGTCACATTTTAGCATAATCGAAAATTTCCAAATTTCACATATTTTAATGTATAGCTTTTAAACTATCTGATGTTCAAAAATGTTTTCAATTTAAAAAAATAATAATTGATACCAATTATTATGAAGCTCAATTCAGTAGTATTTTTGGGGTTTTTGATTAAGATTTTGACGTAAAAATAAGCATATTCAGAATTATTTATTAATTCAATATTATTTAATTGCAAGAATTTTAGAAATCTTGGAAATAAAGTTTTTTATGATTAAAATGGTATTGTGCAGGATGTCAAGAAATGTAAGTCACCTGTGATAAAGTCCAAGCGTTATGCTACTGGGTAAAAACTTAGATGTTAAAATTTTTTGTTATTTTAATTATAGATTTCACTTTTAGAAATGTTTTAAGCAATATAAAGATAAAAGTTATAGTACAGGGTGTCTACCAACTGGGAAGACGGGAAATATTCGAGAATTAAAATTTTTTTTTATTATTTTAAATCATTTTGAAAAAATTGCTTTTTACTTTAATTTTTATTGATGTACACTATAAAAAATTTAAGGAGCTAACGGACTCCGGAGTTAAATTTTTCGAGTTAAAAATCAACTCCAAAAGAGAGTTAATTTCTAACTCCCTTCATTCAACACCCGCTCGAGTTATTTTTTCCATGAGGAGTTAGCATTTGGGTGTCAAGTTTTAACTCTCTTTATTTAACTCCCTAATAGGTGCGACTTTTATAGAATCCCCTGGGGGATGTGTACCAATTGGTACACGGAGAAAAATGAAAATTCAGATTTCGGACTGAATATAAAACAATTTGAATGATTTGTATTATCGTAGGAAGAAATATTAAATTTTAGTTCTCTATCCCAAAAAGTTTAGGAATGATTTTTAATTAAGATCAATGTTAAATATCTTAGTAAACGCTAATACCTCGGCTAATACTCTCCTATCAGCAAGTGCAATCAGATTCCGTAATTAACTCAAAGGTGCAAAAATTAGGTACAATTATTATTATTTGCATTTATTTTAATTCAGCTACTCAATGTTACAAACATTTTATCAACGTTCACTTAAAACGGAGATTGTTCTGTGCGAGAGTCCTTAGATTCATTCCCAAACAGTTTTTAGGAATTCGAAACTCTGTGGCGCGCCTGCGCTAGCGTTTGTTCCGTTTCTTCGCTTTTAATGTACACGGAAGTGTCGGTGTTGTTCGTAATGTGCGTCGTGTTGTATTAATTTTTGCAATTAATAAAAATTTTAATCTTAAATATATAGTAGTGTGTGCAGTCAAAAAGATAGATAAAGATAAATAATATCTAAGTGAAATGTTTGATCCATTTTTGAGGTAAGGTGTGTGTTTGTTTTGTTTTCAGCCGGTTGTGTAATACTTAATTATTATTATGTATTACATATAATTGTTATTATATTTTATTGTAATGTTTAATTTAGGAAACTAAATATAAAATCTAAAATGAAATAATATGTAAAAATATATGGAATAATTTGTATTTTAAAAATCTTCGTATTGGGATTTTTATTTAATCTATGGATATTTAAATATAATCTCTTTCTTTAAACGTTTTAAAACAAATCATTTTAGAAAAAATGACAATGGACTTGTATTTAATTTTCAAAGAGATTCGACGTTTAAATATCTATAAGGAATAATAAAAATCCCAGTGAGAAGTTGTATAAAGTTCAAAGTATTCTAATATTTTTAATTATTTCATTTTTAGATTTAATATTTAGTTTCAAATTGAAAATTTCAATAAAAGTGAATATTTTTACAAATAAAAATAATAATATAGGTCAATAGAAGATTTGCTCACATTACAGTCAGTATGGGACTCGGCACTAGACTTGTCTTGGACTCCGCTCAGAAGCGCCTATCAATGTGTTCAGTCTGCTTTGTTCCGCGTATAAGTGTATATAAGAACAAAAACTTGTTAAGCCTACTGACGTGTTTTAAACCTTTTACCATTCATTTCCATGTTTTTCATCTTGGAGCCGCAACGGTAGACAAATTTGGGAATGAAATCTAAATTACTACCGCTGAACTCCAAAATTTCGATTCGAATTTTTCTGCTTGTAGAAACCAAAACCCGTCGAAGACGGGTACGACAGCTAGAGACGCATGAAAATTTCCTAAATGTGAAATAACTGAACTGTCATTTAACCGAAATGCACGTAACAGACCCGTCATATAACAGAATTGTCACTTAACAGAACTGTCATGTGACAGAATTGTCATGTGACCGTCCCGTCATGTAACAGAATTGTCATTTAACAGATCTGTCATGTGACAGAATTGTCATCTGACCGACCCGACATATAACAGAATTGTCACTTAAGAGAACTGACATCTGACCGACCCGTCATGTAACAGAATTGTCAATTAACCGAACTGACATGTAACAGAATTGTCATTTGACCGACCCGTCATGTAACAGAATTGCCATTTAACCGAACAGACATGTAACTGAATTGTCATCTAACAGAACTGACACGTAACAGAATTGTCAGTTGACCGACCCGTCATGTAACAGAATTGTCATTTAACCGACGTGTCATGTAACAGAACCAGGGTTGCCAGATTGCGCGATTTGTCGCAAATTGGGCGACTTATATTTGTGCGACATATATGCGACTATATTTTTGTTTTTTGCGACAGTCGCAAATTTTGATTTTTAGAATTTCCACTTTATCTAAATTTTAATAGTTCGAAAGGTAAAATATCAGAATTGAGATATATTGGAAATATAATGGAGAATAAACATATATTCACTGAATTTAAAGATTCAATAAAGATTAAATGTTTAAATTTAATAAAAACGTATTGTTCAAAAGTTGCAGTGCGAATTGTATAGAATTTTTATTGACAAGAAATATAATTGGGCAGAAATTCAATGTGATCAAATTTTAATAATTGCGAAATTCAATTGTCCGATTTATAATTTGGCAGAATGTCAATTCAATCGATTTTATATTTGAAAGAAATTCAATTTGACAGAATATCAATTTATCAGAAACACTTTTTCGTAGAATTTTAATTTATCAGAATTGTAATTTTGTAGAATATTAATACTGCCAAATCTTATTTTGGTAAAACTCTGCTTTATCAGAATGATCACATGTTCGAATCTTCAAAATTTCTAATTTCATTTTTACCTAAAATCAATACTATATTTTAAAAAAGTGCGCGATTTCGTGCTATTTGAACGTGTTGCGACTGTTTGCGATATCTGTACGCATTACTTCCGATTCTATACTACACGTATCTGGCAACCCTGAACAGAACATTTGACAGAACTGTCATGTAACCGAAATGTCACCCGACAGTTCTGTTACATGATGGGTCTGTCGAGTGACAATTCGGTTACATGACAAGTCGGTCAAATTACAAGTCTGTTACATAACAGGTCGACCAAATGGAAATTCTGTCACATGACATTTCTGTTAGATGACAATTCTGTTACATGTCAGTTCGGTTAAATGACAATTCTGTTACATGACGGGTCGGTTAAATGAGAATTCTGTTACATGACAGGTCGGTCACATAACAATTCTGTCATACGACAGTTCTGTTAAGGTTATGTTATTCAGTGGTCACGTGCCCCATATACTTTACTATGGAAAAACTTTACTGTGAATAACATGACCTTAAGTGACAATTCTGTTACCTGACGGGTCAATCAAATGACAATTCTGTTACATGTCAGTTCAGTTCATTGATAATTTTGTTTCATGACGGGTCGGTCAGATGACAATTCTGTCACATGACAGTTCTGTTATATGACGGGTCTGTTACATGCATTTCGGTTAAATGACAGTTCGGTTATTTAACATTTGGATGATTTGTCTCTTCGTATTACCATAATTTTTATGTCAGATTTGCCTATCCCGTTTTCTGGCTGATTCAACCATACTGAGTGTCTGTATTAACAACACATCTTTCTAAGGTTAGGTGTGTTTGTCACAAGCGTTGTGCGCAGACGTATTTGAAACAAACAAAATAGAATGGCTAAAACAGTCATACCGTATCACAGTAACAAATCAAACAATACAGTATGGCTGTTTTAGCCCGAATT
The DNA here is from genome assembly GCA_032872475.1 of Leptopilina myrica (nomen nudum). Taxonomy (NCBI): domain Eukaryota; kingdom Metazoa; phylum Arthropoda; class Insecta; order Hymenoptera; family Figitidae; genus Leptopilina; species Leptopilina myrica (nomen nudum). The sequence goes on from CM065461.1 coordinate 9,292,085, forward strand.
CTCACAGTAATCACGACGTATTTCTTTCAGTGTTCATTAATATTCATTCACTATTGTAAGAAATTGTAGTAAAAAAACTATTTTTAACATACAAAAGTAACCCCTGAAAAATAAATGTCTGTTGAAACGCATCAATTTTAAAATTATCCTCTATAGTAGTTCGCCATATTAGATCCGCCGTTTTCAATTTTAAAAAACTAACCTCAAATTCAAATTCAGCGATCCCAAAAACCTTATACATATATGATGAAATTATATTATTCTTATTGTAAACTTATTCTTTGGACCATTTTTGGACCACAAGCGATTTGTAACTGGACTGCGAATGGGTTAATAAATTATATATTATGACCGACTACTATACACTACCGGCGTAATTGTGCGATCTCTAGTTTATTGATAACTATTCAATATCTCTTAACTTGGAAAATAAAATAACTAAAATTTTTTTCTTTTTATTTCCAATAAAAGTATAAATTTTTGTAAAACATGACTCCTTAACAACAAAATTAATTCAATTTGAAACTAAATATAAAATCGAAAAATGAAACAACTGAAAATATTAGAATATACTTTACATTTTATAAAAGTTCTCACTTGGATTTTTATTATTCTTTAGATATTTAAACGTCGAATCTCTTAAAAAATTAAAAACAAGTCATTTTCCAATTTTACTTAAATGATTTGTTTTAAAACGTTTAAAGAAATAGATTATATTTAAATATCCTACAAATTAAATAAAAATCCCAAGGCGAAGATTTAAAAATTTTAAGTATTCTCTATTTTTTACATATTATTTCATTTTAGACTTAACATTTAGTTGCCTAAATGGAACATTCACTTAGATATTCTTCTAAATTCATTTGTAATACTAGAACTTTATCACAAAACTACACTTACTACTATATTTCAAATTAAAATTTTTATTAATTAAAACAATTAATACGGGCCGACGCACACTACGAAATACACCCAGACTTCCGTGTATATATCAAAAACGAAGAGACTGAATATAAGGACTCTTGCACAGAACAGTCCCCGTTTAAGTGAATGTTGATACAAAGTTTGTAACAATTGAGTAGCTGAATTAAAATATGTGCAAATAATAAAAATTACACCTAATTCTTTTCACCTTTGAATTAATTACGGAATCTGATTGCACTTGTTGAAAAAAGACTATTAGCGTTTATTACGATATTTAGCATTGATCTTAATTGAAAATCATTAATAAACTTTTTGGGATAGAGAACCAAAATTTAATATTTCTTCCTACGATAATACAAATCATTCAAATTGTTTTATATTCAGTCCGAAATAAAACCTTTTAGGATAATTTATTTAATTTGGCAAGTGTGGGATCTTTTTTACACTTATTCTAGAGTAATTTCCAATAGGATAGATTGTTAAATTGTTTACAACAATTCGTAAACATTACATTTTCTTGTAATATGCACTGCGGGGCAAAATGGGGTACCTATGTGTTGGGCCATACCAAGTGGTATTTAATATTCTTTGAACTACTTAAAAACATTATATTATGCATATTTAATAACTTTCCGCAGAAAAATTGATATTTTTGTTTCGAGGAATTATGCTATCGATGTTTCACTATCGATATATCGATATTTTTCATTATCGATGTTTTTTTTTAAATTCTAATAAATATTGCTTGTTTTTTTCATAATAATAAAGAATCTTACTTTTTGTTTGTATTTATAATCTCTTACAACAAGAATTTAACAACTTTAAAAAAATATTCCATGTTTTGTATAGTAATTTGATACCACCCCATTTTGCCTATCATTCACCCTATCTTGCCTTAAGGATGTCTTTAGGACATGAGATATCTTTTGGACAGAGGTAAAATGATACTATATAAATTACATAACCTATTTTTTCCATGGCAGTTTCTTTTAAATGTGTGCCCAGCTTAAAATCCCCCGTATAGGATCCTTAAAGGATCCGGTTGGGATCCTGTGCAGATCCTATACAGGATCCCGTACCGGATTTTGGAACATAGTTCTAGTGGAGGTTCCGATGCAAGAACCTTAGCTATGAAAGGTTTCTGTAAAGGTTCCTGTACAGGAAAACTTGAAAGATTCATTAATTTATATTTTTAACTCCTGCGCAGTAGTTTTCTATGAGTTTCTCGAATGCGTAATACATTTTTATGTCCAACATTGTTATACGAGCATAACATATTGAAATATGCATCGGAACCTCTACAGGAACCCTATTCCTGTCAAATTTTGCTTAACATATAAAAATTTAAAAAATTAAAAAGTTTCCTGTACATGATCCTGCAAGTGTTCCTGTACAGAAACCTTTGATAGCTAAGGTTCCTGCATCGGAACCTCCACAGGAACCCAGTTTCAAAATTCTGTACAGGATCTGGTAGGGATCCTGTACAGGTTCCCAAGAGTATAAAGTACAGGATCCCGACCAGATCCTTTAAGAATCCTGTATGGGTATTTTAAGCTGTGTGGTGCGTCATATGAAGGGTGGCATGACAAAAGGGGTCAAGCAACAATTTCATGATTTTACAGGAAACGAAAATAAAACATTTAAAAATTTTCCTGGTCATTTAAGAAAAATCTAAAAAAAACCGTTTCGAGATATTATTTCGCTTTACCAGTGGAAATACAATTTATGGAGATAAACCTACAGATTAGTGAGAAAAATAAGTAAAAGTGGACCATTTTGGGGTTACGTCAAATGCCCATATTTTCTTTTAAAATTAATTGTTAAAAAAATATACAGTTTAAAGAAAAACTGAAAAATTAGTTTGTTAATTTTGAATTGATGAATTAAATGTAAAACAGTTTGATTCAAAGAAGTTGTTTGTTTTCAAGAAAAATATAAATTAAATACTTATTTTTCAAAGTAAACAGTAACGAAATTTTCAAATGCAATCTACAATAAGGAATATTTAAAAATTAACTGAAGAATAATATTTAGATTGTTGAAAATTAAATGATGGATAAAACTATTTCTAAATAGACATAAAATCTTCTAGCAAAATTTAATATTATATTTAATAATATTAAAAATAAGGAATATTTTTAACCATATTAACCTATTCATAATAGTATTCATTTCTTTTGTTTTTTAACTGAATTGTATTGTAAGTAGAAATTTAGGCTATTTTTTTAGTCTTATTTTTATTAAAAACGAGTTTAAAAGACAATTTACAAGAAAATCCTTTTACAGAAATGTGTAAAAGAATTTACTTGATTTGTTTATAAAAAAATCTCAATTTCGAAAAATTGTGGCTTGACCCCTTTTGTCATGCCACCCTTCATATATGAAGAAATAATTATTTTAATATCACTTACATCTTTTGCATCTTCATCTAATTCACTTCCAGGATCAACAATCAAACGTTTTCTTTTGAATCGAGTGCTTTTTGGAATAGAAGATTCCCCATCGTATAAATATGTCTTGTAACTTGAGGGCCTTGCTTGCAGCATATTTGTTAAAAATTTATCCAATGCTGGAATTTATAAATGGGCAAAAGATGAATATAACAAGATCAAAGAATTTCATTTTAAAACAGCAAGTACGATCATTCATTTAATAGTCCATTCACATGTTCGTTTTTCTGTGAGGAAAAACATGGGAAACGCATTAAAAATGTTTTTTTTGCATATTTAATAAATTTAAAAATGGAAATTTTAATTTAATGCAACAGTAGACGTTTAATGGTCCCAAGTGCGAAAACCAATATGAATAAGTCCTAACACTAGCGTAGCATTAGTAAAGTTGTTGACTTCTGAAAGTTTAAAAATTAATAAACAAAAAATTTTTTTAATTACTTCTGAATCGAAAATTTTCTTGCGCATCTTTTTTCTTTTTTTTATGTGTCGTTATAAGATATCCGATGATTCATATGTTGACCGATTTTTTACTTTTTTTAAATCCTAATGAAGATTTTTTCTATAAGGCCTAAATGATAAAAAATTATCAATTCTCAAAAATTAACATAAAAATTAATATTTAAATTTGTTTGAATCTCATTCTTTACAAGTGCTTAACATTAAGAAGAGAAATTACATGGAGTTATGGTTTAGTTATAAAAATTCAATTATCTTGAAACAATGAAATTGAAAATTTTTTAAAATCTTCTTTTTCAAAATTTTGAAAAAAACTTTGCAAAAATTCAATTTTGTTAAAAGATTTTAAATGTGCATATTTTTTTAAATTAACTTATAAAAATTTTAATTATTAATCTTCGCACTAAGAGGCATTAAAATGAGACAACATATAACATTTAATTATTTATCAATTATTAAATTAAAATACTTTTACAATTCTATTTGTTAAAAAGTTTGTAATGAAATTTAACAAATTTAATTATTTTCAATTGAATTTCACAAAATTTCTATTAATTCGATATTTTTTTTCAAACTTATTTACATACTTTATTTGAATCAGTGTCTAATTTTTTACTACAAAATTTAACTATTTTTAATTAGGTAATTCAAATATAGAGAACAATATAAATACCTATTAAAATTGAAATAAAAAGTGATTTCTTAAAAAAAATTAAAATAATAAATTTTTTTTTAATTTGATTAAAAAACTTTCTTGTTTGTAAAAAAATTTCTGGCTTATTCCCGGTTAGTAAACACCCCGAATTAAACATTTGTTCAAAATTTGCCGTCGCGTTACATAGTTGTTGAAATCTACAATTTACTATTAAAAACAGCCCAGTAATAAGGGGTGAATGAAGGAGTTACACTACTGTAGACATTTTTAAAAAAATTTAATTTTCTTATTAGCTTAAAAAATGTTTTGAACCTTCTAGAATAAGGAACAAAAGGATTTATACATGTCTGAAATCGATTTCATTGAAATTTCAAGCTTTTTTACCGGAGAATAATTTTGACTTGCATAAAACATGCGTTACAAAAATGGCTCCAGTGCGGACATTTTGGAATATTTATTAATTAAAATTTGTAATTTTTAAATTGAATACATAAGTTAATAAGTACTTAAAATATTGTTACTGTATTTCGTTTCCTTACATTAAAAAAAATTATTGAACAAATGCTTTCTATAGGCCGTTTTAGTGGTATTGCTCTTTTAACGCGTTTTTCTCAAAACACAATTTTTGAAATCTGCAAGCAGTATAACTAAAACAATTTTCAGTATTTTCAGTCGGGTTTTCTTACTACATTTTTAAAATTGAATTTTGAACAGAAATACGTAGGGATTTTTTGATAAGTTAATTTACACAATTGTTATAAACAATATGGTGTTGTTTTTTTGGTCGAAAAATGAGTTTTCTCTTCAAATGCTTGAAAAATTAAACAAAAATCAATATTTTTAAAATCCCCTGCGTATTTCTGTAGCTATTCTCATGTAGATTAAGAAAAAAAAATTTATTTGTTTCTAGACTGAAATTGACATTACTTATACTGCTTGCAGCAGAGCTCCTGGAAAAAATATGCATTACTAAAATGGTTCCTGTGCCGCCATTTTGGAATATTTATTAATAAAAATTTGTCATTTTTTACTTAAATATACATTTAATAACTTCCTAAAACATTATGACTATATGTTTTTTCTTTCCCTTCAAAAAGAATTCTTGAAAAAACGTTGTTTTTGAGGCATTTACAGTGGTGTAACCCCTTAAAGTGGATTGGCACTTTTATGTCCTTAAATTCCAAACCAATTCCGTTTTTGTCCACAATCTTAATGAATTCCTTTTCTATTGTTAAGTTGATGATTTCTATCCAATTCAATTCTCTGTAACCACGTGATCAGAGTTTCAATTCACTTTAATACCGTTTAAGGGAATCATTTGTTGTGAAGTTAATGCCTTTTAATTAACATTAAATTCTTTAAAGGGGATTCCAATTCTGGTCACGTGGTTACAGAAAATTGAGTTGGATATAAATTATCAATTTAATAATAGAAAAGGAATTCATTAAGGTTGAGAACAAAAACGGAATTGGTTTGGAATTTATTAGCATAAAAGTGTCAATCCACTTTCATTCATCCTTTATTACTGAGAGTCTACAGCCTTTATTTATTAAGCGATTTTCAAATACTTTTTTAAAAATTACTCGGGTTAAAATTTCTGACAACACCGTCTTCGTGGATTTTTAAAAAAAATTTGTTAAAAATTAAATAATTAAACAAAGTTATAAAAAATAAACATTATTAAAAGAAGTATTTATATTTTCCAGGAAATCTAATGAAATGGCGTAAAACAGACACCCAGTAATAAGGGGTGAATTATAAATTATATTTTAGACAAATAAAGTAATTAATCAATATTGTCCGATACACGGAAAAAATTAGTTCAGTATATTTTACGAAACTAGTTTTGGAATAGCGGATACGCAGAGGAGTTTAGTATAAGTTAAAACAGACTCAATAGGTGAAGTCATGGTCCTTTATATTATTAAAATTCTTCAAGAATTTGATAATTTTTATTTATACATACTTTTCAAAAATTCAATTATTTTTTAAAGATTTTAACAAATTATAATAGTTTAGAAATTTTTAAAAATTGAAAAACTATTATGGTTCAAAAAGTGTTTTAGAATATTTTTTAAAAATCAATTGTAAGAATTTTTTTATAATTGTTTGAAAATATACCTTAATAACTTAAGAAACAAGATTGTGGAAAGTCACAATTGTTATAAAAAAATTAGATTTATGTATAATTGAATTCTAGAAGAACTTTTAAAAAATTATTTAAATTAATTGATTGAAAGTCGGAAGTTTAGTTGAACATTGTAGAAAATAATTGAATTCAGGAGGGGTTATAATTGACGAAGTTGAAGTTCACAACGTTGATCAACGAAAAAAAAATTGTTCACTTAGTAAATTAATTAAAAATGACTCAGCAATATTGTCATAAAAAATATGTAGTAAAAAAATTGATGTTTATGTTTTGATAATAATTATTTTAGAATGAAATATTAAAGTAAAAATAATACTTTAGTGCATTAAATAGATTTTTTTCGTTCACAAACGTTGGTAACTTCAGTTTCATTGAAGTTTCAGTATTTATAATAATTTAAAGTAATTAATGAAAACCAATTTTAAATTAAACAAATAAATAAACACTTGTAATTATAGTAAAAATAACATAAACATAACATTCACATTTAATAAGCAACTTCAAAGAAGTTTAACAATTTTTTTTGTCCTATCAAAATTGTTATAACTAAATTTCAAAATTATAAAATCATATTAAAAAAATACATATAATAATATTTTATTCTTTAACATTGATGTATAAGTATTAGTGACATAAATTAAGAAACGAAATTTCTATTTCCACTCTTTCGAAAGTAAACCTAACCTTTTTTTGGTAAGAAAGTATACTCTCATAAGTGTGTTTCTAAAGAACAAAAGTTACCAACGTTTCGTTGACGAAACTAAATGTAAAAGCTTAATTTTTTTAGTAACTATATTGTTTTTTCTACTTTCATATTAATTGTAAATTTGTTTAGGTAAAACCATTGGTATACTTTACATCAGGCCTGCTCACGTGAGTAGCCAGCGAGTAAGGGGAAACAAGAAACAGCCCCCACCATGCCACCATATAGGCTTGTGCGACGGGCCGAGGGGTAAAGAGTAAGGCGCAGAGCCTACATGGAAAAGTCTCCCACTCCATTCCCCTTACTCGCTGGCTACTCACGTGAGCAGGCCTGCTTTACATTCATGTTTAATACGCTTAACAAATGGTATAAACTATATGGACTGAATACAGATCGAATAATAGAAATATTACAACTACAAAATATTCAACTTTAATTAAAAAAAATTTATTTCAGTAATAGAAAGAAATAGCAAAATTTATTTGAGAATGAAGATTGTGCACGTGGAGCACATGGTCAGAAAAATATTGTTTCACAAACAAAGAAATATATTGATGTTTTTTACTTACCTTCATATATTAAGAGAAAACTTTATGGATATTAATTTTTGTAAACACTTTGTTGTAATACAAATTTTAATTTTACTCCACGAAAGAAATTAAAAATTCCAAAATGAAAAATGATGCACTACAAATCGGCTTCCACACAACTTCCTTCTCCTTATTTGATTCGCGCCAACGCCGACATGCACCTACACGATACTCAGGGGCTTTCTACAATAGCGCGCAACTATTTTGCATTAGGCTTTTTCAGTTGTCACGTCAGAGTCGATTTCAGGCGTGACGTCAGATAGCTGGAGGGACAACAAACAGATGATGCAATGTAATTCTTATGGGAGGAAATAATTTGACATTTTCTTTTCAATGTTTTGCAAATTTAATAAATTTTAAACACTTTCTATCTACATATGTGTGATTTAAATGAATGCTATAAAATAATTGTAGTGCAATTAATACTTTACGCTTCAACGGAAATTCACTGTAAAAAAATCGGAAACAAAATGTCTCATAATGAGACACGATACGTAATTTAGTCACTTTAATCGTCTCAAAATAAGATGTTTAAAGTAACTAAGTTACGTATCGTGTCTCATTTAAAGACATTTTGTCCCTGATTTTTTTACAGTGTTGAAAATATGCTAAAATGTATGTTTTTGAGGTTAGTAACGTTTGTTGACAACTATTATCTCTATGTATAAAATAGTTGTAAACAAACGTTTCTAACCTCGAAAACATACATTTTAGCATATTTTCAAGTTCCTGTGAAGTGTAAAGTATTAATTGAACTAAAATATATTATAAAATTCATTTAAATGACATATATGTAGATAGAAAGTGTTTAAAATTCAGTTAATTTGCAAAACATTGAAAAGAAAATTCCAAAAAAAATTTCTCCCATAAGAATTATATTGCGTCGTCTGTTTGTTGTCCCTCCAGCTATCTGACGTCATACTCGAACTCGAAATATCTCGATGTAGTGAAACAGCCTCTGTTTGTTTTTCCGAGACGCATGATTTTCCCCTAAATGCCAAGTGGTCGAATGTTCAAATTGTCGAATACCAAATAGTCGAATCGTCAACTGGTCGAATGTTTAAAGTATCGAATCGTCAAATGGTCGAATGTTCAAAACGTCGAATTCTCAAATGGTCGAATGCTAAAAACGTCGAATCGTCAAATGGTCGAATGGTCAAAACGTCGAATTCTCAAATGATCGAATGTTCAAAACGTCGAATTGTCAAATGGTCGAATACTCAAAAGGTCGAATCTTCAAATGGTCGAATGCTAAAATTGTCGAATGCGCAAATGGTCGAATGTTCAAAACGTCGAATTCTCAAATGATCGAATGTTCAAAAGGTCGAATCTTCAAATGGTCGAATGCTAAAAATGTCGAATGCGCAAATGGTCGAATGTTCAAAACGTCGAATTCTCAAATGATCGAATGTTCAAAACGTCGAATTGTCAAATAGTCGAATGCTGAAAGGGTCGAATGTTCAAAAGGTCGAATGTTCAAATGGTCGAATGCTCAAAACTTCGAATTCTCAAATGGTCGAATGCTCAAAATGTCGAATTCTCAAATGGTCGAATGCTTAAAACGTCGAATCGTCAAATGGTCGAATGCTCAAAACGTCGAATCACCAAAAATTCGAAAAATTTGTTTGGTTTAAGTTAATATTGGCTTACATCAAACAAATATTTCGAATTTTTGGTGATTCGACGTTTTGAGCATTCGACCATTTGACGATTCGACGTTTTAAGCATTCGACCATTTGAAAGTTCGACGTTTTGAGCATTCGACCATTTGAGAATTCGACGTTTTTAGCATTCGACCATTTTAACATTCGACCTTTTGAGCATTCGACCCTTTCAGCATTCGACTATTTGACAATTCGACGTTTTGAACATTCGATCATTTGAGAATTCGACCATTTGAGAATTCGACTTTTTGAGCATTCTACTATTTGACGATTCGACGTTTTGAGCATTCGACCATTTGACGATTCGACGTTTTGAGCATTCGACCATTTGAGAATTCGACTTTTTGAGCATTCTACTATTTGACGATTCGACGTTTTGAGCATTCGACCATTTGCGCATTCGACGTTTTTAGCATTCGACCATTTGAGAATTCGACGTTTTGAACATTCGACCATTTGACGATACGACGTTTTGAGCATTTGACCATTTGACGATTCGATACTTTACACATTCGACCAGTTGACGACAGATGTGTAAATGCACCCTAAGGGTGGGTTTATACGGCTGTTCGAAAAAATTTTTTTACAGAAAAAGTCAGAATTGCGTTCACACGCCGAGTTGAAGGTGTTTCTACAATAACTTGCATATCCATCTTCCTTGTTTGATTCAAGGCAAACGCTTATGTGATTTGTTGCAAAATCACCTTCAGCTCGGTGTGAGAACGCAATTCTGATTTTTTCGGTAAAAATTTGAGGTGCGACCAAGAAGACTAGAGACGGGAGGTGAAACTTCGCGATTTTGCCGTGGTGAACAGTGGAATAGTTAACAGGCTCAAGGTAGGCGTGTTTTAGATTTGGGGCTTTAGAATGAGCCAATGAGGAAATAAACAGCTGCTGTTTACATTGTAACGATATTTACTTTTACTTACGGGTTTTACCCATTAATCGCTACAAAAATGGCAACTATCGGTTTCCCGATTACCGAATTATAAACTCCACACTTCGAATTTATAATGCACCATCGATGACCCGTTTTAGGGAACTTCCCCGGCGTCAGGTAGGTAAACTACCCGGATCACGATAGCGAAAACAAAACAGGAACTTTCCCGGACTAGCTCAAAACCGAGCTCACTATTTTATTTAAATCGGAGTTAACTTTAAGTGACGAGATTCTATCAGGCGTGAGTACCGCACACAGGAGAGAGAGACAGACACAATGAATTTACACTCAATTAACAAATTTGACTAGAGAGAATTTAATTAATTAATTGAAATGATATAACTTTATTTTTCCACACTTTAATTCCATTTATCAGAGAATGAGAACTTCCACACGCCGGTCTATGTAATCGACAACCGAAAATGGCGGCGTCGTATCGGCTTGCCATGCGGTCCTTGGTCTTGAGGTTATTTCTCGGTCACACCGTACACCGGTGATATTCCCAAGATAACGAGGAGATGAGTCCTGAGCACTAACCTCTAATCCGTTCCAGGCGGGCACGGAAATCCATTTCTCACTGGTAATTATTTTCAATTGCTGAAACCACCAGCCGCGGTATCACCGTATCTTTGCAATCGGCAGCCAGGCACGAACTGTCGAAATTAGGTAAATTGGCATCCTGCTTCGGTCCCATACATAGTTCATGCGCACCATGGGTTCGCCCCAGCAGCATGATAACAGGCCCAACATCTATGACAGGTGGTTGCCAGTTGACAGTAGATTTGTGCCGATTAGTATAAATTGTTGACACATTTTCGGTCGGTTGATAATTAAATAACAATAAATAACATGATGTTTTATAATCAACCATAACGTGTGGAATTCTCTTGAGATAAACAATATATTTCTGTACAACTCAACATTTCTGTGTTATCTCGATTCTATATAATTCAAAGATATAATCCTAAAGTAAAAATGTTGAGTTCGATTCTGGCTACCGTATTTAATTTATAATAATTATTTAAGAATAGATTGAATGAGTTTCGGCGAGAACTTAATTCGGTTTTTATAACGTGATTATTTAAAATCAACGTTACAACTCCCCTTGGCCTAGCCGAAACATATTCCCGAACTTTATCGGTTTTATGACCAGAACACATCTCACTCGTTATCCACATTTATTATTTATTGACAAACCCTTAATAACCCTTAAATCTTTGTCGATCTGACAGGGTACGTAATGCTTTGGAAATTAAGATTGTATTAAATCTATTACCTTATTACGTGCAGTGTCCTTCCTGCCTACCATTTGTTTTTCTTTCTTTGAACCGTTAGCTACCGTGATGCTCGGATTCTTCTTCTGAGTGTCTATTTAATAGGTTTCTCGAAGACTAAAGTGGGTCAATAGGTTAATATTGTCATCAATAAACAAAAAAAATCTTCAATTCTTTAAACAGAAAAAAGACAACATTGTTCCCTGTGAGTGTTATTATCTCTCTCTTTATAATTTCTGAGGTTGCATCTGTCTGGTAAAATTACAGATTATACAACCCAATTAATAGAAACAAAAGTTTTCAAGAATTTACAAAAAAAAACTAAATCTAATCCTTTAAAATATGTACAACAACGAAAATTAATATCTTTCTTGTTGTTGTTGTTACTCAGTTTCCTATCTAAATCTAAACTAAGACGACTATTCTATGTTAATTATTTACAAATGCGAGTTCTATCTTCAAGAGATTCCTTTTATGGGTTATCTCTTTCTCCCCCATCCCTAGGTTCTCTGTAGGGGACCAAGAGTTTTATAGGGAACCTACCTAGTGATCTACCTTCCTTTGTCGCGATTTCGTATACGGAAGGTCCTAAAATTCGTATTACTGTAAACGGTCCCTGATTTTTACCACCGAACGCTCGTGTGATTTTCTTACTAGCGGATGAAGTTACTTGTTTCTTGCACATGACTTTATCTCCTACTTGAAATATTACGTTTCGACGTCTTTTGTCATATTGAGCTTTTTGTCTATTAAACGCGCTGTCCATTTGTAGTGTCACTAAGTCTTGTAATTCTTTAAGTTTCTCTATTCGCTTTAACCATTCGTCTTCGTTTGTTGCTTCTAATTCTGTTGGTTCTTCCGTTCTGTACCGTAGATTATTGTACGGCCTCGGTTCCCTGCCCGTGTTTAGAAATGCGGGGCTGACACCAGTACTACCGTGAACTGCGGTATTATACGCAAATCTAAGGTCTTTTAGGTATACGTCCCACTTGCTGTGATTTTTAGAAACGTACGCTGAAATCATTGTCTTTATTACTCGGTTTACCAGTTCTACCGGGTCGGATTGCGGGTGGTATACCGGAGTGAACGCGTGCTTAATTCCATACGCTTCCGTTAATCCTTCGAACGCTTGATTTACATATTCCGTGCCGTTATCCGAAACTAGTACTTGGGGCGCTCCCCATCGATTAAGAATCATATCTTCGAAAGCTTTAATAATCGATTCTGCGTTTGCTTTGCGCATCGGAGCTAATTCTATCCAACGTGTGTACAAGTCTTCGAAAATGACTAAATATTGGAATCCAAGCGAGCTTTTAGGCCATGGGCCCATAACATCTGTCGCGACTACTGACCACGGTGTTTGTATCACTCGTTTTCCCATGAGTCCTGCCGCGGGTCTTTGATCGGGTTTGATTTTCTGACAAATGTCGCATGTTCCTACCCATTCTTTGATATCGCGGTACATACCTGGCCAGTAATACTGTATAGAAACTCGTTTGTACGTTTTTTCTATCCCAAGGTGACCTGCTTGGGGTTCGCGATGTGTCTCGTTAAAGACTTCTTTTCTCTGTTCTTTAGGAATTACTAATTTCCACGCGTCGAGGTCGTCGATTACCGAATCGATTAGCGGGTTTGGGCGGTAACGGTAAAGTTTACCGTCGGTTACCTTCCATCCGTGGAATTTCCTCGGAGTTTCATTCACTTCCTTCACACGCTGGCAATACCATGCATCTTCCACCGGCTCCATAGCGGCTATCGGTAGCGCCATCTCCTCTTCATACATTCTCGATAGTGCATCAGGAACCAAGTGTTCTAAACCTTTACGATACACTACATCGAAATCGTATTCTAGGAGATCTAACGCCCACCGGGCCAACCGTCCAGTCGGATTATGCAAGTTGTGAAGCCAGCGTAGTGAACTATGATCGGTAATGACCGTGAAGTGAAATCCTTCGAGGTAATGGCGGAATTTCTTTACAGCCCAAATTACCGCGAGGCATTCTTTTTCGGTGACCGAGTATTTCCGTTCGGCTGATGTTAACGTTCTGCTCGCGTAAGCTATTGCTCGATTTTTTCCTTCTTGTACTTGAGTAAGAACTACACCAATACCGAAATCGCTTGCATCGGTGTGTAGTTCGAACGGTAACGTAAAATCAGGATACGTTAGAGTTGGGGCTGTCACGAGTTGTTCTTTAATTCGGTCGAACGCAATTTGTTGGTTTTCATCCCATTCCCAGGAGACGTTTGTCCTCAACAGTTTATTTAGCGGTTCTGCTAAGGTGGCTAGTTGGGGAATAAAATGTCTATACCATGACGCCATTCCTAAGAATCGTCTTAACTGTTTAACCGTTGTTGGCTCTGGATACGCGCGGACGGGTTCTACTTTCTCTGGGTCTACTTGTAGACCCTCGTGGTTTACAACGAATCCTAAATACTTTGCGGATGTGACTCCAAACTTACTTTTCTCAGGATTGATTGTAAGACCTGCCGCTTGTAACCGGTCTATTACTATTTTGAGCCATGCTTTATGTTCTTCTAGAGACTCTGTTACTATTACTATGTCATCTAGATACGCGTATACGTATGGTTCCATTACGGGTCCGATCAGAGAATCGATCATTCTCTGAAAGGTCGCTGGAGCACCTGACAACCCAAATGGCATACGTGTGAACTGAAAAAGTCCAAGACCTGGAACTGTAAAAGCAGTATATTCTTTACTCTTTTCCGAAAGGGGAATCTGATGATAACCCCATTTTAGATCTAAGGTCGTAATATACTTGGCTTTTCTGAGCTTTTCCAGTATCATGTCCATCTTCGGTAGTGGATACGCGTCAGTTTTGGCTATCCGATTAAGCTTACGGAAGTCTATACATAATCGGTACGTTCCGTTCGCTTTTCGGACCATAACTACCGGACTTGACCAACCACTTTTAGACGGTTCTATAATTCCCTCAGCTAACATTCTTAACGCGTCGTCGTGCATTGCTTTTAATACTTTCGGCGATACCCTGTAATACCGTTGTTTGATAGCTGGGTGGTTCTCTACGTCGATAACATGTTCAGCGCGGTCTGTCGCGGGTAAGTTATCTGGTACTAATCTGAGTATAGAAGAAATGAATTGTTCTAAGTCATTTCTCTCTTCTGCAGAGATTACTTTTAACCCGTTTACTTGATCTACTTCTAGTGGGGTGTTTTCCTCTGTGACTTTAATTGCTTCTATACCTTCTTCCGTATAATGGTGTACCGTGTCTGGGTAGTCGGCCATGTACCATTTTCTTTGACTACCATCAAGTATCACGCCAAAGGTGTGAATAAAGTCTACTCCCAGGAATACCTGTTCACCCATTCCTGGGACGATCAGCACCTTCATCATGCGGGATACCCGATCGACCTCTATTGGGAGATAGCAGACTGCTTTTACTGGACGAACCGTACCGTCGGCTGTCACGACTGCTTTTTCGGTTGCCTGTTGCAATTCTGCTTTGTACTTGTCGGCAATTGCTAAACCGATATCTCCCAATACTGTGCGTGATGCACCATTATCTATTAAGGCTTGTACATTAGGGGTATTACCTATTCGTATACTCGTAAATACCCTCAAACTAAAACCTTTGTCCTCCGCTGGCGGTTCCCTAATTTCTAATCGCAGCGGCTTTTCTTCGGATATTGAGTTCGGTTCAATGTCCGATTTCAAAAGTGACATGATCGCTTGGTTTTTCTCCCATGGACATGCACCATTAACTGCCTCAACGCGATCGTTCAACAAGACAGTTTGGTTGGCCTCAAATTTTCGGGTGGCTTTCCGGTTTTTCGACTTCTTGTTAACGATCCCCGCGGATTTCCGGTTTTTTATGAGTACGGGTACGGATTTTTCCGCGGCTTTTACTATTACTGTTGTTGAGGTCTGATCAGTTTCTGCGGAGGAGGAGTTGACCTTTACTTCTCCTCCTTCTTCAAGTTTCCCGGACACCCTTCGCAATTTTGGGTGTTAACCCCGTCTTTACCACACCGCCTACAGTAGTTACTACGACGTGGTAAAGCGTAACCTGTTTGGAAGTGACCGGTTTGCTTACAATTCCAACAAACTATATTTTTCGGGTTTCTTTTCGTGTCGTTGTCTGATTGAGAGTTAGAATTTTTCGTGGAATTATTTTTTGAAGTCAAACTATTCGTATTTTTATTCGTTTGGGAATTCCTTTCTCTATTCCATTTGGACTTTCCTGACTGTTTGGAAGACTGTTGGTTGCTTGGCGAGGTAAAACTTTTACTGTTCGCCAGACCTGCCACCAATTCCTCCATTGCTTTTGGCCAAGTTTCGCATAGCTTATCCGTGTTTGCTGGTGAGTTTGCCGTGTTTATCGGTCCCGGTGTTGGTTCCGTTTCCGACTTCACTGCCGCGATGTTTAACGGTGTTTGATTTGCCCTAACCTGCCCTCGAAACGCATACTCCGGAATAAGCGATTTCTCAGGTGGGGGTGGGGGTGTGTCATCATCCGTAATTGCGGTTACTCGCTCGTATTCGGTAGCTAACTCCGCTAGACCGTTAAAATCGTAAAATTCGTGTCTACGGATTGCTCTACGGTATTCAGCCCTAAGGTTCGCATGTATTCGGTCCATCTGTGCTGTCATGTCAATTGGTCTAGTCGACAGTTCGTATAGTCCGTACATGCATGTCAGGTAATCGATTGCAGATTCTCCAGGTCCCTGTCTTCTAGAGAGAATCTGCTCCTCTAAACGATCTTGGTATCGGGAGTCTCCAAACCGAATTTGGAATTGTCTTTTACATTCCTCCCTGTTTTGACGATACCAATGTGCTGCCATCTCGGTTAGGAGGAAAGGCATTGCTACTAACAGTTCTTCGTCAGTCATGAATGACGCGGCCCTACCCTCTTCTACTCGCCACAAGAAATTGTCAACGCTTGCCCCTCTTTGTCCGTTAAACTTTACGTTCCAGCTTTCGACTGTTCTCGCGACGTCTCTGGGGTGTCTGTGCATGTAACTCTGTCTTTGGGTGTACATGTTTTCCTGTTCCCATGGTCTATTTTGTCCCTGAAAAAGGTCAGTTTGTCTTCGTCCGTAATTTTGGTCAAAAACGTTTTGTCTGCTTTCTGTCACGTTTTGTTGTGACCATCTTTGCTGGTCGTAACTGCCGAATGTTCGTCTTTCGAATGCGGCAAATGTGGGGTTTGTTTGGGGAAACATACTATTTGTCGGGTAGTATGATGTTTGCCTCGGTCTGTCGGACTCGGTTGTTAGTTGTCCGTCTGGTCGTAATAAGGACGGTCTGTGTCCCGTACCGTAAATTGTCGGCGGTGGAGGTGGCAACCGGTCTAAGTGCTTGCTCCAACTTAACCCTTCAAAACGCGGATCCGAATTACCTACTGTCGCGGTTTGAATTATAGGTGGCGCTGTCGAGTCAATTCTGTTTTCTGGGTGTGCGTACCTATTATTTACCGTCTGTCCGTAATTAGCCGGATTGTAAACTGGGTCAGATTGTCGTGTTACTGATGTCGATGTGTAACATTTTGGGCATGTACTTGTCATGGTGATTTGTTGTTCAGTCTGTCTTTGTATTAATAACATTAATGTTGTCATTTGTTATTGCATTAAGAACATTGACTCACGCAATTCTTGAATTTCGTTATTTTCCCTGTTATGTGTCTCGTGTTCCGTATTTTGTCCATGTCTACGGCGTGTATTGACGTTCCCGAAATTTAGATCTGGTGGGGGAAAGTCGGTTCGGAAATTTTCCGGTCTGTAGAGTCTTTCTATTCTGTTACAGCTATCTGAAAACGTGCTTGAGGGGTCCGAAGTGACGGGGGTATTCGGTAGTTGTGCGAATTTCGCTGAACCCGGTGTAAGGGGGGTAGAGGTTGGTATCTGTACTTGTGGTATTGTGAACGCTTCGTCGCTATCATACCACGGGACGTGTTTCCTACCCTCCATCCGTGCCACTAGTCTTTTAAGTCGCGATTGTACTTCTTCGAACGTACCCGATGTGCTACAACAGTTTAAATCGAGTTGTGTTTTCATTTGTTCGAACGCTTTAACTCGTCGAGAGAGTTCTTCTATCCTGCCCGTTGGTTCGGTCGCATTTTCTCGAATTTCCCTTACTTCGGTCTGTTGTTCGTGTAGTAACTGGCTTTCTTGCCCCCCTACTGCCCCTTCTAATTCGGGTTGGGGCAGATCTGTGTTCTCCTGATCTGACATGTTTTATTCTTCTGTTAAGAAAGGAGGAAAAAAAAATTCAATAATAGAATAAATTAATTTTTATTTATTTTCGGTAAATTCCGCAATTATCCGTAATTATGGTGAAATAATTATAATCTTTTCTTAGATTGTCGGTATTTACTCCTTTCTTTGTTTCTTAACAATTTTTCTTCAGTCAAGATTGAACGGAAGGAACCACGAAAAAAAAACGGATTCAAGATTGACTACCTTTATCGCCGGTAAAAAAATGTTTTTTTTCCTTCAAAAGTATTAATTCCAATTGTCCATTACTTTTCTAGAATCGTTCCCAAAATATCAAAATTTGTTACTTTTACTTTTCAATTTACATAAAATGGGTCAAAATTATCCTAATTACTTATAGATATGTCTTTTTATAAACAAAAATACGAAAGAAAGGCAACAAAAAAAACTTTAATTTTTGGAAAATATACTAATATTTCCTAAACTTTCCAAAAATTTCCATAAGTTTCCAGAAATTTTCGTAAATTTCTACAAATAACTGTTGTTTCCTATTCGGTCTTTGGTTGTTTACTGGTGTTTTCCCTAATTTCCCCGCTCTTGGGAAAAGTTCTCGGTTTATTTGTTAAATTTCCTAACTTTACCGAAAATTTCCGGTAAATTTTCCGCTTGGAAATCTAGCCAGGATCAATCAAAAAGCTTTCTTATCTTAACAAAACAAAATTTCTGCACTTTACCTGAAATACTGCAAAATTTCATAAATTACCGGTAAACTTCCTCCGAATTTTGGTAACTTTCCTGCCTTTTAATTTAGTTACTGTCGGTTTAGAAATATTTTCTTTTTCAATTCACTAAATTTTTAAGCTGACTGGGGATTATTTCAAAATTTCTTAAATTCCCAATCTTACCGGGTAATTTTTTCGATAAAAAAAAAATTCTTTTTAAAATCGGGATTAACTGTAATTACCTAGTTCTAATTTCTCTAACTGTTTTTGAAAATTTCTTTCGTTTCCTTAAATTTCCAAAAATTTCTGGTAATTTTCTCCTTTATTACCAATGTCTACAAAGGGAAAATACTTTGAGAAATTATTCTTTATCTTTTACTTGGGTTCGTGCCTGTTAAAAAATTTTTTTTTTTTTCTAAAGAGAGTGAAAATTCTTTTCTATCCCATTAATCACTTTTTAAAATAATTTCTTCACTTCAGTTATCGAGAAACCCAATCTACCTTCAATTGAAATCAGAAATAATTTTGGAAATCTTTCAAATTACTTTTTTTTCAATTTTTACTAACCAAAAAAAATTTCTACTTTTCTCGAGGGTGGTAGGGGACACTGCAGGTACAAAAAAAATCTTCTTTCATGCTGAAAAAAATATACAAAAAAAACACAATTTTCAAAGCATCAACTACAAGATTATTATAAAAATAAATTTTCAAATTTTCCCCAGAAGAAAAATAAATAGTACCTGTCAGATCAACAATAAAGAAATAAATTTGAAAAGAAAAGAAAATTCAATTACTCACCAGCTGTGAAGGCTCTCATTCAGTTCTCTCACTACAAATTTACACTGAATATTCCTCAATCGTCTTTCTCACCTGTCACGGCCCTTGAGTTGGGCGCCACTGTTGTAACGATATTTACTTTTACTTACGGGTTTTACCCATTAATCGCTACAAAAATGGCAACTATCGGTTTCCCGATTACCGAATTATAAACTCCACACTTCGAATTTATAATGCACCATCGATGACCCGTTTTAGGGAACTTCCCCGGCGCCAGGTAGGTAAACTACCCGGATCACGATAGCGAAAACAAAACAGGAACTTTCCCGGACTAGCTCAAAACCGAGCTCACTATTTTATTTAAATCGGAGTTAACTTTAAGTGACGAGATTCTATCAGGCGTGAGTACCGCACACAGGAGAGAGAGACAGACACAATGAATTTACACTCAATTAACAAATTTGACTAGAGAGAATTTAATTAATTAATTGAAATGATATAACTTTATTTTTCCACACTTTAATTCCATTTATCAGAGAATGAGAACTTCCACACGCCGGTCTATGTAATCGACAACCGAAAATGGCGGCGTCGTATCGGCTTGCCATGCGGTCCTTGGCCTTGAGGTTATTTCTCGGTCACACCGTACACCGGTGATATTCCCAAGATAACGAGGAGATGAGTCCTGAGCACTAACCTCTAATCCGTTCCAGGCGGGCACGGAAATCCATTTCTCACTGGTAATTATTTTCAATTGCTGAAACCACCAGCCGCGGTATCACCGTATCTTTGCAATCGGCAGCCAGGCACGAACTGTCGAAATTAGGTAAATTGGCATCCTGCTTCGGTCCCATACATAGTTCATGCGCACCATGGGTTCGCCCCAGCAGCATGATAACAGGCCCAACATCTATGACAGGTGGTTGCCAGTTGACAGTAGATTTGTGCCGATTAGTATAAATTGTTGACACATTTTCGGTCGGTTGATAATTAAATAACAATAAATAACATGATGTTTTATAATCAACCATAACGTGTGGAATTCTCTTGAGATAAACAATATATTTCTGTACAACTCAACATTTCTGTGTTATCTCGATTCTATATAATTCAAAGATATAATCCTAAAGTAAAAATGTTGAGTTCGATTCTGGCTACCGTATTTAATTTATAATAATTATTTAAGAATAGATTGAATGAGTTTCGGCGAGAACTTAATTCGGTTTTTATAACGTGATTATTTAAAATCAACGTTACAACATATATCCATGTTTGTGACATTTGGAGATCCTAACCTATAAAAGTGAAAATTTTTTTAAGAAAGTGAAATGATTGTTGACATAGTAAGAAGTATAAAAATATAATAACCATTTTATTTATTTAAATTATATTTTTATACTTCTTACTATATTTAAACAAATTTTTCACTTTTATAGGTTAGGATCTCCAAATGTCACAAATATGGATGTAAACAGCAGCTGTTTATTTCCTCATTGGCTCATTGCTAAAGCCCCAAATCTAAGGTGCTCTATCTATTTGATATATTCTGCATAATGAAGAATATTAATTAAAACTAATTTTTTTTCACAAATTGAAATTATTGTAATTTCAATTTATTTAGAATTTCCACTTTACCTACATTTTAATAGTTCGAAAGGTAAAATATCAGAGTTGAGATCTAATTGAAGTATAATGGAGAATAAATATATATTCACTGAATTAGAAGATTAAATAAAGATTAAATTTTTCAATTTAATGAAAACATATTGTTTAGAAGTTGCAGTGCGAATTGTATACAATTTTTATTGATATGAAATATAATAGGGCAGAAATTCAATATGATAGAATTTTAATAATTGTGAAATTTAATTGTCCTATTTATGATTTGGCAGAATGTCAATTCAATATATATACACGGAAAAGTTTTCGGGCGAGCTGCGTTCTCCGCGCGTAGAGAGGGTCTCCTTAAAGAGAGAAGGCATATCGCTTTGTAAATGGGTGAGCTTCTTTCTCTACTGGGAACGTAGCTCACCCAGTGCTGGACGAGCTGCGCTGAAAGTCAGTGGTGGATACATGACTGGTAGAGCTGCTCCTCCAGTGCTGGCCTGCTGCGTTATCTTTTTGCGACTGCTGCTCCACCAAACGTGAAGTTGCGTAGCGTTACCAGGGCAAATAGAAATTACAATAATTTCAATGTGTGAAAAAAAATTAGTTTTAATTAATATTCTTCATTATGCAGAATATATCAAATGATTATTCCTGACTTTTGAATTTCTTTCAATATACAATTTAGGTTATTGAGAATTCACGTATCCTGCCATTTCTAAATTGTAAATTCGGCATAATGAGTATTCGAACTTATGTTTTTGGTACAGAGGGTCGCACCTCAAAAATTTTTATTTTCCAATAGTCATGTAAACGCACCCTAAGGCTGTTTTCGGCGTTCGCCCCGGGTTAACTCTGAGTTAACGATGGTCCAATCATCGATAACGTTCTGTTGGATCTACCAATCACAATTGACCAGGAGTTAACGCGGGGCGAACGCCGAAAACAGCCCATAAGTGATGAAATATTGGAGGGAAAAAGGCCTAACCTTAAACAGAATAAACGCATTTGCTGAAAATAGTCGATCTCTCAGTTTGTGAATTTTTAAATTTCGAAGTGTTTTAAGTTACTGTTGCCAATACTTTTAAAAATAATTTTAATTAATAATTTCAAAAATGGCGAAATTCGGGTACATAATGTACTTAATCGATGAGAATAAAAATGACACAGAAATAATAGAATTGGATTTAATCCATAATTTTAAGTGTCCTGATAAGCAGGAGTTTCTTAAAAAATATTCTTCTCCACCAAAAATAAAAGGGGATTGGTGGAATGAGAAGAAAAAAGAAATGCTAACAGTGGATGCTCTTCTTTATTTTATTGGAGGTAAGTAATTTTTTAATTGTTTTTTTATATATGCCATGTTCCCACATGGCACAATAACCTTTAAAGTGCTATGTTCTGAAAAATCACGCTCAGTGCTAACCCCGGTCTGCCAGACCGCTATTCCCTTTTTTACGGTTTTTTATTAATTTATAATTTTCTAAAGACAACTATTGTAAATATTTTTTACTCTTTAAAACTTGTAGATAAATTTTGTAGCAAAATTGAGGAAAATTTGCAGCAAACTTTCAAAAAATCGTTTTGTTATCAAAATGTATGTATTTTGATAAGAAAACTACTGCGCATGTATTTAACATTTACTTTGCCATGCAAATTTTCTGCAAATTTGCTCTGCAAACTTGACACCAAACGGATATTTAGGTATTTGCCGCAAGTTTGCTGCAAATTTGCCAGGCAAGTTTTCGAATTTGGCTTTAAAAACTTGCCGCAAATTTGCAGAAAATTATTGTGCTATGTGGGTTAATACATGTGAAATAGTTTACCTCGTGTTCTAAGAACTATACTATACGCATGTAATATTGAACAAGTGTGATAGTTTTACCTTATATTTCCCGAAGATAATGCATCAACATTGCCAAAAATAAAAATATTTTTATTCATGTTTTAACAATGATTATTGTATACTTTTTTAAACTAAAGGGGGCATTCCATTTCAAATCGTTTCACTGACAAAAAACAATCGCAAGGAGAGCGATTTTCTAATAATTTTTCTAATATTATATTTTAATTACTTATAATATATTATATACTGATTCGAAAGAGAATTTCCTTAGCTTTCTATTGCTATTTTTTTAAATTTCTTTTAATTTCGTAGAGAAATTCCTGTTTGAAAGGTTAAACTCTTAATATCTCAAAACACCCCCCCGCCGATTTTTATAAAAATTATATAAAAATAAAGCTTATCTTCTCTAGTTTCCATTTCCATATAATATATTGTGGACTTTTAATGGAATTAATAGAAAAAAAATTGTTTAATCCTAACCCATTCAACTTCGTACCATTTGTCAACATTTTCAAAAACAAAAATATTAGAAAAATTATTAGAAAATCGCTCTCCTTGCGATTGTTTTTTGTCAGTGAAACGATTTGAAATGGAATGCCCCCATTAGTTTAAAAAAGTATACAATAATCATTGTTAAAACATGAATAAAAATATTTTTATTTTTGGCAATGTTGTTGCATTATCTTCGGGAAATATAAGGTAAAACTATCACACTTGTTCAATATTACATGCGTATAATATAGTTCTTAGTACACGAGGTAAACTATCTCCTTGCGATTGTTCTTTGTCAGTGAAACAGTTTGAAATGGAATGCCCCTAATATTCGAATTCCTTAAACAATTTTTTTTCTATTAATTAACGTTTTGAATTTCAACTGTTATTACACATTTATGCACATGCGTATATCGATATTTTAATTACTTTCTCTTTGATTGAAGCTAAGTAAATTGCATTGCTAAGAAATACAACAATTTAAAAGAATGCTTTGATAAATTTTAATGATGCAATATAATTCATCTCTACAACATTAAAAACCAATTAAACATAATTAAACATTTTTTTAAATTATGAAAATTAATTTCATTTATTTTATTTTTTGCACTTTAAGCACTATCAATTCTTTGAACATAAAATTTGTTGAAGATTTGTATTTTCTTTATGAAACTGAAGTTACCAACGAATGTTCAATGAATTTTTATTGATAATTATTTTACTGTTAAAAATGCTTTAAAAAAATTGCAAAAGTATACAAGTCAACAAAATCAGTAAATATTATTTTTCACAGATTTTTCAAAAATCCCAATATTTAAAGTATAAACTATCATTTCCTCGCCTCAGAAGTAATTTTCTTCTTTTGATAATTAAAATGTATTCTATAATAATTTAATTAATTCATTACTTTAATTTGAGGGTTTGATATTTTTCAAAACAAAAATTAAAAGCATGAGGGGGAAGGGGGGGTTCATGCATATGTCCACGTGGACACATTATTAAGGAGAGGGACGAAATTTCAACTCCTCGAATTTTTTCTTATTTATTGGTAATTAATGTTTTTTCTAATAATTTTGGTATTTTAAATTAAAATATGCTTCGAAAAATTTGTAAATCAGAAAAAAATTACTTTTAATAATTTTCTATAGTATAATATGATTTCAGGTATACTGAAAAAGTTTTAAAAAAATTTGACATCCCTAAAAATGGCCATTTTTGATTGGCTGAATTTTATCTCTATAGAATAAATTTATATCCTAAATAACGCCAGAAAAATTGGCACCTTTTAAATACGTAATTTAAAAAAAAATTTTGAGTTTTATTATTTATAGTGACAGCTGTCCAGAAAATACAGATGTCATCAGTTTTTTCGCCTCCTTTCCCAACACGTTGACAACCGGAAGGTTACAAAAAAGAATTTTGTAAACAATATTTTTAGTTTTAATCTTCAAATATTTTGACATAGATTATATATTATGTTTAAAATATTTTAAAATACGAAAATATTATTTAAAATACCAAGCTTTTTGTTGTGGCCTTTGGTCAACAAATGAGAAAATTTTTATACACGTGCGAAATTTAATTTTGTCTCAAAAATACTTTCACTATGCATGTTAAGGTGGATTACTCATGAGAAAAAAAATTATTTTCGAATTTTTTTTGTTGCTTTTTTGAAATCCTTAATATTTATAGAATACATGTTTAAAATTTTATAATGAAATTTAGCTCCTTTGAAAAGTTGTAGTACATCACACTACCATCGGTATCGTTCCACACGCATGGTCCAAAAACATATGGGTGATTTTCAAATAACTGATATTTGCATGTCCCTAAAAATAAATAACAATTTAAATCTTTTTTTTTGTCAGTTCTTTTTTTAACCACTTACTGGAAGTCTGTTCTTGAAGATACTTAATATTCAGTTCATTAACTAATCAATATCACAGTTAAAATTAAAAAAGTAGGGTAAAATTGTCAGGTCCGTGGCATGCGATTTTTTTCAATTTTGTTCCGAAATTGTAATGTCATAAAATAATGAATGTCTTTTGAGCAGTTTGGAGGCCTAGTCTAACTATACGTTTTACATATAAAAGTATTTTTATTATAATGTTATTATACATATGCGAGTAAATTTTTCATGTTTTAAATTGTTAAATACTTTGTAGCTACACATGGTACATAAATTGTGATTTTATTACTCAAGTTTACTTTTAATTGACTTCTGTTGGCATTACTTTGAAGTACGAATATTTAAAAGAAAATATTTATTTAATTATTTATTTGCGTGTTTTAACTGTGACATACATGTCAGGACCGTGGCAAAATGTCAGGTCCGTAGCCCGTAGCATGTCACTTTTGTGTTTTTCATCGTAACTTTAAAAATATTTAAGATCTTATAGTTTTCCAAATAGTTTTCTTTTGCACATATACTTTAATAACAAAAATGTACTGAAATTTGTAAAGAAAGTCAAATTCGGTTCACTATTTTAACAGGAAAAACATCTTATTCAAAAAGTCACAGTTATTTGAAAATCACCCATATCAATCTTTAAATCATTATATTCCTGTAAAATTAATGTCAGAATCTTAAAAAATGGACCATTTGAAAGCTTATAATATTCTGTGTTAAAAGATCCATATACAATTCAAAATTTTAAGAAATTACACAATGATTTTAGTATTCGACAAATTTAAAAAAACCGCTGCTAGTTATACATTTTCGTAAATCTCGTTGTGTTCATTTCATGAACATTTTGCTTTCTCATGGAGATGTTAATAATAAAAAATATATATATATTAGATAAATAAATAAAATTATATTTTCGCCAATTTTTCGTTTTTAAAATACCGCAATAATTGAGGCCTTGGATCGAATAACTCGCCCGACGCTCGGAGGAACGCGCTAATGCCAGTCGGGTAGCAGTGAGTGGCCCAGAGGCGCTCACTGCTCACTGACTGGCATTAGCGCGTGTTTCCGAGCGTCGGGCTAGTTATTCGATCCAAGGCCTCAATTTCATAATTTCTGACCGAATCATGTTGAAAAATAGGTCAATCGAAGCGTTTTTTAATGGTCTACAAGTTGGTAATAATATTTTTAAAGTTAATTTTACATTTTTCAACAAAATTTTCGAAAAAGTTTTATTTTCCAAAAATTTGGATTTTTAAAAGCTTAATATCTTCGGATAATATGGATGAAAAATTTTTAATGAGGGCTCAAAAGATGCGTCTGAAAAAACTTTACGAAAATAAGAAAAAACAATTACAGGTGTCCTAACATTTTTTTAAGTTATGACCAAAAAACTTTTTTTTGAAAAATTTAAAATGCAAAAAAATTAGTTAAACTTTGTGAATCGGGCTGAAAATACTCTCATTTTATGTCCCACGAGGAGACCTACAATTTAAAAAAATTTGAAGCTTTTAGCTTTTTTTGGTTTTGAGATATTGAGGCATATGTAATTTTAGTACACACACACATCGGGACAATTTTTTAAAATCCGTTTTTTGGACTTCTGACTTCAAATAACATGGAAATTTTTATTTATTTAAAACATTTATACGCGGAGTGCCAAGGCATAGGGGTGACCAGGGTGTAATGAATCACTTGGATTTATTCAAAAGTGATAAGTCAGAGTAATTTCGGTCTCCGATCAAAATAATGTACTTGATTTACTGTAAGTTTGTACCAAGTTTCATTGTTATTCATTTATTATTGTAGAAAATATGATAGAAAACGTATTTTGACACTTAAAAGTAAATTTTTAAAGTCTTTGTTTTTTTGTTATATTTTTTTCAAAAATAGTTGAAGAAAATTTGTGTATATCAGGTTTTGAGCTTAGAACATTTGTTTTTAAGAGTGTTCAATGGTCGCTGAAATTTGTGTTCTATGTTTACATGTTTTAAAAAGTATTAAATTTATGTTATTATTTAATTAATTTAATTACAGGATCTACTATTTTCGTTCAACAAAATTCCCGGGTTTGTCCTAATTTTTCTCGATTTTTTTCTCATAAAATTTTCCAAAAATTTTTATTAAGGTTTTCAAGAATTATTAAATTCTTTTGACAAGTTTCTTTAAATTTTTTTTAAAATCATGTTTTTTAATAATTTTAATTAAAAATTTAGAAAATAATTGAATTAAACAAAGAATTTTTTCAATTTTTTAAAATAATCTTGTCTGTTCATAATAATAGTTAAAAATTTAATTAACTCAATTTTATAACAATGTATTAATACTAATAGAATTTCTTCAAATAATTTTACTATTTATAAAAGTAGGGTAAGAGGTTCGGTTGTGGGCATGGTTTGGTTGTGGACACCCCTGCGTAACTTTTGATAAAATACAAATGAATCAAATTTGACAAATATCAAGTGTGTGTTGTCACCGTATATTCTTTTTGTGCGAATACCAAAGCAAACAGTCGCTTTTTATTTGTTCTGCAAAGATATTTGTTTTCTTACACGTGTGTTTTGACACATTTCTATTATTTCACAGTTTTAAAAGTGCTACAAATCGAAGAGAATTAAACAAAAACGTTAATGCAATGCATATTTACACAGTAAATGTATTAAATTTTGTAATTTAATACCGATTTCCACCAGAATTTTAACAATAAAAAGGATGTACTTCCGAAAACAACCCCCGCCCGATTTTAATGGAAATTGGTATAATTACGTAATTTTGTGCGCTGATTACGAAAATAATAGTGAAAATTGGCGCAAATTTGATTTTCATGATAAAAACCATAAAAAACACCATAAAATTGGGGTTTCTTGCGTTTAACTCGTAGAACACTGTAAAAAGAAGTGTGTTACTGGAATGCACTTCAAGTGCATAAATGATGTCCCAGATCTGAACACACTTTGAAGTGCATTACCCTCATGCATTTTGGTCACGAGTCTAATGTATTTCACTGTTTTATGCACTTCAAAGTGCATAAAAATTTGAAGGCTAAATGCATTAAAACACACTTCTTTTTACAGTGAAAACGCAAAATTTCGAAAAATGTTTCATACAAAAGATATAGATTTTAAAAAAATACACATTTTTTGTATTACCCATTTTTTTCTAAAGTTGTTAGTTTTCGAGAAAAATGCAAAAAACCATAAAATTCTATAGAAAGTTCTTGAAATATGCTCTCACCTTAAAGAAAAACTAATCATAACAAAATACAAGCCTTTTATATTATAATACGTTGATTACGAAAATGATAGTGAAAACTTGCGCAAATTTGATTTTCATGGTAAAAACCATAAAAAACACCATAAAATTGTGTTTTTTGCATTTACTTCGTAAAAAACGCAAAATTTTAAAAAATGTTTTTTACAAAAGATATACATTTTACAAAAATACACATTTTTTGTTTTTACTATTTTTTCCTAAATTTGATAGTTTTCGAGAAAAATGCAAAAAACCATAAAATTCCATAGAAAGCGGTTAAAATATACTTTTATCTAAAATGACATCTAATTATAACAAAATATACATTTTTAATGAATTATGAGGCGCTGATCACGAAAATGACAGTGAAAATGAAGGCAAATTTGATTTTCATGGTAAAAACCATAAAAAAACACAATAAAATTGTGTTTTGTACATTAAACTCGTAAAAACGCAAAATTTCAAATTATGAACCCTCAAAACGGCTGATTGTGAGTGTATCAGCCCTGAAAAGGGATGATTGTTAGTTTATTAGCCCTGAAAAGGACTGATTGAAAGTGCAATAGCCCTGATAAGGGCTGATTGACAGTGCATTAGTCCAAAAAAGGGCTAATGGCGAGTGTATTAGCCCTGAAAAGGGCTGATTGAAAGTGTATTAGCCCTGATAAAGGCTGATTGACAGTGTATTAGTCCAGAAAAGGGCTAATGGGAGTCAAAGTGATTTTCTAGTTGGTACTAGAAGGTACCCAACCCAGAACCCCCCTCCAACATTAAAAAAAAAACTTCTTTATAGGTGCTACGAAAAGAACCACTCAGAGGCGGGCGAAGCCCGCCGCACCAAGTGTCCTTAAACGATTTAATAAAGAAAGGGAGTCAAAGTGACTTTCTAGTTGGTACTAGAAGGTACCCAACCCAGAACCAAAACCCCCTCCAACTTTAAAAAAAAAACCTTTTTTAAAGGTGCCCCGGAAAGATAGCACTCAGAGGCGGGCGAAGCCCGCCGCACCAAGTGTCATTAATGATTTAATAAAGAAAGGGAGTCAAAGTAATTTTCTAGTTGGTACTAGAAGGTACCCAACCCAGAACCCCCCTCCAACATTAAAAAAAAACCTTCTTTATAGGTGCTACGAAAAGAACCACTCAGAGGCGGGCGAAGCCCGCCGCACCAAGTGTCCTTAAACGATTTAATAAAGAAAGGGATTCAAAGTGACTTTCTAGTTGGTACTAGAAGGTACCCAACCCAGAACCAAAACCCCCTCCAACTTTAAAAAAAAAACCTTTTTTAAAGGTGCCCCGGAAAGATAGCACTCAGAGGCGGGCGAAGCCCGCCGCACCAAGTGTCATTAATGATTTAATAAAGAAAGGGAGTCAAAGTAATTTTCTAGTTGGTACTAGAAGGTACCCAACCCAGAACCCCCCTCCAACATTAAAAAAAAACCTTCTTTATAGGTGCTACGAAAAGAACCACTCAGAGGCGGGCGAAGCCCGCCGCACCAAGTGTCCTTAAACGATTTAATAAAGAAAGGGATTCAAAGTGACTTTCTAGTTGGTACTAGAAGGTACCCAACCCAGAACCAAAACCCCCTCCAACTTAAAAAAAAAAAACCTTTTTTAAAGGTGCCCCGGAATGATAGCACTCAGAGGCGGGCGAAGCCCGCCGCACCAAGTGTCCCTAAACGTTTTATGGTTTTATGCATTTTTCTCGAAAACTATCAAATTTAGGAAAAAATAGTGAAAACAAAAAATGTGTATTTTTGTAAAATGTATATCTTTTGTATGAAACATTTTTTAAAATATTGCGTTTTTTGCGAAGTAAATGCAAAAAACACAATTTTATGGTGTTTTTTATGGTTTTTACCATGAAAATCAAATTTGCGCAAGTTTTCACTATCATTTTCGTGATCAGCGCATAATAATACAAAAAAATTGTATTTTGTTAGGATTAGTTTTCCTTTAAGGTGAGAGTATATTTTAAGCACTTTTTTGGAATTTTATGGTTTTTCACATTTTTCTCGAAAACTAACAACTTTAGAAAAAAATGATGAATACAAAAAATGTGTATTTTTTAAAAATCTATATCTTTTGTATGAAACATTTTTTGAAATTTTGCGTTTTCTAAGAGTTAAACGCAAAAAACCCCAATTTTATGGTGTTTTTTATGGTTTTTACCATGAAAATCAAATTTGCGCCAATTTTCACTATTATTTTCGTAATCAGCGCACAAAATTACGTAAGTATATTAATTTCCATTAAAATCGGGCGGGGGTTGTTTTCGGAAGTATATCCTATTATTGGCCATATCCGCCTGTGAATTCGAATTTTGCATATTGTGATAAGGTTAAAGAATGATGTGAAAAGTCCCATCTTATGTTGTTGTTTCAATGCTAAAGCTTTTGAAATTAATCAATTTTAACTTTTTTTACATATCTGCGGTGGTTTTACTTCAGTTCTTTCCATTTTTAACTGATTTTACGAGGGTGCTCACAACCGAACCAAAATTTTTTGTTGTCCAAAAATAACGATTTTACTAAAATATTTATAAAAAGTTTCTAGTTTACGGTATCAATTTATTTTCATCGCCAGTAGTTACCTAAGGTCTCCAGTTTTTAATATAGACGCATAAATCCGCTTAATGTATACTTAATATATACTTGAGCCCAAGTTATAACCCAAAAACCAAACTATGCCCACAACCGGACCTCTTCCCCTAATTGAAATTTTGAGGCGAATTTAAAAAAAATTGTAACGTAATTAAATTTCTGTGAAGAATTCTATTACTATTGAAAATAATTGAATTGTTAGAATTCCTGGCTTATTCCCAGGTTTTCTCAGTCAAATTAAATTCCTGGATATTTTTCGATTACTAGACACCTTCACCCTGCATTAATAATATTTAATAATAACTAAGGTAAATGTACATATTTCCGTGCTGGAACATTATTCCGTGCTATTGATTATAATAAGAAATTGATAAAATATTTCAACAAATAAAAAATAGTAGAACTAACTTTGTTATTTATTAGATTATTAGATATTTTTTACTTGTTGAAATATTTTATCAATTTTTTATTTTAATCAATAAAGAGCAATAGAACGGAATAATGTACAAGCACGGAAATATGTACATTTACCTTAATTATAATTTATAGGTATATATATATATATATATATATATATATATATATATATATATATATATATAATAAATTCAATGAAATTTAAACTAGAAAATTTTTAAACAACTTAATTTATTAATTAATAAAGAATACTACTTTTTTAAAGAAAAAAAGTAGTAATAAAATATTTTATTAATTGTGCAATAAATTAAGCTAATCCCTTTAATGTTGAAATTGGTATAAATAAATTAATTATACATTATATAAAGGTTATTTGTAGATAGGACTTTTATCGAGAAATTCAAGTTAAACTGAGTTAAAATTAGTGCGAAGAAAGTCACTATGTACATAGGACTTTCTGTTTCGGCCTTTTTATGCCGATTTACTGATGGAACTATGTACATAGGCCCATGATTCAGTTCTTCTATGCCGTGAGAGACTCAATTTACTGATATTTCTGTAGATAGTGACTTTCTTCGTCAGTATTTCCCCAAAATCGCTGTACATTGGATAATTAAGGTTTAATTATCTTAAAAACTAATTAATATTTTCAATTGTGGATTGTACAGTTAAATTCTAATTTTTATTACGAATCCAACGATATAAAAAACTCATTTTTCGTCAAAAATGTAGATAGTGACTTTCTTCGTCAGTACGGCAGAATAATTGTCACCAATTTCGCGTCATTTAAACCAGTCAGTACAGTTCTTGTAGGGTGATAACTGTGAGTCACATATTATCGAGAAATTTTAGAGACCATTGAACACCGTTAAGGAACAATTAAACATTTTTTTCAAATACTTTCGGTATTGATGAAAAATAACAAAATATTCAACAAACACCTCCGGGGCGTATTGGCTCGCCTATTCCAATAAGAAAAACCTAATATTTTTGAAATTTAAAAAAAATATTCCTGTCAAGTTTAATTTCTTGTAATTTATACATAAATAAGTATAAATGATAACCTTTAATTAAAAACAAACTGGAGAATAGATTTTTGAAATAAATGTTGTTTGTACTTTGCTCCAACTTTTTAAAATTTGACAATTTCACGAAAATTGTTTAAAGTTTAAGTTAAATATGTTCCATTTTCAATATTTTTTATTATAAATTGACAGTAGAAATAAAAATTGTTAATATTATAACAATATTTCATGTTTTAAATTATAATTACATTCCTGATTTAATGCGCCCCGGGCCGCAAGGCTCACCTTGCTTTTCTTCAAAAAAATTGTTCTAGAAAAAAGGAATGAGTAATATTAGGAAATACTTTTTTTAATTGAAAGCTGAGATGTTGGACTAAGTTTTCCACACAACAGAAATTTAATTTATGTAAAAATTATGAAGTTAAATAACAAAAAGTAAAAAGTAAGCCATTGCGCCCCGGTCTCCCCCATATAAAATACTAAAATATTAGGTATTATAATTGAAAAAAATTTTAAAATATGTCAAAAAACGACAGTCCCAAATTTTGGTAATACAAAGCTTCCTCTATGAGGAAGCAAAAATTAAAAAATGAAAGTTTTTTTGAAAATCTTTAAACTCCAGAAAAAGTGAAATCTTACTTGGAATCGCACATAAGATAAATTTTTTATTACACAATTTAATTGAATTTTAAAATATTGTATAATCAATATTACACGATTGTGTATTGTAAACAATTATTATAATTATTGTACAATAGTACAATACTTCAATTATTTATAATTCAATGTTTTAGACAATATAGAAGATATTGAAATTCAATATGATGAATACATTGAAAAATACCATCGAATACGGAAACCGGCATTAAAATTGAGACATAGTCTTCTTTCTGAACACACTAATGATACACAAACTGATGAGATAAGTAAAAAAAATGAAATTGGAAGACAAAAAACCAACGAAAAAATTTTACATGAACAGAAGCAGAAAGCCTTATTGAAGAGCAGACAATTGATTGAAAATGAAGATAATAATGATGATGATTATAATAATGTTCATGAATCTGCAAATAGATCTCAAAAAAACCTCAATCCACATCTACACGATCCTTCAATTAAAGACGCAAATCAAGTTTTAAATGAATCTCAGAATTCACCTTTAGACTGGCTCAATCATTAACTACACCAACGCCATTGCTTAAAGTTTGAGTTAGGATAATGTCAAATACAAAAAGATGTGTAGATTATTCTATGAAGTGAATGAAGTGATCAACTTTGGCTTTTATAATACGTTAATAGACTTATTATTGATTAATTAACAAAACATAAGAGAATAATTAAATTTTTATTGTTAGTATTTAAAAAAACGATAACTAAAACACAAATTTTATCTGGTATCTGTGATCGTCAGAGCTGACTATAACCAAAAATTTGTAGGTATACCTTAACAACTGAATTTCTTTATCGAATTGTAGTAACAAAATTTGTTTTCTTTTGTTCAAACTTTATATATTTTAGTATTCGTTCATCTGAAAATATCTGAAATTAAAGTTACTTTATAATGTATTTGATGACGGTAACTAAAACTCAAGGTGTCGAAGACTAGAGCTCTTAGGTGCCTTGTTTGATTATTTTTTTTTTTTGCATTTAAAAGAATTTTTATTAATTTTATTGAAATTTAATTTTTGTATTACAAAATTTTTAAATTTTCTTTTACATCCCCATTTATTTAATGATAATAGTTATGTAATTATCCCATTAAAATAGATAAAAATACCATTGCCGATTACTAATGCTTTTACGTGACGATTACGAAGGCAATATCAGTTTTCATCTCTTCTGATAACTGACTCATTTGGGTATTACGAACTTTGTTTATAAATAACTATTAAAAATAATACAATTCATAAATGAAAAGAAGTAATTATACTTCTTTAAAGTTTACCCTATTCGTAAAAATTAATTGTTAATGTAGAAATACCAGTTAACACTGTTTAATAAACATTTTAAACTGTCAAGTCGGCGCTTAAGGTGACGATCACTGGTACATTTACCTTATATTGTATTTAAGCAACTTTTTATTTGACAGAAATTTCACTAAGCTGAAATACAATTGTACAGAATTTATTATTAGTAGAATTACCATTTGTTAAAATGTTCATAAGCTGCAGATTTTAGTTTATAGAATTTAAATGTAACAAAATTGACATATGCACGAATATTTACTTTACCGACATCTCAAGCTGACGAAAGTTTAGTTGACAGAAATATAATGTGCCCGACAATGCTCCATTAGTTAGAGAGAGACAACAAATCTATCTAAAGGAGTCTTTTTGGACAAATTGTATTTCTATTAACTAAACTTTCGTCAGCTTGAGATATCGAGAAAGTAGAAATTCGTGCACATGTCAATTCTGTTACATTTAAATCCTATAAAATAAAATGTACAGCAAATAAACATTCTGACAAATGTAAATTCTATTAATTCAATTATTTTTGGAAAATTACATAAAAATTGATTAAAATTTAGGGGAGAAATTTAAGGAAATATGTTGGTAAATAATTAAAAATGACCTTCAAATAATAGAATGCCACTTGAAAATGAGGAAACTCATGTGCGAATTTAGGTTGGACGTTAGAGTTTGAAGGTTGGCCAAAGGATGGCCCAACTTTGGCAAGCGAAGCTTTGGTGGCCAGAGTTTGCCCAACTTGGCAACTACAAAAATTTCAATTCTTTTTCAGATTTTTATAAACGATTCAGTTTCTCTTTCTCAAGAACAGTGGGAAACTTTAGAAACGACGTTAAAAGATTCCATTCTTGTCAGAAATGCAGCAGTTATGATTTGGGGCGATGGATTAGCGTCAAAATGCTTAAGTACTAAAGCGAAATCTAGAAAACCGGGCCAACAAAGGACTCTGTGTGAACCAGAAAAACTCAATGCCGTGTACGGTAAGACTAGTAACAAAAAATATTAGATTCAAAATTGAGTCAAAACATGCCAAGTGACATTTATTCACCAAATTTAATTAAACTTGGTAGAAATATTGTACACTGAAAAAAGTGCTGTTGAATAAAATAGCTCTATGCTATTGAATTTCCCATCATTGATTCAATAACACGATTATTAATCGAAAAGTATATTGCTGAAAACGAAAAAATGAAACTGTTTGATTAAGAAGTATGGTACTGTAGAATTAAGCGTCTGGATTTTTGAAAAATTTTATTATTTTTTTTAAACAATTAACATCTTATCTTTTATACTTTATCTACGCGAAAATTGTTTCTGTTTCGCATAAATAAATACGTTCGAATCATAGGTTTAAGAATCTGAAAAAAATTTAACTGCCCGACATTTGTTTAATAGCAAATACATATTGCTTATTGCTCGACGCACTCAAAATTTGGTTCAAATTGACATCTAGACCGCAATTTTGATACAAATTAAAAACTTTTTTTTCTTCTAACGCAGAACTAAATTCTAAAGAGATCTATGAGAGTCAATTTTTTAATTTTTGGATTATAAATTTTCAATGTTGCAGGCTTCGCACTCTTCTACTAAAAGCTACTATTTGCAACTTTTTTTATACGAGGTTACTTTTTGGCTACTTTTTTTAGCCTAATGTTACTAAAAGCTACTTTTCTCAACAAATATAGTCACATTTAGATTTTTAGCTTTCAAATTTCCATTTAAAAACAGTGTTACAAACTAAAATCGTTAATGAAAAACGACCGTCAATAAGATATTAGGGAATAATTTTACCGACTGATTATAAATTGTATTTAGATTTTCTTCCAAATGATAACCTTTAAATACCCTATTTTTCCCGGTTTTATTTTCTCATCAAATTTAAATTTATTTCATTTCGAACATAAACAAATCTATAAAAGGTTTCAAAAATTTGTATTAGATTTTCTATGAATAATTAAATTATTTTAAGGAGTTTCTTTAAATTTTTTGAAAATAATTTTGTTTTAATAGTTTAAATTAAAAATTTGGAAAATGATTGAATTAAACAAACAATTTTTTCAATTTAAAAGAAAATCTTGTCTCTTCATAATTTTATAATTGAATATTTGATTAATTCGATTTCATTAAAATTTATTGATACTTATTGAATTTCTGAAAAGAATTTTACTATTTATAAAAGAAATTAAATCCTTCCAAAGAATGTTATTACATATTTTTGTGAAAATAATGAAATGTTTGCGTAGATTTTTATTAAAAATTTTTAATATAATTCAATTGTGGAGAACAATTTAATTATTTATAAATATAATTGAAATTTCGAGGAGAATTTCAACTAACATTTTAAACATAATTGAATTTCTGCGAAAAATTTTATTACTTTTGAAAATAATTGAATTGTTTTTTTTTAATTTTATAGAAATTTATAAAAATAAATAAATATAGTTCCGCATATAGTTCCGTTTACTACTTAAATAAATAAATAAATAATTGAATTCTTGTGAAGAATATTTTTCAAAAATAATATTCAAAACAATTTAGTAAATCTGAAGAATTTTGCTATTTATTTATTTCTATTCTTTTAGAAAATAATTGAATATTCGAGTAGAATTTTGTCAAAGTTGTTTTTGGAAATTTTATTCAAATAGTAGACATACAAATTATTGAATTAAGAAACATTTTTGAAAATAATTTAATTCTTGTTATTTATAGAAATAATTGAATTCTTGAGAAGAATTTTTTTACAGTTTCTACAAATAATTGAATTCTTTCGACGAATTTTAATAAAATTCTCAAGAATAATAACATTTTTAGAGTTTTACTATTTATGAAAATAATTGAATGTATTGCGAAGAAATTTATAAAAATATAAATATCTATGAAAATTGAAATAAAAAGCGATTTTTTAAGCACAAATTAAAATAATAAAACTTTTTCTAATTTGGTGAGAAAATTCCTGGTTTGGAATATAATTTCTGACTTATTCCCGGATTTTTTTTGTCATCGAGGCTACGATTTCCTACTTTTTTGTCATTGAGGCTACTATTTCCTACTTTTTTTTAAACTGACAATGCAGTGCAAAGCCTGATGTTGATGCAAATTATAAAAAAAATATTTTTTATTTTTTTCGATTGCTAGATCAAAAAATGTAGAAGACTTTGTTTAAGTAAGTCTTAAAAACGCTATTTCCTTTTACCAAAATATGTTCGTCAGGTTGAATTGTTAGTACTATTTATTTATAAAAATCAGAAACATTATAGCAAAACATCAATTTTACAGGAATAAAGCTTAATAGTCTAATTTAATATTTTCTTAAAAATATTTGAACTATGTTATTATTTATATAATTTGTTTATAACAATGATAAAAGTAAATGAAAAATGTCTTCCTTAAAAAGAAAATATCTAAAACAAAAATTAAAAACTCGACTCTAACAAATCTCTTTAGAATTTAGTTGTGTTTTAGAGAAAAAAAGTTTCTTAATTTGGTTCAAAATAGCGGTCAAGATGTCAATTTAAACCAAATTTTGAGCGCGTCGAGCAATAAATAATATGTGATTGATATTACACTGAAAGACTTTTCGTTTGAAAATTTAATATGGTTCATTTCAAACAGGAGAAAACGATGTTTTTATGGTACTTAATCGTATGAACGTATCAACTATTAATATGGTCCATACTAAAAATTGGTATGGTTTATACTAATTTTTTGCATTATTTTATCAAAAGCTGATACGTTCATAAGATTAAGTACCATAAAAACATTTGAAACGAATAGTCTTTCAGTGTAAACAAATGTCTGACAGGGAAATTTTTTTTCATATTCTTAAAGATATCATTCCAACGTATTTATTTATGTAAAAATAAAACCATTTTCGCGTGGATAAAGCATAAAAAATGTTAATTTTTGGTGAATAAATGTCTAAAGAGGTGCTCACTTGGCATGTTTTGACTCAATTTCTTAAGTAAGCCACATAAAACTAACTTTTTAAATTTGCATTTTATTTTTGTCTTTTACTTTTTTTTTATTTTGGACCTTCTGTATTTTTTAACTTTTTGATTGGAGCATTTGTTTTGTAACTTTTTGTTTGGAACTTTTGACTTACAATACAAAAAGGTGAAGTTCCATTTTAGCAAATACAGCTTTATCTCCACAACATTTAGTTTGCGAAATTAATTAACATATCATATTTTTTTGTGCATCATTTTTAGCCCAAAAATTATATAGAATAATAAAAAAAATTTTAATTTAAATTTTTGAAGAAGTTAGAATTTTTGACTTTTAACTCGTTGCATATTTTTGCAAAAAAAATTTTGGTTCACTATTTTGTTTAGCTCAAACAACACACTGAGAGAAATTCCTGGTTCATACAACCAGATTCTCGTGGTGAAAAACGTCTTTAACTACGATTGAAGTTGTTCGAACATTTGGTTTTTCTTCAACTTTTAAAACATTTAAAAAAAAATTTTTTTTTTTTAATTTTTATTTAAAAAAAATAATTTTTTTATAAACAAATTAATTTTTCTTAAATTTGGGCGCGATGTTTTTTTTATTTATTTTTATTTATTTATACCTACTAATATACAGAAAAATTTCCAAAAAGATTTAAGATGGGCCGACTCATAGTTTTTGTTCTATAAAATTTTTTAATCAATTTGTTTATAAAAAAGTTAAAGAAAAACCAAAATTTTCTTTCTTTGACAAGTTTTTTTTAAACTCAAAACTTTCAAAGTTACAAGCTATTAGACTTATAATTCACAGTTTTCGTTGTTTTGCCATGTGTTGATATTTATAAAATATTGATTTCAAACATTGGTTCAATATTGGTAACCAAGGAACAACCAATCATTAATTTAATTTTAATGTTGGGTAGCAGTGAGTGTCCCAGAGGCACTCACTGATGTCCGACCGATTTTTAAATTGGAAGCCAAAATTGCCATCTAGTCACTGGCCAGATAATCTAACTAATGACTGCGAAAGCAGTATGTTACATTTCTGATCAATCACTTGCCATATTTTCTGGTCAATTACGGGTCAGAATCTGGAAAAAGTTCCTAATGACTGAACAATTCAGATTTGAAATTTCTATCTGGGTAGATCATTTATTATGTTAAAATTTTAATCTATTAAATATCAAAATTGTTAAAATTTGAACATTCTAAATTAATCTTCTCCAAAAATGTTCAATATTTTTTTAAGGATTGTCACGGAAGTGGTGAGGGGCAAGGGGATTGTTCCCCCATGTAAAATTTTGCATGTTTGCAAGCTCAAAAAAAAATTTCAGTTTCATAATTAAAATCAAAAAAACTATGTATTTATTTTATTCAATGAAAAAAATAAATAAAAGATGTAAAAATTAATCATAAAATGTTTTCAAGCATTAAATATTAATATTAATTTAATAATTTAAATTAATTAATTTTTTGGAAAAAGTGCTAAAATCAATTCACAACATAGTCGACATATGGTTGGTAAATTTTTTCCAAACTCTTCCAGTTTTAACTTTTTGACATTGTCTATCTATATACAAAGCCACAGATTTTTCTCTCATTTCTTTCACACTTTTTTCTAAAATTTATATGACCTCCCATAAGAGCCTATATTAAATTGCAAATTTATTTTATTTTTTTAAGAAAAAACTACGTGGTGAAAAATTCTGAAAAAAATCATATGTTTCTAAAATAATATAAAGAACAAACTGTCAAATTTTTAAAAGTTTCTCTCATATCCTTAAATTGCCGGTGACAATCCTTAATACAGAATTTTTTCTAAACTTATTTTGTAATTTTAAAAAACTTCTCGCATGGATTTGCAAAAATATGCAACGAGTTAAAAGACAAAAATTCTAACCTCATTAAAAATTGTTGACTATCCTATATATTTTAAGGCTAAAAATGTTACACGAAAAAATATAAGGGTAAGACTCCGTCAGAAAAATTACAATTTGCATGGGGTCTTCCGATTAAGCTGTAATTTGGTGAAATTGTAGTATTGGACAATAGAAATTAGTATACCAAAGATTTATTGAAAATTTTCAAAATTGTTTTTGAATTTTTTGGTTATTATTTTTTTAAATTTGAATATTTCCGAAAGCTTAAGATGAAATTTAATTAAACTTGAATAGCTTATTCTTGAAATCACGTTTCTTCGGACTATGATATAAAAACCAAAAAAAAAATTTGTGCCCAAAAAGTCAAAAAAAAATTTTTTGAATCGTTTTTGCGCGAAGGGGACCGATTTTTGAGTTTTCATATACATTAATAAAATATTCCTTATAATTTCACCTTTCATTAAAAAAAAAAATTGATAGAGACTTGAATAGTTTGCGGGATATTGCAATTGTTGTGAGAGCGCGACCACGATTCAGTGCCCGGGACGCGGACGCCTCGCACTGTGGGATTTTACACTTCAATGTTCAAAATTGTCTAGAGCCTACAAATTTTATCGGAATATAATGTTCTTGTTCTTAAATTAAAGGGGATAAAATTTCTAAGAGTTTCCACGAAAACGCTGTTTGAATTTTCTATTGTTTATATATTTTTTTGTTACTCAAACTTAACAATTTATAAGATTTTTGGAAAATATCATGATTATTTCTCTTTTTTCCATTGCACATGATTGAAATCATTTTAAATTGAGGCCTTGGATCGAATAACTCGCCCGACGCTCGGAGGAACGCGCTAATGCCAGTCGGGTAGCAGTGAGTGGCCCAGAGGCGCTCACTGCTCACTGACTGGCATTAGCGCGTGTTTGCGAGCGTCGGGCGAGTTATTCGATCCAAGGCCTCAATTAGTCTACTATGATCACTCGACAAATAATCATGCATAATACAATTCATTTAATCGGTTGAAAGCAATGTTAATTATGAAATAGATATCTTTCGTCTTTCTTAAAGAAAATTTTTTCTTTTTCAGACAAATTTATGTTTATTTAAGTAATACATATCTATTTTGTTTAAAATTATTTTTTATAAAATAAAACTAATTAATTAATAAAGAAAATTAATAAATAAAAATTAAATTAGTTAATTAATTATTAATTAATGAAAATAATTAATGAATAATTGATTAATTAATTAATTTTTTTTTATAAAAAATTATGTTAAACAAAATAGATATATATTACTTAAATAAACAAATTTGACTGAAAAAGAAAAAATTTTCTTTAAGAAAGACCAAAGTTATCTATTTGTTAATTAACATTGTTTTTCAACCGTTTAAATGAATTGTATTATCAGGGTGGCGAGCGACCGGGAAAACCGGAATAGACAGGGAATTCCAGACATCAGGGAAAAGACAGGGAATTTCAACTTAGGTAAGGGAATTTTCACAAGGTTGACTATAATGTCGTTACTAAAGCACTTTTGTGTATTTTGCACTTACCGTCATACCTGTATACTTATGAACAGAACATAAATTCTACAAATAATATATTAATAAATAATTTAATATAACTTTAAATATTTAATGGATTGTTAAGTTTGAAAAATACCAAACCCAGTTTAAAATCCCCGTACGGGATCCTTAAAGAATCCCGACCGGATCACGCGCCGGATTTTGAAACAGGTTTCCTGTGGAGGTTCCGATGCAGGATCCTTTGTTATCAAAGGTTATGAATACTTGAAGGATCCTGTACAGGAACCTTTGTAGTTTTGCAAAATGCGGGTACTTAGGTGTAAAAGATCCCGTAAAGGTTCCTACACGGTTTCCTGAATTAATTTATTTATATTCTTAACTCCTGCGCAGTAGTTTTCTATGAGTTTCTCGAATGCGAAATACATTTTTATGTCCAACATTGTTATACGAGCATATCATATAGAAATATGAAGTCTATGTATGTTCCTGCATCGGAACCTTCACAGGAACCCTGTTCCAAAATCCTGTACGGGTATTTTAAGCATGGAAAGTTTAATATAATGCTTGAAAAGAATTAATTTCAAATTTTTTTTATACAAAAGTCACTTTGCTTTTATGACTAATGGACATATATGTGTTTTTATAAAAAAAATTCGTTATGTTTTTGATCAGGGAAAAGACAGGGCATTTTAAAAACAGTTTTCACTCGCCACCGTGATTATGCATTATTATTTGTCGAGTGATCATAGTAGACAAATTTAAAATGATTTCAATCATGTGCAATGGAAAAATAAAAACTAATCATGGATATTTTCCAAAAATGTTATAAATTGTTAAGTTTGAGTAACAAAAAAATATATAAACAATAGAAAATTCAAACAGCGGTTTCGTGGAAACTCTTAGAAATTTAATCCCCTTTAATTTAAGATAAAAAACATTATATTCCGATAAAATTTGTAGGCTCTAGACAATTTTGAACATTGAAGTGTAAAATATGCAAAAACGATTAAAAATTTTTTTTTGACTTTTTTTAGGCAAAAATTTTTTTTTTATTTTTATATCATAGTCCGAAGAAACGTGATTTCAAAAATAAGCTATTCAAGTTTAATTAAATTTCTTCGAAAACTTTCGGAAATATTCAAATTTAAAAAAATACACTTGTGGTTTCACACGAACCGGTGTAGATCCAGATCGTGATAGTCAGGTCAACTCGTTCAGAAGTGCGAAGGCAATAAATAATCACAGACCATAATTTATTGTATCCACATCATTTATTTCTCTAAGCATCACTTAGAATAACTATGGAGGCAGCCATGACACACACCAACACAACTTTATACAGACACCCGTCCTCGCAGCTCAAAAGCTAAATCGTTTCTAATCACATGAGTTTTTGGTCTAACCTAACCAACTCGTTTGTAAAGGAAAGAGAGAGAGAGTGAGAGGGGAGACCCTAAAGGTGCATCCCCACACACTCCCCCTCGAGTGTCAACGAATTAACTATAATTATTTAAAATTATTTGAAATTTAATTCATTCATACTTACAAATAATTTACATACATTCTTGCATACTTGCTGAACCTCCATATTCTTCTACAGTTTGTCATTAATTATTTTGTATTTATATATTTACAATATCAGTCTTATATTCACAAAAAAAAAACTTTCGTCGTGGATTAAATTTAATATAAAATTAATTTTGCTGATTATCATGATTAATATATCTAGATTTTTCATAGCGCTTTTTTTTATATAATTTCATTAAATGCATTTCTTTTTATTTTCTTTTCGTATACAATTTGTTAAATAATTCCTTCCTAAAAGT
This sequence comes from Leptopilina myrica (nomen nudum), assembly GCA_032872475.1. Taxonomy (NCBI): domain Eukaryota; kingdom Metazoa; phylum Arthropoda; class Insecta; order Hymenoptera; family Figitidae; genus Leptopilina; species Leptopilina myrica (nomen nudum). The sequence continues at coordinate 9,335,875 of CM065461.1, forward strand.
TATTTTCTTTTTTAATAAAAAAAAATCTGGCATTCGTGGTGGTATTTAAAAGTACGGCCAAGAAAATATATTCTATTATTTTTCGTTTTAATTATTTTATCTGTGCACATATTTGTTTATTTTTTTTCTTTTTACTTTGATAGTTATACTATATTTAAAATTGTGAGGTGATCAGTCTCGCAATTCGTCGTCAAATTGATTCTAAATAGAATAATTTTTTATGTGTTTTGTACAACCATCTATATGAAAGGTAACTCTCTTTGATCCCCTGCGCAAAATCGAGGGTACGAACCTCTGACGTTTTACGGGTACATCTGTTTTTGATTTATCACTATTTGTTAATGATGTTGTTGGAACATCCTCGTTAATTACAAAATTATCTGGGGTTTTATTTGCTGTTTTCCTACGTAATATTGACGGTATGAATTTGGTTCGTTTCAGGGGAGGAAAATCCGAAGAGGTAATTTCCTTAGAAAAATTTTCAGTATTTGTTAGGATTGTCTTAGGAATAGATTTTGCGTTATTCACGATAGTCGGGGTGACTTTCGATATGGGAATAAAATTGCTAACATCATTTCCAACATTTACAATATTCGAACCATTTTTTTCTTTGGGATTTTCGTTCTTTTTATACACGATATTTTCCTGAGGGGTAACATGCGATATTGACTCCGGATTTACGGGTTCCTGATCTGGTAAAAAATACGCAGGTTTAAGATTCTCTATGGAAACACTTTTTCTTTTACCATTTACATCTATCACGAACACTCTATCAGTTATCCTATTCAAAACTTTATAGGGACCAGTATATGGTCTCTGTAAGGATGATTTGACGCCACCAACTCGCATAAAAATGTGGGTACAACTTTTTAAATCGCGGTGAACTAAAACTTTCCGTTTATCATTGTGGGAGACAGGTATTGGTTTTAAAGAATTCATGTATTCCTTGTATTTTCTAACGTTGTAATCACAATCTATTTTATTATCAGATGGGAAAATGAATTCTCCAGGTATCTGGAGGGTTGTGCCATAAAGGCATTCGGACGGGGAAAATCCACACTTCATAATACTCGTCCTCAATCCGAGTAAAACTGTCGACAATGATTCCGTCCATGACTCATTCGAGTGACACATAAGTGCCGCTTTTAAGGACCGGTGCCACCGCTCTATCATGCCGTTGGATGCGGGATGATAGGCGGTGGTCCGGATTCTTTTGCAGCCCAAAAGTTTCACCAGGCCCTGCATTAGGCGACTTTCAAATTGGACTCCCTGATCGGTGGTAATAATTTCGGGCACCCCATAACGGGATATCCAATTGTCATAAAATGCCCTACACACAACCTCCGCGGTCATGTTGCGCATAGGGATCGCTTCCGTCCACCTAGAAAACCGATCGATCATCGTGAGAAGATATGAATATCCTTCGCTAGAAGGTAATGGTCCCACAATGTCGATATGTACATGGTTAAAACGTGCTTGGGGTGCAACGAAATGATCAGGACTAGTACGAGTGTGACGAATAATTTTTGATTTTTGGCAATCAACGCACGATCTAACCCAATTAGCAATATCTTTATTCATTGACGGCCATACAAATTTCTCTCGAATTATTCTATTCGTGGCTTTAATACCCGGATGCGAAAGGCGATGATATGTATTAAAAACTTGTTCTCGATAGGACGCTGGTAAGAAAGGTCGTACGATTTCATTATGGACATTACAAAATATGGGAATTTTATTCTCTCCAGCCAAGAGTTCTTTCAATCTTAATCCTGTCTTATTCGAGTTTATGATTTTTAGAATTTCGTTATCTTTTTTCTGAGAATCAGCGAGTTCTTCGAGACCAAAACCGACAGGAGTCAAGATGGATTCAACCCGTGACAATGAATCGGCGACAACATTATTCTCTCCGGAAATGTGTTCTATCCACGTCGTGAACTGTGAGATGAAAGATATTTGATTTTGCTGCCGTTTGTTAACCTTATCGTTTTTCTGCGTAAATGCGTAAATTAGGGGTTTATGATCGGTAAGAATTTTAAACTGACATGCCCCCAAAAAATACTCGAAATGTTTAACGGCTTCGTAAATAGCGTACAGTTCTCTATCATATGTACTATATTTTTGTACGGTAGGTGATAACTTACGCGAAAAGAAGGCCAGTGGTTGCCATACGCTCCCTGGACTTCTTTGTTCTAATACGGCTCCAATTCCGGTATCGGAAGCGTCAGTTACGAGTCGCACTTGAGCAGCATTATCCGGATGTACTAGTAACGTGGCGTTTGCAAGTTCTTTTTTTATCTTCTCGAATGCTTTTTCAGTATTTTCGTTCCATGAGATAACCCTCTTATCACGTTTTTTTGAATTTTTTAAATATATTAAGAGGGGTGCTTGATAGTGAGCTGCATGTTTAAGAGATCTTCGATAAAAATTCACCATCCCCAAAAAACGACGAAGATCCGATACGGTTTTTGGCTTTGGATATTTCAAAATTGCTTCGACCTTTTCGTTTGTTGGTTTAATACCGTTCTCGTTAATAATGTAACCGAGAAACTCAATTTTGGGTTTACCGAACTCGCATTTTGTTATATTAATACGCAATCCGTATTGTTTCAGTCTTTCAAAAACGGCACGTAGATGTTTTTCGTGTTCAACCTCGTCGTTAGAAGAAATTAAAATGTCATCTATATAAGCATAAACAAACTCGAATTCGCCAAGTGCTTGATTGATATAGCGTTGGAAAGTTTGCCCGGCATTTCTTAGTCCGAATGTAGTCGAAGTATATTCGAATAAACCGAACGGTGTGATAACCGCCGTCTTAGGAACATCCTTGGGATCGATGGGAATCTGGTGGTAGGCCTTGTAGAGATCTAGCTTGGTGAAAATTTTCTTTCCATACAGGTTCGAAGAGAAATCGTGAAGGTGGGGAACCGGAAATCTGTCAGGAATGGTTTGAGCATTTAATCGACGGTAATCACCGCAGATACGCCATGTACCATCCTTTTTACGCTTCATAGTGATCGGGGTAGCCCACGCACTACGCGACGGTCGACAAATACCTGCTTTCACCATTTCGTGAAATTGTTGTTTTGCAATTTTATATTTTTCTGGTGGTAATCGTCGAGCTCGCTGTGCGGCTGGGAGACCCGTGGTTTTAATTTCGTGAAATACCTCGGATATTGGTACGGTAATATTTTGATTCAATCTTGTAATTTCCGGATATTCTGACAATATTTTACCGTATGGTTCGTTTTTATCTACAATTCCTACATCGATAAAAGAAGATGTCCACAATTCGCCCTTCACCCTGGATCCCGATAACGAATCTACGAGATTGCGATTTTTCAGATCGACCAACAAACCGAAATTGGAAAGAAAATCGGCGCCCAATATTGGACGAGGGACATCTGCAACACAAAAAACCCAAGAAAAGTTTTTTTTTAATCCGAAATTAACATTTAATCTCTCCTCGCCATAAGTCGCAATTTTCGTATTATTTGCTGCAAATAAAAAAACTTCCGTTTGTTGACGATTACGTAAATATTTTCTAGGTATAATGGATATATCCGATCCGGTGTCGATCAAATATAGTTGTCTCGTGTTTCGGTCGCGAACGTGGAGACGGTGAGTTCCCAGGCCGACAAAGTTCGTCTCATAGCTGTGACGGCATTTTAGTTTTCCGATCCACTTTCGTTACAACAAGAACTACGTTGTCTAGAATAACAACGCTCAGATGAATGGGATTTCTCACCATTGTGGTGATGACGTCCGTAAGGACTGGAACTACGAAATCTACCATGAAATGGATTACGTTGATATTGATTATTATGTGAATTATAATTTCTGCTATGACTATTACTGCGATAATGATTTCTACTCCGACCACGACCTCTATAATTATTATTGTTACCTCGATAAAATGGGCGACTTCTGCCCCTGCCTCGATTATAATTCCCATTTCCACGTCGTTGATGGTCACGTGATTTATGACCATTCGATTGTTCGACTTTTGTTTTTAATTCGGCTATTTCTGTAGCAAGTACTTCAATTTTATCTGTAGCCGGAGGTTGAGGTGGTTCGGATGAAACGACGGCATTAGACGCGATGGCAATTTTATCTACTTCGAACATTCTATCAGCTCGCATAGCTAACTCATTTAAAGTTAAATCACTAGCCGTCGTGAGCAATAATTGATGTTGATGGGGTAATTTAGACAGAAATATCGTTTTCAAAACTTCATCATTACAATTGCCGGCATTTAGGCTTCGAATTCGACTTAACATTTGAGAAGGTTTACCGCTATTATTTACGTCACCACGAATTAATTGAAAAACGCGTGTCTCATTAGATATGGAAAAATGCGAAATTAAACCCATTTTTAATTGTGTGTAACAATTCTCTGGTCTGGGAACTATCACAATGATGTGCCTAACGCAATTTAATACATCGGCATCCATGTGTGACATAATTATTTGACATCTTGCTTCCTCGGTGTTAATTCGCAATCTATCAAAAATCGATTCCACTTGGATGAACCATAATTCGGGGTCATTTTCGCAAAATTTTGGTAATCTAATCGCCTGATTGTTTTCTAAATTGTATTGTCTGTTTACTTCTAAACCAGGAATCGCGATGCCTGCGCCATGTCCATTATTTATATTTTGATCTCTTATGCGGTTCTCGAATTCACGTTCGCGTCGATTGAGATCTTCGATCCGTAAATTAAGTGCCCGTTCGCGTTCATTGATAACATTTTGTCTATTTTGAGGATCAGGATTTGGTGCTCCTAATGGGTCCGGTCTGTTATGAGGACCTGGATTCTCATCCCCCACGTTAGCGCCCGGTGGTTCACCTTCCCGATTCTGGCGTTGAGTCTGATCTCTTGTAATAACCATTTTTATTTATTTCGATCTCAAAGAAAAAACAAAGAAACGAGGAAGTGAGATAATTTCTATTGACTTTATCGATGTTTATTAAATTTTATATTATTTAAAAAATGAATAATTATTTAAAAAGAAAAATATTAAATGAATTTAAATGATTATCTGTACCCCCGTGTTTGCGCAGGAGAACAAAAAAACGGTTCGATAATCAATTTTCAATTTTGGGTATTCAATTCCTATCGATACTCGAGAGTGATCATCCCAGCTATAAATCACTATATAAAACCGTCCTTATTCCTCACTTCAATTGGTGTACATAAAAAATTACTTCTAGTGCCGCGAATGCCAGATACTTACACAATCCTGAACTCCACCAACAATTATTAAGACAATTAAAAAAAATAACAATTCGACACAAATTTCAGTAAAGTCATTCAATATGTTATACGAGATAAGACAAAAGTATTATCAAAATTCTACAAATCAAAAATATTCTTGCGAAGGGTGAGGGGGTGACCGGTAATCGAAAACTTCAGTGTTATGATTAGTAACTAGAAAAAAAAATATTTTTTTTATGTTATATTTTGATGTTGTATTTAATTTGCTTAATAATTATTATATTTTCATTAAGATTGTTTTTATACTGTCATTATAATTCTCCTCAAATATCCTCGCAGCTCAAAAGCTAAATCGTTTCTAATCACATGAGTTTTTGGTCTAACCTAACCAACTCGTTTGTAAAGGAAAGAGAGAGAGAGTGAGAGGGGAGACCCTAAAGGTGCATCCCCACACACTAATTTCTATTGTCCAATACTACAATTTCACCAAATTACAGCTTAATCGGAAGACCCCATGCAAATTGTAATTTTTCTGACGGAGTCTTACCCATAACCTTTTTTAATAACTGAAATTTAAAAGGGTCAAAGTATGATCATGATGTGGTGTCTCCCCTTAAAAAAATGTTTTTATTCTCTTTAATTGAGGAGCCAGGAAAAAGAACTCGCCGAGCGCTCCACTGCACACGCTATTGCTAGTTAAACGACCCAAAATGTTCACAAAATTGAAATTCGAAATTTTGATTTTTAAATTATACTTCCTTGTAGGAAACAGAAATGCGCATCTTTTTTTCCTTAGACTTTTTTTATAGGATAAAAACTGTAGATAATAACTGGAAAAAACTGAATTGTTTTTTTCAAATTTAATTAAATTTTGAAACATTAATCGTCTTATCTTTGACAAATATTAATGAAATCACTTTATGTTTGGTATGCACTAGGGTGGTCCAAAAATACAAGGGAAAAAAGTAAAATTGGAATTTTAATGCCCTCACCCCCTAGGATTGTTCTTTATCGAAAAAATACCCCTATTTTTTTTTGAAAATAAAAAAATATTTAGAGGTCGCTCATAGCGCTCAAAGTTTCCCATGTAAAATGCATGGGGAAAAACACTTTTTCGTAGAATTGCTATAGAATCCATGAACATCAATATTTTTCATTCAGAAAACTCTGTGTTTCTCTTCAGAAGACTGCAAAGAATACACTGAGAAAACTGGAAAGTCAAAAGTGTATGTTTCCTTTGCTTATAAAGAGAGTTAAATAGTCCTTCTAAAATAAATTTTGAATTGATAATGGAAATCTACTTGTATATTCTCTCCCATTATATCTGAGGGTTAAAAGTTGCGCAGAAAATTTGTACGATCTGATGCGCGCGAAATTATTTTTCTGACATTTTATGTATTTAATTTAGGGGTTAGGTTGCCATATTTATTCATTTCGCGCCGGATAAGGAAGGGATTTCTCAAGATGGTTAATTTGTCCCTCTGTTATAAACTCATTTTTCCTCCAAGAGAAATGGCACGAATATCTGTCAATGGTGTATTTGAACATTGACATTGTTATCCAATAGCTAACTCTCAAATATGAACGATTTGTCCCTCCAGATGTTTAGTCGAATACTCCTGTTTTCTCAGTGTAGTGCTAAATTGTTTATTTGGTCATTTTTTAATATTAACTATTTTTTATAGTGCCTCAAAAAAACCACAAAAATTTCAAAAAAACGTTTTTTTGAGGCACTATAAAAAATAGTTAATATTTAAAAAATTACCAAATAAACAATTTAGCACTATTCTTTGGAGTCTTCTGAAGAGAAACAGAGTTTTCTGAATGAAGAATATTGATTTTCATGGATTCTATAGCAATTCTACGAAAAAGTGTTTTTGCCCCATGCATTTTACATGGGAAACTTTGAGCGCTTTGAGCGACCTCTAAATATTTTTTTATTTTCAAAAAAAATAGGGGTATTTTTTTCGATAAAGAACAATCCTAGGTGGTGAGAGCATTAAAATTCCGATTTTACTTTTTTTGGACCATACTAGAATGCACACCTATTCAAGATACTTTGAATCATTCTCCACGCGTATAGACGTGATAGCGCGTCACCCGCTTTTTCGTAAAACGCTAATATTTTCGAAACTTGTGAATGAAATAGTTTGCAAATTTCCATAAAACTTCCTTACTTTATAATAAAGAAATGTCTCACTGAAAGTTTTTTCAACTTCAAAGTTCTCCACAGACTTTTTTTGGTCAAAGGTAAGAAAACCCTATTACCGACCGTTCACTATTTACAATTAATTGTTATTAATAAATTAATGATTTAAAATTTTGTTTATTTCGTAATCTTCTGTGTACCCTAATAAGTGTGCATACCAAATATAAAGTGATTTCATTAATATTTGTTAAAGATACGACGATTAAGGGGGGGGGTAGGGTCTGACGGTTGACAAAAAAAGCTCTTTTTTGGATTTTTGTTTTTGAAGAAACGGTAAAAGCTTACATGTTAAAATTTTTTGCGTCTTGTTAGTTAGTATTTGAAGAGAAATTTGTAAAATTTTTGTTTAAAAATATTAATTGTGGTGAACATCATAATTAATTAACACACGGAAGTCAAAACTGAAGTGAATTTGGTTACCGTTTCTTCCATAAAAATTTACAAAAAAGATACTTTTTTTACTCGTTCGACCCTACCCCCCCTCCCTTAATGTTTCAAAATTTAATTAAATTGGAAAAAAAATTTCAGTTTTTTCCATTTATTATCTAGTTTTATCCTATAAAAAAGTCAAAGGGAAAAAAGATGCGCATTTCTGTTTTCTACAAGGAAGTATAATTTAAAAATCAAAATTTCGAATTTCAATTTTTTGAACATTTTGGGTCACTGGACTATTCATATATGTATAGCGTGTGGAGTGGAGCGCTAGGCAAGTTCTTCTTCTTGGCTCCTCAATTATTGTTTTAATTAATTATTATTCAAATGAAATTAATGATATATAGATATTGTACAACGAAGACTAAGAAAGAGGAAACCAAATAAATATATATTAAGAGCTGCAGTAAAAAGATTTTGTAACGAAAAAATTTCACAAAAAATTACGGATCTCAATTCTACAAAGTTAACCGCTGCCCAAATAAGGGAGTTGCAGAGGCGACATGGGGGAAATGGTAAAATAAATTTTAAATTATATAAACTTGAGTCAGGCTCAATGAACTGGCCCCCTGTTTCACCTACCCATGTGGAAGGGTTTCCGGAAGTTTCCGGAAATGACTTCCGGAAATTTGATTTTTTTGAAGTGAATTTTTCTTCCGGAAACTGCTTCTGGAAGTAAATTTTTCTTCCTGAAGCTGCTTCCGGAAGTAAATATTCTTCCGGAAGCTAATTCTTTTTCTCAAAAATTTCCTTAAATCACTTCCGAAATTTATTTTCTTTCGTATCTAGGCGAGACTTTGCGACCTTTTTTCCGGAAGCTGCTTCCGGAAATTATTTTTTTAAAGAAAATACCCGTCCGGAAATTAACCTTCTTTCACGGAATTTTTTTAAATCACTTACGGAAGTTGATTTTCTTCCGTTTTTGGTGAGACACTGCCTAACCTTCTTGCTGGAAGCAGCTTCCGAAAGTTTTTTTTTTTAAATAAATACTCTTCCGTAAGTTAACCCTTTTTTCTCGGAATATTCTGCAAAATACTTCCGGAAAATTTCCGGAAATTTGATTTTTTTAAGTGATTTTTCTTCCGGAAACTGCTTCTGGAAGTAAATTTTTCTTCCTGAAGCTGCTTCCGGAAGAGAATATTCTTCCGGAAGCTAATTCTTTTTCTCGAAAATTTCCTTAAATCACTTCCGGAAGTTTATTTTCTTCCGTATCTAGGTGAAACTTTAACCTTATTTGTAAATACTCTCCCGGAAGCTGCTTTTAGAAGTTAATTTTTTTAAGTAGATATTATTCGGGAAGTTAATTCTTTTTCTCGGAATTTTTTGTAAATCTCTTCCGGAAGTTTATTTTTGTTTGATTCAAGGTGAGACTTTGTAACCTTATTTTCCAAAAGCTGCTTCCGAAAATTATTTTTTTTTGAAGTAAATACTCTTCCGTAAGTTAACCCTTTTTTCTCGGAATATTCTGCAAATTACTTCCGGAAAATTTCCGGAAATTTGATTTTTTTGAAGTGAATTTTTCTTCCGGAAACTGCTTCTGGAAGTAAATTTTTCTTCCTGAAGCTGCTTCCGGAAGTAAATATTCTTCCGGAAGCTAATTCTTTTTCTCAAAAATTTCCTTAAATCACTTCCGAAATTTATTTTCTTTCGTATCTAGGCGAGACTTTGCGACCTTTTTTCCGGAAGCTGCTTCCGGAAATTATTTTTTTAAAGAAAATACCCGTCCGGAAATTAACCTTCTTTCACGGAATTTTTTTAAATCACTTACGGAAGTTGATTTTCTTCCGTTTTTGGTGAGACACTGCCTAACCTTCTTGCTGGAAGCAGCTTCCGAAAGTTTTTTTTTTTAAATAAATACTCTTCCGTAAGTTAACCCTTTTTTCTCGGAATATTCTGCAAAATACTTCCGGAAAATTTCCGGAAATTTGATTTTTTTAAGTGATTTTCTTCCGGAAACTGCTTCTGGAAGTAAATTTTTCTTCCTGAAGCTGCTTCCGGACTTTCACGGAATTTTTTTAAATCACTTACGGAAGTTGATTTTCTTCCGTTTTTGGTGAGACACTGCCTAACCTTCTTGCTGGAAGCAGCTTCCGAAAGTTTTTTTTTTTAAATAAATACTCTTCCGTAAGTTAACCCTTTTTTCTCGGAATATTCTGCAAAATACTTCCGGAAAATTTCCGGAAATTTGATTTTTTTAAGTGACTTTTCTTCCGGAAACTGCTTCTGGAAGTAAATTTTTCTTCCTGAAGCTGCTTCCGGAAGAGAATATTCTTCCGGAAGCTAATTCTTTTTCTCGAAAATTTCCTTAAATCACTTCCGGAAGTTTATTTTCTTCCGTATCTAGGTGAAACTTTAACCTTATTTGTAAATACTCTCCCGGAAGCTGCTTTTAGAAGTTAATTTTTTTAAGTAGATATTATTCGGGAAGTTAATTCTTTTTCTCGGAATTTTTTGTAAATCTCTTCCGGAAGTTTATTTTTGTTTGATTCAAGGTGAGACTTTGTAACCTTATTTTCCAAAAGCTGCTTCCGAAAATTATTTTTTTTGAAGTAAATAATATTCCGTAAGTTAACCCTTTTTTCTCGGAATATTCTGCAAATTACTTCCGGAAAATTTCCGGAAATTTGATTTTTTTGAAGTGAATTTTTCTTCCGGAAACTGCTTCTGGAAGTAAATTTTTCTTCCTGAAGCTGCTTCCGGAAGTAAATATTCTTCCGGAAGCTAATTCTTTTTCTCAAAAATTTCCTTAAATCACTTCCGAAATTTATTTTCTTTCGTATCTAGGCGAGACTTTGCGACCTTTTTTCCGGAAGCTGCTTCCGGAAATTATTTTTTTAAAGAAAATACCCGTCCGGAAATTAACCTTCTTTCACGGAATTTTTTTAAATCACTTACGGAAGTTGATTTTCTTCCGTTTTTGGTGAGACACTGCCTAACCTTCTTGCTGGAAGCAGCTTCCGAAAGTTTTTTTTTTTAAATAAATACTCTTCCGTAAGTTAACCCTTTTTTCTCGGAATATTCTGCAAAATACTTCCGGAAAATTTCCGGAAATTTGATTTTTTTGAAGTGAATTTTTCTTCCGGAAACTGCTTCTGGAAGTAAATTTTTCTTCCTGAAGCTGCTTCCGGAAGTAAATATTCTTCCGGAAGCTAATTCTTTTTCTCAAAAATTTCCTTAAATCACTTCCGAAATTTATTTTCTTTCGTATCTAGGCGAGACTTTGCGACCTTTTTTCCGGAAGCTGCTTCCGGAAATTATTTTTTTAAAGAAAATACCCGTCCGGAAATTAACCTTCTTTCACGGAATTTTTTTAAATCACTTACGGAAGTTGATTTTCTTCCGTTTTTGGTGAGACACTGCCTAACCTTCTTGCTGGAAGCAGCTTCCGAAAGTTTTTTTTTTAAATAAATACTCTTCCGTAAGTTAACCCTTTTTTCTCGGAATATTCTGCAAAATACTTCCGGAAAATTTCCGGAAATTTGATTTTTTTAAGTGACTTTTCTTCCGGAAACTGCTTCTGGAAGTAAATTTTTCTTCCTGAAGCTGCTTCCGGAAGAGAATATTCTTCCGGAAGCTAATTCTTTTTCTCGAAAATTTCCTTAAATCACTTCCGGAAGTTTATTTTCTTCCGTATCTAGGTGAAACTTTAACCTTATTTGTAAATACTCTCCCGGAAGCTGCTTTTAGAAGTTAATTTTTTTAAGTAGATATTATTCGGGAAGTTAATTCTTTTTCTCGGAATTTTTTGTAAATCTCTTCCGGAAGTTTATTTTTGTTTGATTCAAGGTGAGACTTTGTAACCTTATTTTCCAAAAGCTGCTTCCGAAAATTATTTTTTTTTGAAGTAAATACTCTTCCGTAAGTTAACCCTTTTTTCTCGGAATATTCTGCAAATTACTTCCGGAAAATTTCCGGAAATTTGATTTTTTTGAAGTGAATTTTTCTTCCGGAAACTGCTTCTGGAAGTAAATTTTTCTTCCTGAAGCTGCTTCCGGAAGTAAATATTCTTCCGGAAGCTAATTCTTTTTCTCAAAAATTTCCTTAAATCACTTCCGAAATTTATTTTCTTTCGTATCTAGGCGAGACTTTGCGACCTTTTTTCCGGAAGCTGCTTCCGGAAATTATTTTTTTAAAGAAAATACCCGTCCGGAAATTAACCTTCTTTCACGGAATTTTTTTAAATCACTTACGGAAGTTGATTTTCTTCCGTTTTTGGTGAGACACTGCCTAACCTTCTTGCTGGAAGCAGCTTCCGAAAGTTTTTTTTTTTAAATAAATACTCTTCCGTAAGTTAACCCTTTTTTCTCGGAATATTCTGCAAAATACTTCCGGAAAATTTCCGGAAATTTGATTTTTTTAAGTGACTTTTCTTCCGGAAACTGCTTCTGGAAGTAAATTTTTCTTCCTGAAGCTGCTTCCGGAAGAGAATATTCTTCCGGAAGCTAATTCTTTTTCTCGAAAATTTCCTTAAATCACTTCCGGAAGTTTATTTTCTTCCGTATCTAGGTGAAACTTTAACCTTATTTGTAAATACTCTCCCGGAAGCTGCTTTTAGAAGTTAATTTTTTTAAGTAGATATTATTCGGGAAGTTAATTCTTTTTCTCGGAATTTTTTGTAAATCTCTTCCGGAAGTTTATTTTTGTTTGATTCAAGGTGAGACTTTGTAACCTTATTTTCCAAAATCTGCTTCCGAAAATTATTTTTTTTTGAAGTAAATACTCTTCCGTAAGTTAACCCTTTTTTCTCGGAATATTCTGCAAATTACTTCCGGAAAATTTCCAGAAATTTGATTTTTTAAAGTGACTTTTCTTCCGGAAACTGCTTCTGGAAGTAAATTTTTTTTCCTGAAGCTGCTTCCGGAAGTAAATATTCTTCCGGAAGCTAATTCTTTTTCACAAAAATTTCCTTAAATCACTTCCGGAAGTTTATTTTCTTTCGTATCTAGGTGAGACTTTGCGACCTTTTTTTCCGGAAACTGCTTCCGGAAATTATTTTTTTAAAGAAAATACCCGTCCGGAAATTAACCTTTTTTCACGGAATTTATTTAAATCACTTACGGAAGTTGATTTTCTTCCGTTTTTGGTGAGACACTGCCTAACCTTCTTGCTGGAAGCAGCTTCCGAAAGTTTTTTTTTTAAAATAAATACTCTTCCGTAAGTTAACCCTTTTTTCTCGGAATATTCTGCAAATTACTTCCGGAAAATTTCCGGAAATTTGATTTTTTTAAGTGACTTTTCTTCCGGAAACTGCTTCAGGAAGTAAAATTTTCTTCCTGAAGCTGCTTCCGGAAGAGAATATTCTTCCGGAAGCTAATTCTTTTTCTCGAAAATTTCCTTAAATCACTTCCGGAAGTTTATTTTCTTTCGTATCTAGGTGAGACTTTGTGACCTTTTTATCCGGAAGCTGTTTCCGAAAGTTTATTTTTTTCGAAATAAGTACCCTTCCGGGAATTAACCCTGTTTTCACGGAATTTTTTTAAAATGACTTCCGGAAGTTTATTTTCTTCCCTATCTATGTGAGACACTGCCTAACCTTCTTGATGGAAGCTGCTTCCGAAAGTTTATTTTTTTCGAAATAAATGTTCTTCCGGATTTTAATCCTTTTCTTCGGAAATTTCCTTAAATCACTTCCGGAAGTTTATTTTCTTTCGTATCTAGGTTAGGCTTTGTGACCTTTTTTCCGGAAGCTGCTTCCGGAAATTATTTTTTTTAAGTAACTACTCTTCCGCAAGTTAATTTTTTTGTAAGTAAATACTCTGCTTAAAGTTAATTCTTCTTCTCAAAATTTTCCATAACTCACTTCCGGAAGTTTTTTTTTCTGTATTTAGGTGAAACTTTGTAACCTTATTTTCTAGAAGTTGCTTCCGGAAGATATTTTTTTGAAGTAGATAGTCTTTTTGAAGTTAATTCTTTTTCTGAAAATTTTCCGTAAATCACTTCCGGAAGTTTATTTTCTTACGTATCTAGCCAGTGTAGAAAGGTTTCCGGAATTTCTGAGGATATACTTCGGCAAAATTTTCGGTAGTCTATCCATAGAAATTCCAGAGTTGAAATTACGGAGTGACTGCGGAAAATGTTTCGCAGCAACTCCGCAAATTTTGCCAAAGTAACCTCTTAAAAAATTTAATTTTCAAATGTTTGACCATCGTAAATATTTTTGGTTAAAAAATGGTACACTAAAAAATATATAACATTCTTTGATAATTCAAATTCGAAGGGTCAAAGTTGGGGGTGGTGCCTCTCCTTATTTCATGCCATTTTTAATATTTAATATGTACTCTCTTAATTTTAATCAACGACAATTCGCGTATATGGACTGATTTACCAGCGTACATACGCTATTTCATCAGCTGTATACTCTGCGCTGGAAAATTCGCTGATTCAAATTTAGAGAGTCATTACTCTCTCTAAGTCTGAATCAGTGAAATCCCGCTGACTCCCAGCTATAAATTGACTTTAATCAGCGTATATCCGTCTACCATGGCAGAACCGTGGTAAAAGGCACCACTTTCTGTACCATGGCAGAACCGTGGAAAAAGGCACCACCATCTCTACCATGACAGAACCGTGACAAAAGACTCTGCCTTCTCTACCATGGCAGAAGCGTGGCTAAGGGCAGAGCGTGGATTGCAGTGGCCCATCCACGCACAAGTCACGGTATTGACACGGCTAATCCACGCTCAAGCAACGGTATTAACACGTTTAATCCACGCGTAGAAATCGAACTATGGCTGAAAGCTAGAATAGTATGGGCAAAAGCTAGAAGTGTATTGCGAAAGCTAGAATTGTATGGCTCATGATCGAATCCCATACTTCGCAATAAACAATGGGATCAGACTAGAAATGTATGGCGAACGGCTATTATCCATTTTTTTCATTTTTCAAACATGGAAACTGTCTAGAAGAGTATGGGAAAAAGCTAGAATCATTTTTTTCAAATTTTTAATTTATCTTTATAAATTTTTTTTTTATTTTCCAAACATGGGAATTGTCTAGAAAAGTATAGGAAAAAGTTAAAATCTATTTTCTCTTATTTCTCAGATTTATCAAATTTTTTTTTTGATTTTTCGAACCATGGGAATTGGCTAGAAAAGTATGGGAGAAAGCTAGAATCTATTTTTGGATTATTTCTCAGATTTTTCATCAAATTTTTTTGATTTTTCGAACCATGGGGATTGGCTAGAAAAGTATGGGAGAAAGCTAGAATCTATTTTTGGATTATTTCTCAGATTTTTCATCAAATTTTTTTGATTTTTCGAACCATGGGAATTGTCTAGAAAAGTAAGGGAGAAAGCTAGAATCTATTTTTTGATTATTTCTCAGATATTTCATCAAATATTTTAGATATTTCGAAACATGGAAATTGGCTAGAAAAGTATGGGAGTAAGCTAGAATCAATTTTTTCGAATTTTGAGATTTGTCAACAAATTTTTTTGATTTTTCGAACCATTGGAATTGGCTAGAAAAGTATGGGAGAAAGCTAGAGTTAATTTTTTCGAAATTTTAGATTTTTCATCAAATTTATTTGATTTTTCGAACCATGGGAATTGGCTAGAAAAGTATTGGAAAAAGCTAGAATCAATTTTTTCGAATTTTGAGATTTTTCATAAAATTTTTTTGATTTTTCGAACCATGGGAATTGGCTAGAAAAGTATGGGAGAAAGCTAGAATTAATTTTTTCGTATTTTGAGATTTTTCATCAAATTTTTTTGATTTTTCGAACCATGGGAATTGGCTAGAAAAGTATTGGAGAAAGCTAAAATTAATTTTTTCAAATTTTGAGATTTTTCTTCAAATTTTTATGATTTTTCGAACCATGGGAATTGGCTAGAAAAGTATGGGAGAAAGCTAGAATTAATTTTTTCGAATTTTGAGATTTTTCATCAAATTTTTTTGATTTTTCGAACCATGGGAATTGGCTAGAAAAGTATTGGAGAAAGCTAGAATTAATTTTTTCGAATTTTGAGATTTTTCATCAAATATTTTAGATTTTTCGAAACATGGAAATTGGCTAGAAAAGTATGGGAGTAGGCTAGAATCAATTTTTTCGAATTTTGAGATTTTTCATCAAATTTTTATGATTTTTCGAACCATGGGAATTGGCTAGAAAAGTATTGGAGAAAGCTAGAATTAATTTTTTCGAATTTTGAGATTTTTCTTCAAATTTTTATGATTTTTCGAACCATGGGAATTGGCTAGAAAAGTATGGGAGAAAGCTAGAATTAATTTTTTCGAATTTTGAGATTTTTCATAAAATTTTTTTGATTTTTCGAACCATGGGAATTTGATGAAAAATCTGAGAAATAATCAAAAAATAGATTCTAGCTTTCTCCCATACTTTTCTAGCCAATTTCCATGGTTCGAAAAATCAAAAAAAAAAATTTGAAAAATCTGAGAAATAAGAGAAAATAG
Source organism: Leptopilina myrica (nomen nudum) (assembly GCA_032872475.1). Taxonomy (NCBI): domain Eukaryota; kingdom Metazoa; phylum Arthropoda; class Insecta; order Hymenoptera; family Figitidae; genus Leptopilina; species Leptopilina myrica (nomen nudum). Next base: position 9,352,146 of record CM065461.1, read on the forward strand.
ATTTTAACTTTTTCCTATACTTTTCTAGACAATTCCCATGTCTGGAAAATAAAAAAAAAAATTTACAAAGATAAATTAAAAATTTGAAAAAAATGATTCTAGCTTTTTCCCATACTCTTCTAGACAGTTTCCATGTTTGAAAAATGAAAAAAAAGGATTATAGCCGTTCGCCATACATTTGTAGTCTGATACTATTGTTTATTGCGAAGTATGGGATTCGATCATGAGCCATACAATTCTAGTTTTCGCCATACACTTCTAGCTTTTGGTCATACTATTCTAGCTTTCAGCCATAGTTCGATCTCTACGCGCTCAAGCTTCGGTATTGACACGGCTAATTCACGCTTAAGCCACGGCTGATTCACACTCATGCCACGGTATTGACACGTTTAATCCACGGGATTGCTAAGGCCAATTCCCGCTCTAGTTTCGGTATTGATACGGCTAATCCACGCTCAAGCCATTGTTTTTACACGGTCAATCCACGCTCAAGCAACGGTATTGACTCATTTTATCCACGCTCAAGCAACGGTATTGACACGTTTAATCCACAGTCAAGCCACGGTATTGACTAGGCTAATCGTGGGTTAGTGGCCATTAGCCACGGGTCTACCATGGTAGAGATAGTGGTGCCCTCAGCCTCGGTTCTGCCATGGTGGAGCAAATGGTGCATTTAGTTACGTTTTTTGCCATTGTAGTCAAGGAAAAGTCTGGCAAAAGACTCAAGCATCTCTACCATGATAAAATCGTGACAAAAGACTCTACATTCTCTACCATGGCAGAACCATGGCTGAAGGCACAACCTTCTCTATCATGGCAGAAGCGTGGCTAAAGGCACTACCTTCTCTACTATGACAGAACCGTGGCTAAAGGCACAAGGGTGGCAGGGTGCACGGGAATAATTGTAATAATTATAATAAAATAATAAAGTGCATTTTGCTTTGCGTGGCAGAAGAAAAGACAGTCATTTCTTCGGTTCACTTTTTTGTAGAGAAGTTTGCCGTATGACAAAAATGGTGTGCTAATTTTTTACATTTATCGTGACTTTTAAATACACTTAATTTTAATTTATTTTAAAACTTTTTAGAATTTCGCAAAAAAAAACAAAAAGCGTTGTCTTAGAATTTTTTTCGGAATCTAATTCCGTAATTTTGAATACGACTTTCCGATCACCCGATCTAAAAGATTTATACATTTCTTGTTAATATTGTCAAAGCATTTCTATCAGTGTACACGGAAAAAATAAGTCGCTTAAAAGTTCTTCGACTTTGTAGAATACTCTGGGATACAGGAGAAAGTGTTATACTGTTCAAATACGTTAGGTGTCTCAAAAAATATTCTATACTCAAATATAAATTAGAACAATCGTTCTAAATTTTAAGCGACAGTCGCATAAAACGAAATATTCGCCCGTCGACCTACAATGCCAGCGTTATACATTTTCAGCGACAGTCGAAGAAAATTTCAAACCCTCAGTCTGCTCTACGTGTTCTAACTTCTTAACTACAGTCGCGGAAAATGAAAAATTCGACCGACCAATGACAAAAAAGAAAAATATTCATTCTTAATTCCTCCAATGATGTTTCTTCACATTCACACATACTTAATCATACCTTTGATATTAAACGAACGGATTCTTTAGCGCTTGTGAGAGAAAGTGTGACAATTTGTAAATTAAAAATCTCGGATTGTGTTTCTTAATAAATTTTGAAATTTAAGTATCATTTTAGTATATGCTCTAGACTATTTTACTGTTATTTTTCCATAACACTCAATATATCAAATATATTGAAAAACTTAAATTATTCAATGTATACATAATAATTACTTTAAACAAATTATTATTATAAATTATTCAAATATATTTTATATATTGTACTTTAATTCAATATTTATATTCTATTTTACGCTTTACTTTATGTTTAAATTATATCTTTTAATTAATTTAAATTAACTATTTAATTTGAAATGCATTTTAAAGATACAAAACATTCATTTCCATTTAAAAAAATTTATTTATCTTTTAACAATTTCTGATGTAAAGAAACTGTTTTACAAATTATCATTCTATACAAATCTTTCACAGCCAAAAAGTGAGCGAGTTCGTCTTCTTTTAAAATAAAAAATTTTTACAATTTGTCATTAATAACTTTACAACACTTTCTAATCATACCCATCTTTTATATACATAAGAATACTCATCTCCCTTTTTGTTTTCGCTTGTGATAATTACACCCTGTGTTAGATCATATTGATTTAAAATACAAAACTCATAGTATTTTTTATCAACGATTTTGTAAGACTGCAGTAGGGGGATTACGATTGGAGACAGCGCTATTTAGCGCTACGCTATATATAAAAAACAGACAAAGTTATATGAATGGAAATGAGAGTTGATTGATAATTTATTTAGATAAAAATAATAATTGTGAAAAAATAAGATAAAAAGTTTTTTATGCTGCATATTTTATACTTTCTATATGCAATCCTTATTCTGAGACAAAATTGTAGCGATTTGACAGAAAATTCTTGTCAATTCGCTAACTTATAGCGAAACGCAAATTTCTCTTTTGTTTTATTCCTTATTACTTAACTTTTTTTAAACAATTGCAACATCTCGTGTTTATTAACATGATGTAAAACTAATTTTAATAAAAATTTATAATTTTTAATGAAATATAAATAATTGAGCTATATAGCGCAGTCTCTAATCGTAATCCCCCTACAGGTGTTCGTCGAAAATAATATCAAAGCTTAACAGATTGCCCATCTTTTTCGCGCACTGATTTCCGCGACTAGTCGACTAGTTTCTAGAATTCAAGATTACTGCTTTACAATTTTAAATTCTGTTTCACAAATGACTTAAAATGTGGATCAAATCGCTAAGATTCTATACATCTTTTATATAAAAATTCAGCGACTTTTTTTCTTCTACTAAGATTCTAAAAAGTCTTCGAGTTTGTTCTAATGTTTCCTTCAAAATTGCAGACAATTTAAGAAACTCTTAAAATATCCTTTCATATCCGAGACCTTTCGATTAGTCGAGTAACTTCAAGGCAACTATTTTTTTCCGTGCAGGCAGTGTCTCACCTAGATATGGAAGAAAATAAACTTCCGGAAGTGATTTAAGAAAAACTCCGAGAAAAAAGGGTTAACTTTCGGAAGAGTCCCGCTTGGAAATGAAAGTATGGGCAAAGTGCATCAATGTACAGAATAGTATGGGCAAAGTACAGTTATGTACGGCTAATGAGCGTTTCCCATACTTTGGAATGTAAGTGGTTAACAACGATATTTAAAGTACGAGGATAAAGAAAATAAGTTTTTCGGGAATATTTTTGAATAGAGAAAAACACCAAAGTATTACAGGCCAGTTTTTTGGGAAATATTAAATCAGAAAATTTAAAATCTGAATCTTTAGAGTTCGGCAAAGTACGGGAAAGTACAGCAAAGTATGGGAGAGTAAAAATATATATTTTTACTCTCTTTTTTTTGAAATATTAAATTAGAAAATTGAAATTCTAAATTTTTGGAGTTCGGCAAAGTACGACAGAAAAGTACAGCAAAGTATATGGGAGAGTAAAAAAATAGTTTTTTTGGAAATATTAAATAAGAAAATTAAATTCTGATTTTTTGGAGTACGGCAAAGTACAGAAAAGTACAGCAAAGTATGGGAGAGTAAAAAAATAGTTTTTTTGAAATATTACATTAGAAAACAAAATTCGGAATTTTGGAGTTCGGCAAAGTACAGAAAAGTACAGCAAAGTATGGGAGTAAAAATGACATAAGGTTGGCAACATCCTAGGATAAGGTTTTAAAAAGCAAGTGTCAACGTTGGCACAAGACTGGGACATGAAAAGCGCCACCCTTGCTTATGAAAGTTTCCCAGGCCATGGGAAAGGCTTGCATTTACCGAGGCTGAAGAAATTTGAATTTTCTTAAAATTTTATAAAATTGCCAACCACGGGACAACCCTGGGATCAGTTTTTTCCATTTTTTCAATTTTTAAAAAATTTTAAATTCCAGGACAACCCTGGGATAAGACTTTGCCGTTCAGAAGGTCGCAAAAACCGGTGGCTGAAGAACTTTGAATTTTTTTTTAAATTTTTTAACATTTGTAACAGGGATTTCCCAGGGTTGAAAAATATAAAAAAATTGGAAAATTTAATGTCCTTTAGCCGCGGTTTTAGCCATCTTAAGGACGGCCAAATCTTGTCCTAGGGGTTTCTCAGGGTTGTCCCGGGGTTGTGAAATGTAAAAATAGTAGGGCCAACCGTGTACATGGTCGGGCCACCCTGTGGATTGATCACGTCGACCGACCAGTGGCTGATGTAGTTAGCCTCAAAGTTGGGCCGTCTATGGATGCCAAAGTTTTACCAACTATGTCATAAATGGTCGGCCCAACTGTGTTAGCCATTGGTCAGCCGACGTGATCAATCCACAGGTTGGCCCGACCATTGGCAAACTAAGTTGGGCCTTCTATGGATGCCAAAGTTTTGCCGACCTTAAGAACGAATGGTTGGGTTCCCTTTGATAACAATGGTCGGCCCAACCATGGGCAATTACGTCAGCCATCGATGACATTTATTTTTAAAATAATTGTTTATTATAGGAGATCATGTTACTAATTACTTTAAATTCATCATACATTTATCGTAAACACTCCACACTAAATACAACATTACACATACATAATAAAATATTTAACGCTCGCTGGAATCGAACTAGCAACCTAACGCACTACACTATGATGCACTAACCACTATGATACGCTTACATGTCTGAAGAAGGAGCGTGATAACTTATTAACTACAACCGTACACGACCGTCGGCCCAACTGTGGCTGATGATCGGGCCGACTATCAAGAAGTTGGCTTCAAAACTCTGGCGGACAAAGTTCACCCGACCGTCGGCCCAACTGTGGCCGACAGTTGGCCCGACCATCTAAAAATAGGTTTCTCAACTTTTGCAGCCAAAGTTCACCCGACCGTCAGCCCAACTGTGGCTGATGGTTGGGTTAACCATCTAAAAGTAGGTTTTTCAACTTTGGCCACCAAGGTTCACCAGACCGTCGGCCCAACTGTGGCCCAATCACGGTTTTAGAGACTTCAGGAATGGCAAAATTTTGTCTTAGGGTTGCCTCGGGGTTCGAAAATGTAAAAACATTGAAAAAAAATTCAAAGTTCTTCAGCCACCGGTTTTTGTGACCTTATGAACGGCAAAATCTTTATCTCAGGGTTGTCCTGGAATTTAAAATTTTTTAAAAATTGAAAAAAATTAAAAAAACTGATCCCAGGGTTGTCCCGTGGTTGGTAATTTTATAAAATTTTAATAAAATTCAAATTTCTTCAGCCTCGGTAAATGCAAGCCTTTCCCATGGCCTGGGAAACTTTCATAAGCAAGGGTGGCGCTTTTCATGTCCCAGTCTTGTGCCAACGTTGGCACTTGCTTTTTAAAACCTTATCCTAGGATGTTGCCAACCTTATGTCATTTTTACTCCCATACTTTGCTGTACTTTTCTGTACTTTGCCGAACTCCAAAATTCCGAATTTTGTTTTCTAATGTAATATTTCAAAAAAACTATTTTTTACTCTCCCATACTTTACTGTACTTTGCCAAACTTCAAAAAACCGGGTTTTATTTTCTAATTTAATATTTAAAAAAAACTATTTTTTTACTCTCCCATACTTTGCTGTACTTTTCTGTACTTTGCCGAACTCCAAAAAAACAGAATTTTATTTTCTATTTAATATTTCAAAAACAACTATTTTTTTACTCTCCCATACTTTGCTGTACTTTTCTGTACTTTGCCGTACTCCAAAAAATCAGAATTTAATTTACTTATTTAATATTTCAAAAACAACTATTTTTTTACTCTCCCATACTTTGCTGTACTTTTCTGTCGTACTTTGACGAACTCCAGAAATTTCGAATTTCAATTTTCTAATTTAATATTTCAAAAAAAAAACATATTTTTACTCTCCTATATACTTTGCCGAACTCTAAAGATTCAGATTTTGAATTTTCTGATTTAATATTTCCCAAAAACTTGGCCTGTAATACTTTGGTATTGTTCTCTATTCGAAAATATTCCCGAAAAACCTATTTTCTTTATCCTCGTACTTTAAATATCGTTGTTAACCAGTTACATTCCAAAGTATGGGAAACGCTCATTAGCCGTACTTTACTGTACTTTGCCCATACTGTACTTTGATGTACTTTGACCGTACTTCCTTTTCGACGCTGTATTTATTTCAAAAAAAAATAAACTTTCGGAAGCAGCTTCCGGATAAAAAGGTCACAAAGTCTCACCTACATACGAAAGAAAATAAACTTACGGAAGTGATTTAAGGAAATTTCCGAAGAAAAGGATTAAATTCCGGAAGAGCATTTACTTCCGGAAGCAGTTTCAGGATGAAAAATTTACTTCCTGAAGCAGTTTCCGGAAGAAAAATTTACTTCAAAAAAATCAAATTTCCGGAAATTTTCCGGAAGTAATTTACGGAATATTCCGAGAAAAAAGGATTAACTTCCGGAAGAGTATTTACTTCAAAAAAAAATAATTTCCGGAAGCAGCTTTTGGAAAATAAGGTTACAAAGTCTCACCTTGAATCAAACAAAAATAAACTTCCGGAAGAGATTTACAAAAAATTCCGAGAAAAAGAATTAACTTCCCGAATAATATCTACTTAAAAAAATTAACTTCTAAAAGCAGCTTCCGGGAGAGTATTTACAAATAAGGTTAAAGTTTCACCTAGATACGGAAGAAAATAAACTTCCGGAAGTGATTTTTCCGAGAAAAAAGGGTTAACTTACGGAAGAGTATTTATTTAAAAAAAAAACTTTCGGAAGCAGCTTCCGGCAAGAAGGTTAGGCAGTGTCTCACCAAAAACGGAAGAAAATCAAATTCCGAAAGTGATTTAAAAAAATTCCGTGAAAAAAGGTTAATTTCCGGACGGGTATTTTCTTTAGAAAAATAATTTCCGGAAGCAGCTTCCGGAAAAAAGGTCGCAAATTCTCGCCTAGATACGAAAGAAAATAAACTTCCGGAAGAATGTTTACTTCCGGAAGCAGCTTCAGGAAGAAAAATTTACTTCCAGAAGCAGTTTCCGGAAGAAAAATTCACTTCAAAAAAATCAAATTTCCGGAAATTTTCCGGAAGTCATTTCCGGAAACTTCCGGAAACCCTTCCACATGGGTACATTCAGAAAAATTGATAACAATTGAAGCGTTTTGTGCAGAGAAAGCATAAGTCCATAATTTGAAATTGTTGAGGAATCAATAAAAACTGTTTTTCTCGTAAATGCTAAGATTTTTGTTAATTCGGCTTTTTTCATTATATTCTACTAACCTATAAGTTAAAAAATCCGACATGATTAATTAATTATCTACTTAATATAAAACATTAGAAGATAAATTAACATTTGGACTTATGCTGTTTCTGTACGAAATGAATAACATAAATATAAATGATTAAAATACGCCAAGAATATAACAAATAAATATAAAACTTATCATGGATTTGTGCTGTTTCTGCACAAAATGATATTTTAATTATTTTTTTTGTGTTTAGTCACTTATGTAATATTTTACCAGATTGAAAAGTTTCATTTAAAGATAAATTTTCAATAAAAAAGTGATTTTCGAAAAAAATGGACTTATGCGGTTTTCGCACAAAACGCTTCAATTATATTTTCTTGCAGCTATTATCAGAAAAAATGATATCATAAAAGGAATGAAAAAAATTTTTAAAACAATTAAAGTTTTGTACACAGTTTTTTATTAAAATTCGGTAATTTTTATAAACAAATACAATTATTTTTTTGTTCCAAATCGAAAAATGAAAAACTTTTTTAACATTATTAACTCTTAAACTCTCAATAATAAGTAAAAACAATTTTGGTACATTCTCTAATTTTGAGCAACATTTTTTACGTACCTTGAGAGTTTAGAATCAATAATGTAAAAAAATGCTTATTTTTCGATTTGGAACACTAAAATAACCTGGTCTTGAAATAATTTTTTAAAATTAGTTTCTTAACTTGCAGAAAACTTGCGTTGCAAGGTTAATTAAAATGTCTGCGCAGTAGTTTTCTGTGACATATAGAGCTGTGCAATACATTTTGTCACCTTCCCACAAAATATGTACCCTCTAAATTTGAATCAGCGAAAAGTCGCTGATTATGCAGCTATAAGTATGCAGCTGATTCAATCAGCGTATATAGGCTAAGATATCAGTGACTATTTGCTGTTTCATTAGTGTATATACGCTGATTGAATCAGCGACTTTTCGATGATTCAAATTTAGAGAGTATATTTTGAATACAAGGTTTTTTTGAAAATTTTTAAAGTTTCACTTGCTGCAAACTTTCTGCAACATGTTTGACAAAGGAATCCACATCGTAATCTACATGGTTTCCTTAATGAAAGTAGGCTTTTACATACACTGAGAGAAATTTCTGTATTAAATGGTATTGAAATATTTAATGCGCTTCGCATGCCCTCTGTCGTAGATGTAAAAAAAGTATGGCTACAGTTCATACTATTTTATGCAGAAATTTCTCTCAGTGTAGTTTTTGATATAGGACCCCAAGTGGTTTCCTATGTAGTTTCCCAAGTTGGGACTTTTAATAGGGTTTATATCCCGTATTAATTACAATACTTTTTATTCCTAATGCGTAAAAGTGTCGATTTCATACAACAGATGAAAGGGAGTAAAAGATAATCACTAGTAAACAAAATGTTGTTTTTCCTATAGTCTTTTACATAAAAAACACTATATCAAAAGATTTAACAGAAAAAAATATTTTGTTATTATTATAAACAATTGTTGTTTTATTTTAAAAAATTAATTTGAAGGAAAGTTGTTAACCGATTTTAATGATTCAAACGGCATTATTTTTAATTTGTACCAAAGATTTGAATAAAATTTTTATACCAAGTTACACAAAAATTGAAAGACCCATGATCAACTTTGATTTTTTATAGAAAATTTGACCCTATAGGAAAAACAACATTTTGACGAAAAAATAAATTTTTTCAATTTTGGTGGCACGTTTCAGAAATTCTTACTCAACAATATTTTGTCTTTTCTAGATTTTAATAAAATTACATTTTTTACAGAAATCAATCACGAGGAATCCGAGGAAAATGAAGCATAGTTATTTATAATCATCATAAATGCAAAAATATTCTGTCATTTTATTATAAATAAAATATAAAAATTCTTTTTTATAAAGGAGTTAATGTTTAAAAGGTTATATACAGTCAGGCGGTTGGGAAAATGGAGTTTTTAGGATTTTTTTAAAAATATTTATTAATTAAAGCGAAAGTTTTCCTATAATGTTTTACATCTCTAACAATTTTTTTTAAATATCACAGGTCAACCCATCACGTTAGGATTTTGAGAAAAGTGGGGGTAAAGACCTCAAAAAAACGTGTTTTTGAGGGTTTTCAATATTTTTTTCTCCTAAACCTGACGTGCCCGAAACTTCAACATGGACTTAAATTGAAGCTTGAATTGTGCACTACAAGACCATATTCATAAAACAAACAAAATAAATTTTTTTTCAAAAAATGGGGTCGAAAACACAAAAAATGTGTATTATTGGATTTCTTTAATTGGCCTCTTAAAATCGCTTGGAAATGGTTATTCGTGGGCTTTTAGGGTCGCTGATTACGAATCCGATATTAATTTTCAAATATCCAAAATGTCGAATACGACCATTTCTTAATTTTGACATCCGCCATTTTGGATTTTTGAAAACTAATATTGGATTCGTAATGAGGGACCACAAATGCCTTCGAATAACCATTTTCAGGTGAATCCAAGCTATTTCAAGAGACTGATTAAAAAATACAAAAATTAACATTTTCTTATTTTCGACCCCATTTTTTCAAAATAATTTTTATTTTTTTAGGGTTCCGTACACTGTCGGTGTATGGGCGGAACCCTATTGGTGAGACTCTTGTGTCCGTAAAGCTAAATCGTGTTGTCCCCCCTAGCGGCTAACTATATTGAGAGCTGAAATTTGGCATACTGGTGTATTTGAACGCGAATATTACAGGAAAAATATAGATAACTTTCTATGTAAAAATGGCCATAGCCATTTGTTCCAAAATTGGTTCCTTTGCTTATTTCTTACAATATAAAACAAATATAATGCTTCAATTTTTCTTTTTTATTTATGTTTAACCTATTGTCGAAAATTCAACTTGCAAAAATAATACAAAATTTAAAAACGTATACCAATTATTGTTAAAATATCACTAGTATTATTCTTGTATTTGTGTACAGGTTTTTTTGTATTATGAATATCGGTCTTGTAGTGCACGATTCAAACTTCAATTTAAGTCTATGTAGAAGTTTCAGACACGTCAGGTTTAAGAGAAAAAATATTGAAAACCCTCAAAATCACGTTTTTTGAAGTCTTTTTACCCTCACTTTTCTTAAAATCCTAACGTGATGGGCAATTTTGGGTGCTACTTTTATAGAATCCCCTGGGGAGTTAAAATTTAACTCCCTTTTTTAAAGTGTACCAGAAATATTACAATTAATAGGTATCACAATCTTTAATCCTGTTTTTCTCGAAATGATGTTTGCAAAATTAAATTATTTCCATAAATAACAAAATTCATCACAATAATTCAATTATTGTTAGAAGTAATAAATTTTTTCTTGGAAAATCAATTATTTTAAAAAATTCTAATAAATCGTTCGAAAGAATTCAATTATTTTCATAAATAATAAAATATTTTTAGGAATTCAATTATTTTTAATAAATTTAATAAAATTTCCAACAGACATTCAATTAATGTAAAAAAATTTAATAGAATTCTTTGGAAAATTTAATTATTTTTAGAAACTTTCCGCAAAACAACTATTCAATTATAATAACTAAATTTTTCGATTAATTAATTTAAAATATTACCTATAAGAATAAATGAAATTCTTCAATTAGTTTTATTATTTATGATCATATTTAAATTTATGCTTAGAATTATTTTATCAAATTTTTTTTCAAAAATTCATTTTTAATAAAAAATGTTATTATTTTAGTGAAAGTAATTGAATTGCTGTAAAAAATAAATTGTATAAAATTTTGTTAAATAATGGATTTTTAAAAATATTTTTGAAAATATTATTTTAAATTAATTGAATTATTTTGCGAAATTTCATGAAAAAATACTAAATATTATTGAAAATAATTAAATTTCGAATATTTTTTAAAAATAATTTACTTTTTTCAAAGAATTTGTTTATAATTTTTTAGAATAATCTTTTTATTCTAGTAATGACGAATTTAAAGTAATGAAATTTCTCTAAGAAAATTATTATTTATATTCTTTGTTCAAAAAGTTGATGTTTTAATAATTTTTTTAACTCCCATATTCTTGAGAATAATTCAAATTTTCGTAATAAAGATTAATTTTAATTTGAAAATGAAAATATTAAGTAACAATTTTTGCGAAATTCAATTTTCTTCGTACAAGAAAATTAAATTATTTTCAATTTAGAACATTGATTTCAAATTTGAAATTAGTATTAAAATTTGTGAAATTTTTTATATACTTTAAAGTTTAAAAATATAATATAAATTGAAAATTGAATTCTTATTAGTTTTTCAGTTATGTGTCAAAATAAATATTGTCTTTAAAAATTACTTAAATTAAAATAATTTGAAATTGTTCACAATAATCAGAGCAACACAACATTTTTTCAAACTTACATTGAATCATCTATTCCAGGACCATATCGACGCCTCCGGTTCATGTAATACTTATTGAAAAGCGAATGCAAGATGATTCTTATTCACTTTTTGGTGCAAGATAATACTTATTCGATTTTCCGTGCAATAAAATGCTTATCCAAGATTGTGTGCAAAACAATTGCCACTGACAGATCAATAAATGTAACCCTAAATTTTCCTATCAATATTAAATTGCAATTAAATATCTGAGAATTTCAGTACTTGTCTATTGTTATAAGAACCTTGAAACATGGATTCTATCTCACGTATTAAGAAATATTTTTAAAGCAATTGTAATTATAAATTACAATGAATTGAAATTTTCATAAAATTTGTAGAAAGAGCTAATTTCAGAATGTACATTTTCGAGTAAAATTTTGAATAAGCATTTTATTGCACGGAAAATTGAATAAGCATTATCTTGCACCAAAAAGTGAATAAGAATCATCTTGCATTCTCTTTTCAATAAGCATTATATGAACGGGAGGCGTCGATATAGTGAGTCTTACACTCCTATTGCAGCTTTAAGAAAATGCAAAAAAATCGATTTTTTGAAAATCGTAACTGTATATAACCCCTTAAATATTCCCTATTATTTGATACTATCTGTGATACTGTTTGTGATACTCTCTGTGATACTGTCTTCGACTGGTTTTATTTTTTTAATAGTTAATTTAGAAATTTCTTTTACACATTAACCTTCTATGTTGATTATAACTTATTCCTACACTATCGCCATAGATCGTAACTCCCATAGTCCCCACGAGGCTTCCAAAATAACAATTTTTGACAATAACTATCGTTAGCATAAGCAGAGATTTAATCATAACTCCTTCGAAATCAATTTACTCGTTCTTAATGATGCTTAATATAAATAATACGTTTGTTTAAATGTCAAAACGTCGCAATATTTACAGCTTTTTTTGCTTTAATTAAGTATATAAAATTATCAAAAAATATTAAAGAAAATGCAAAAATATAAGTTAATACAATTTTTTAATTAAAATTAAATTAACTCTAATTTATAAAAATTCTTTATTTGGCATTTTCTATTAACTAAAATAAATGATTAAATTAAATTTGTTTCACGTTACTATTTAATAATCTCTCACGAATAATAATAATAATAATAATGTAATGATAGATTTTTACAACATGAAATTACACTTAAACTAGTTATAAACGATGTTGTCTTCGAATTAAAAAATTTTACAGTTTATTGTAATAATTAAAAAATGTAAACTGAATGTTAATAACATTATGTATATTTATAATAAAAAATTTATTATCACAAATTTATAATTGTGTAATTATAATTAGAACAAATAAATTATATTTTAATTTTCACATAAAAGAAATATAAAAAACCTTTCCAGAACATATAAAATTTCCTGTACAAGTTTTCTTTATTGAACTTGCTTAATTCCTGAAACAAGTTTTTATACAAGAAATCGTAGAAGAAACATTGTGTTAAAACTTTTTAAAAACTTGTTGTAAAATAAAATTTACAAGATATTGAACAAGAACCAGTACAAGTAACATTTTCCTTTTAAAGAAATAATTTTTCATGTTCAATTTCTTGCAGGGGTTAGTGTAAATGATCTTTTAAAAGGGAAATTTTTCCATGTTAAACTACAACAGATCATGTACCTTAATTTATGAAAGAACATGTACAAGAATTGAAACTACATAAATCATATACAAGAAATTGTACGATTAATTCAACAATTTTGTTTCTCCTCCCAGACAAGCACATGTAAACTTGTACAAGTACTTGTAATGGAACTCCTATTAAACAATTGTAAACCAAAAATTTTGTACAATTTCTTATACAAGATCTTGTTCAAGAAGTTGTTTCAAATTCGTATGCCAGAAATAGTACATTTTCTTTACAAGAAATTGTGCAAGTTCACTTACTTATCTTGTACAAGAAAATGTGTAAGATCTTGTACGGGGATTTTCAGTAGGGGTACGTTTGTAAAGTTTGGACCATGTTTAAATTAAAAACATTAGGAGATTATTCCGACTTGTATTTAAAAACGGACGTGTTACTTTTGGCTGATATATTTGAAAATTTACGGAAAATTTGTTTATCAGCCTATAATTTAGACCCTTTACATTATTATACTGCACCTGGGCTTGCATTTGATGCAATGCTCAAGTTAACAAAGGTAGAATTGGAATTGTTGACTGACGTGGATATGGTGCTTTTTTGGAAAAAGGTATTAGAGGTGGAGTTTCCCAATGTTCCAACAGATATGCCAAAGATAATAATAGATTCATGGGCTTAGATTTTGATAAAAATATTGAAGAATCATATATTATGTACTTTGACATAAATAATTTATATGGTGCAGGAATGAGTGAATTTTTACCTATATCAGATTTTCAGTGGGAAACAAATTTAATGAATTTTGATATTTTTCAAATTCCGGATGATTCTCCCTGTGGTTATATTCTAGAAGTAGACCTAGAATATCCATACCACTATGCCCAGAACATTTTGTACCACCACATCCTGATAGTAAATTACCGAAATTAATAACTAATTTACTTCCAAAATAAAAATATATTATAATATACTAATATTATTTAAAACTAGGATTGAAATTGAAAAAAATCCATCGAATATTAAAGTTTAAGCAATCTCAATGATTAAAAAAATATATTGATTTAAATACGGAATTAAGAAAAAACTGTACTAACGTATTTGAAAAAAACTTTTACAAGTTGATGAACAATTCAGTTTTTGGGAAAACAATGGAGAATGTAAGAAAACATAAAGATGTTAGGATTGTAACAAAATGGGATGGTAGATACGGAGCAAAAGCTCTTATTGCTAAACCAAATTTCCATAGCTGCAACATATTTGATAATAATTTGGTAATTATAGAGCTTAATAGACTTAAAGTTAATGTCAATAAACCAATTTATGTTGGATTTAGTATTTTAGATGTATCAAAATTGTATACGTATGATTTTCATTACAACTACATAAAAAAAACATTCGGTGAAAAATCTAAATTGCTATACACTGATACAGACATTTTAATTTACCATTTAAAAGTTCCAAATTTTTATGAGTACATTAAACGAGAATTAAAATTTTTTGATACTTCTGATTATCCACAAAATAATATTTATGGAATTCCATTAGCAAATAAAAAAATATTGGGATTAATGAAAGACGAATGCAATGGAAAAATTGTAACTGAATTTATAGGTTTACGCTCTAAACTATATACATGCAAAATATTAGGGGAAAAGAAAGAAAAGAAAAAAGCTAAAGGCGTTAAAGGTTCAACGCTAAAAAAATTAAATTTCGAGACTATAAAAAAGCACTTTTAAAATATAAAAATCTAAGAAAATCGCAACATTTAATAAAAAGTAATAAACATGAAGTGTATACTTTAAAACAAACAAAAAACGTTATAAGTTGGAATGATGATAAAAGAATGCTTTTACCAAATTGTACTGATACATTACCCTGGGGGTTTAAAAACTATTAGAAAAAAATAATAATTGTAATTAAATAAAAAAGAGAATATTGCATCATAAAGAAAGAAGCATCTCTCTCACCCCGTAAGAGTGAGAACCTTATAAGACTCTACCTTCTTCGTTCAATCCATACTTTTATCTTCGTCTAATATTTTCTAAACAATACTGCGTGTATAA
Organism: Leptopilina myrica (nomen nudum); assembly: GCA_032872475.1. Lineage (NCBI taxonomy): Eukaryota > Metazoa > Arthropoda > Insecta > Hymenoptera > Figitidae > Leptopilina > Leptopilina myrica (nomen nudum). The sequence continues at coordinate 9,367,568 of CM065461.1, forward strand.
AAAGGAGCCTGATTAAAGGGAGCTTCATTAATCAAGTGACACTAAAATCATTACCTCGTTAAGACAGTGCTTGTGGCGTGCCATCAAATATTATTTGGAATTTTCAACCGTGCACTTTCTTTAAAAAAGGTAAGCTTTTAAAAATTTTAATTCATTTTTTTCGATTTAATAAAAGTTTAAATAAATTTTTTTTTAAAATAATGTTTTAATTTTTTAAATATTTTTTTATTATTTGTTTTCTAAATTTCAACTTTACAATACTTTAAATTTCATTTGATCATTTATTTATTTTATATATTTTTTTGTTCATTATAATGGTTAAAATATAAATAAATTAATATTTGCGTTAATTTTAAATAACTTGACAAACTAAAATAATTTGTTGACTTTTATGGATGATCCTCTCTTCTCCGAAAATTCTTTTTCGTTGTGAATATCATTTAAATTTCTGCAACAAATAAAAATATACAACAGCAAGAGTATTATCACAGTATACTTTAACTATTTTTTTCATTAACGTTATATAATTAACCTGAAAGGATTAGACAAAATTGCATCAATTTCTGTTTTATTTAGTAACAGACAGTTTCCCAAGCTTTGTTCTTCTCCATATTATGTACAATTCAGATGTAACAACTAATTGACTTGTTAAACAAATTTTATGTATTTTATGTATACTTTACACATGTTATAAAAAATTTGTGTTTATATTATTTTTCTGGCATTATAATTTTTGAGATTGGCTTTTATACTCCAATTACACAATAAGGGCGATATTAAACTGATAACATACAACTGCTACTAATTATCAGTCTTCATTAATCACAATATCAGTAATTATGCTGCAAAAGTAACAGTAAATTTGGTACCGAATCAAATCTCCATATTATGCAAAATTGGGCATAATATACAGCCAATTTATTTATTGCATTTCTCATTGTAATTTTCTCTTGTTTATATAAAATACTTTAACATTTTGTTAAATTTTAATTTTTTTATATTTCTTAAATTTAGTTGTACTTTTTTAATAATATTCATGTTTATCTTTTATATTTTTTGCTAATTATTCAATTTTTTTTATTACTATTTTTGTAACAGATGATTCATAAATTAGGCAATTTTCAAATTCCATTTAATAAGAGTAGCAGTCAGATATAAAAACCAATTGTCTTCTTATACAACAACTGTATATTTTATGTTCGCACTCTACATATGTTATTTAAAATATGTAATTTTTCAACTTTAACTTTATTTCATTTTGCAAGTTACATTGGTGCTAATTTACATTTACCTTGTTTAATCAAATTTAATATAAATTGTAATTTTTTTATTATTTCTATTAATATTTTTTTAAAAATTTCTTTTGCTTTTTATTTTTGGAGCTTTGATTTTATATTCAAATTACATAATACAGACGATTTCAGACTTGTAACATCCAACTGCTACTAATTATCAGTTATAATTAATCACAATATCAGTGATTATACTGCAAAAGTAACAGTTAGTTGAAACTAATTCTCATCTTCATGTTATGCAAAGCTGCGCATTATACAAAACCAATTTAATTATTGCACTTATTTTTTTATTTCATTTCTCAATGTAATTTTCTTTTTGCTTGTATAAAAATCAATTTGCTTTTACATTTTGATTCACTTTATCGTTTTTAAGTATGCTTTTCTTGTAATTTCATAAATTTAGTTGAGCCTTCACTGTAAAAGCAAGTGTCTCAAAGTAAGACGTTTTGTCCTCATTTTTAAAACATTTGAGGTGTTTGAACCTCAGAATTATAAAGGTAAAACACCTCAAGTGTTTTAAAAGTTTGGATACAAACGTCCTACATTGAGACACTCTTTTTACAGTGTTTTACTAATATTTATTTCTTTTTTTTATTTTCTTTTCTATTTTTATAATATAATTTTTTTTTAAACAAAAGGTGCATAAGTTAGGCAATTGTTAACAGTTTCTGATTACTTTTTCTTTTAAGCAATTTTAAAAATTCATTTGATAAGAGTAGCAGTCAGATACAAAAGCCAATTTTTTTCCAATACTTTTATTTTACTTCATTTTATAAGTTTAATTAGTGCGAAATCACATTTATTTATTTTAAATCAATTTAATAATATTTCTAATTTTTCAAATATTTCCATTTATAATTTTTTAAAATTTTTGTTTGCATTTATTATTTTGATTACATTTTATACTCAAATTACATAATACAGGTGATTTGTGACTAGCAACATCCAACTGCTACTAATTATCAGTCTTCAATAATCACATTCTCAGTGATTATGCTGCAAAAGTAGAAGTCAATTGGAACCGAATCTCATCTCTAAATTATACAAAATTGCGTATAATACAGAGTAAACTTTTTTATTACTTTTAATTTAATTCTTAAATGTTATAATTTCTTAAATGCATTAAAAACATTAACATTTTGTTTAATTCTTTTTTCAATTCTTTTTCTTATGCTATTATTATTTTTTTTTTAATATTTCTTAAATATATTGTACTTTGCAGTAAGATTTATTTATCATTTTCATATTTTTTGCTACTTTTTGGTTTTTTCTTTATACATTTTTTATTATAAATATATATAGTGTGCATTAACGATTTGTTTAATTTTATCGTTTTTTATTAAAAAATTTGTCTTATCTCAAAAATTGAACAAGCCTGGTAACTCCTTATTATTTCCAAGCATTACTTATTATGCATTTAATAAGATTATCAGTATAATCATTTATATATATTTCAAGTTACATTTTTTAAAAATATCACGTTCTTTTTAAACTTTTTCAATTTTAAATCTTTCTTAATATTAAAATCTAATAGAGAAACTATTTAAAGAACATAGAGCTAATATCGACAATTTAATGTCTAATCTTAACAAATAAAAATTAATTAAACGTTTCACAATATTAACTTTAAATTTTTTTAAAACATTTTAATTTAACGATACTAAAAAGCTTTATCTCTCTTAAATTAATAATAATATATAAAAAAGAAAACATAAACTTTCAATATTATTTTCCTTCTTCAAGATGAAAGTATTTTTGACAGGAATTACAATATTTCCTCTGCTCATTTCTGTTCTTCTTAAAATTTTTGACATTTTGCAATGGAACATCTGCAAAGAAGAATAAATAAGGAATTAAAATTGATAATTGAAAAATATTGAAAATAATAAAATAAATATATATATATATATATATATATATATATATATATATATAAATACAAAGTATATACAAACCGGTGCATTATAAAGTCGAAGTATATTACATTTTTATTCCTCCGGGCAATATTGTTCCATGGAACAATATTAATTTGCAGCTGACTTTCTTAAAAAAAAAATACGATAGCAAAAAAATTTCAACAGTTTATTTTAAGAATATCAGATAATTATTAAAGGCATTTGAACCACAATAATAAAACAATTTTAATGTGCATGCTTTTTCACAAATTGTGAAGTCATAATGGTTCTCATTCGAAATTGTCGAGTTTTCATCAATTGAATTTCCTTAAAAGAGACTTTGACGAGCGAATCATGAATTTTAAATATAATACTGACGATGAAACCTGAAAGCGCAAACCGTTCATTTTTTTCGAGAATTTTCTAAACACCGAAAATTGGTTTGTTTTTTTTATTCGAAATTAACGACTTTTTTCAATTGACTTTGCGCAAAAAAGACTTTGACGAGCGAATCATGAATTTTAAATATAATACTGACGATGAAACCTGAAAGCGCAAACCGTTCATTTTTTTCGAGAATTTTCTAAACACCGAAAATTGGTTCGTTTTTTTATTCGAAATTAACAACTTTTTTCAATTGACTTTGCACAAAAAAGACTTTGACGAGCGAATCATGAATTTTAAATATAATACTGACGATGAAACCTGAAATTAACGACTTTTTATTAATTGACGATGCGTTAAAGAGACGTTGACGAGCGAATCATGAATTTTAAATATAATACTAACGATGAAACCTGAAATCGCGAACCGTTCATTTTATTCGAGATTTTTCTAAACAAAGAAAATTGGTTCGTTTTTTTAATCGAAATTAACGACTTTTTATTAATTGACGATGCGTAAAAGAGACGTTGACGAGCGAATCATAAATTTTAAATATAATACTAACGATGAAACCTGAAATCGCGAACCGTTCATTTTTTTCGAGATTTTTCTAAACAAAGAAAATTGGTTCGTTTTTTTTATTCGAAATTAATGACTTTTTATTAATTGACGATGCGTAAAAGAGACTTTGACGAGCGAATCATGAATTTTAAATATAATACTGGCGATGAAACCTGAAATCGCGAACCGTTCATTTTTTTCGAGATTTTTCTAAACAAAGAAAATTGGTTCGTTTTTTTTATTCGAAATTAACGACTTTTTATTAATTGACGATGCGTAAAAGAGACTTTGACGAGCGAATCATGAATTTTAAATATAATACTGACGATGAAACCTGAAATTAACGACTTTTTATTAATTGACGATGCGTAAAAGAGACGTTGACGAGCGAATCATGAATTTTAAATATAATACTAACGATGAAACCTGAAATCGCGAACCGTTCATTTTATTCGAGATTTTTCTAAACAAAGAAAATTGGTTCGTTTTTTTAATCGAAATTAACGACTTTTTATTAATTGACGATGCGTAAAAGAGACGTTGACGAGCGAATCATAAATTTTAAATATAATACTAACGATGAAACCTGAAATCGCGAACCGTTCATTTTTTTCGAGATTTTTCTAAACAAAGAAAATTGGTTCGTTTTTTTTATTCGAAATTAATGACTTTTTATTAATTGACGATGCGTAAAAGAGACTTTGACGAGCGAATCATGAATTTTAAATATAATACTGGCGATGAAACCTGAAATCGCGAACCGTTCATTTTTTTCGAGATTTTTCTAAACAAAGAAAATTGGTTCGTTTTTTTTATTCGAAATTAATGACTTTTTATTAATTGACGATGCGTAAAAGAGACTTTGACGAGCGAATCATGAATTTTAAATATAATACTGACGATGAAACCTGAAATTAACGACTTTTTATTAATTGACGATGCGTAAAAGAGACGTTGACGAGCGAATCATGAATTTTAAATATAATACTAACGATGAAACCTGAAATCGCTAACCGTTCATTTTATTCGAGATTTTTCTAAACAAAGAAAATTGGTTCGTTTTTTTTATTCGAAATTAATGACTTTTTATTAATTGACGATGCGTAAAAGAGACTTTGACGAGCGAATCATGAATTTTAAATATAATACTGACGATGAAACCTGAAATCGCGAACCGTTCATTTTTTTCGAGATTTTTCTAAACAAAGAAAATTGGTTCGTTTTTTTTATTCGAAATTAACGACTTTTTATTAATTGACGATGCGTAAAAGAGACTTTGACGAGCGAATCATGAATTTTAAATATAATACTGGCGATGAAACCTGAAATCGCGAACCGTTCATTTTTTTCGAGATTTTTCTAAACAAAGAAAATTGGTTCGTTTTTTTTATTCGAAATTAACGACTTTTTATTAATTGACGATGCGTAAAAGAGACTTTGACGAGCGAATCATGAATTTTAAATATAATACTGGCGATGAAACCTGAAATCGCGAACCGTTCATTTTTTTCGAGATTTTTCTAAACAAAGAAAATTGGTGCGTTTTTTTATTCGAAATTAACGACTTTTTATTAATTGACGATGCATAAAAGAGACTTTGACGAGCGAATCATGAATTTTAAATATAATACTGACGATGAAACCTGAAAGCGCAAACCGTTCATTTTTTTCGAGAATTTTCTAAACACCGAAAATTGGTTCGTTTTTTTATTCGAAATTAACAACTTTTTTCAATTGACTTTGCGCAAAAAAGACTTTGACGAGCGAATCATGAATTTTAAATATAATACTGACGATGAAACCTGAAATTAACGACTTTTTATTAATTGACGATGCGTAAAAGAGACGTTGACGAGCGAATCATGAATTTTAAATATAATACTAACGATGAAACCTGAAATCGCGAACCGTTCATTTTATTCGAGATTTTTCTAAACAAAGAAAATTGGTTCGTTTTTTTAATCGAAATTAACGACTTTTTATTAATTGACGATGCGTAAAAGAGACGTTGACGAGCGAATCATAAATTTTAAATATAATACTAACGATGAAACCTGAAATCGCGAACCGTTCATTTTTTTCGAGATTTTTCTAAACAAAGAAAATTGGATCGTTTTTTTTATTCGAAATTAACGACTTTTTATTAATTGACGATGCGTAAAAGAGACTTTGACGAGCGAATCATGAATTTTAAATATAATACTGGCGATGAAACCTGAAATCGCGAACCGTTCATTTTTTTCGAGATTTTTCTAAACAAAGAAAATTGGTTCGTTTTTTTTATTCGAAATTAACGACTGTTTATTAATTGACGATGCGTAAAAGAGACTTTGACGAGCGAATCATGAATTTTAAATATAATACTGGCGATGAAACCTGAAATCGCGAACCGTTCATTTTTTTCGAGATTTTTCTAAACAAAGAAAATTGGATCGTTTTTTTTATTCGAAATTAACGACTTTTTATTAATTGACGATGCGTAAAAGAGACTTTGACGAGCGAATCATGAATTTTAAATATAATACTGGCGATGAAACCTGAAATCGCGAACCGTTCATTTTTTTCGAGATTTTTCTAAACAAAGAAAATTGGTTCGTTTTTTTTATTCGAAATTAACGACTTTTTATTAATTGACGATGCGTAAAAGAGACTTTGACGAGCGAATCATGAATTTTAAATATAATACTGGCGATGAAACCTGAAATCGCGAACCGTTCATTTTTTTCGAGATTTTTCTAAACAAAGAAAATTGGTTCGTTTTTTTTATTCGAAATTAACGACTTTTTATTAATTGACGATGCATAAAAGAGACTTTGACGAGCGAAAGATGAATTTTTAATATAATACTGTGAATGAAATCTGAAAGCGCAAACCGTTCATTTTTTTCGAGATTTTTCTAAACACCGAAAATTGGTTCGTTTTTTTTTATTCGAAATTAACGACTTTTTATCAATTGACTATGCGCAAAAGAGACTTTGACGAGCGAAAGATTTAATTTTAAATTTAATACTGACGATGAAACCTGAAATCGCGAAGTCGCGAACCGTTAATTTTCTCCGAAATTTTTCTAAACACCGAAAATTGGTAAGTTTTTTTATTCGAAATTAACGACTTTTTATCAATTGACTATGCGCAAAAGAGACTTTGACGAGCGAAAGATGAATTTTAAATTTAATAATGAGTATGAAACCTGAATTGAATATTGATTTTCTTCGAAATTTTCCTGACTACCAAAAGCACGGTAAAATAAAATTGTATGCAAATAATTATGAAATGAAACAAAAACATTTTTCAATCAAATAATTCATTAAACAATTATTTTAAATTTACTTTTTTACTTTTAATATTTTTATTGCTAAATGTCATAATAAATTTGAAAACTGGTTAAATTTTATAATATAGAATAAATTATTTTCAATAATATTTTCTTGTTTAATATAATAATATTGTCACCTTTAAAGTTTTTCCTTCATCCGTTTAAAATTCTTCTGGTTGATTGAAAATTTCCTAATCAATGGCACATTGGTTTTTTAGCAATCAAGAGTTCCAATTCGTTTTTATAATACTGCAAGAGTAATAAACATTATTTGGTACTTAGTCAAAAATTGTCTAAGTAAAAAAAACTTATTTTTATTTTTTTTTAGTGAAGAGTTTCAAAATTATACACAAATTTAAAGCGTTACAATAACTTTTATCCCGAAAAAAGTTGAAAAGGGAAATTTTTTTCTTTAAGAAAGTTACAAAAATTATAACAAACAAAAAATTAGACTACTTTAATTAAGTTGCTTTTGATATTTATCTTTTTTTTATAAATTGTTCTATTATAATGAAATGTTTAGAAAATTTGAATTGTTTTATTAAGAACAAATTTTCTGGAATATCAAATATCAATTTTTAAAAAAATTCATTTTAAATCTAAAAAAATTTTCTTTCTTTATACAATTTGCAAATAACTCAAATTTTATAATATCTCTTCTACAGACATTTAAAAAATGTTTTCAAATGTAACATTGTTTGCTTTTTTAAAAAAATGATTTTCTAAATATGTATATTTGTTTCCAAAAAAGGCAAAATTTTCTTTTAAACAAGTAACCATATTTTTAAAACATGGTACTTATTTAAAACTGTGAACATTAACATTGTAAAGTATTTGAAAATTATATTACTTTTTTGCGTTGACTAAAGTTGTGGATTTCAACTTTGTAAAAATTCATCTAGAAACGACATGACAAAGAAATGATTTTATAGATATTTAAATTCTTTTTACCACGTCCAATTTTTCTCAATTCCAGTGAGTTGTATCGTCTATAGATGATTGGGTATCATCAGTTTTTCTATCATCTAAAGATAGTTGACTATCAATATGATCCATGTCCTGCAATTTAAATTTTTATTAGACATTAATTATTATTATAATAGTGTATATATTTTTTGGATAAACTCCCTAAATAAGAAATTTTTGAGATTTCGAAACGTTGCAGTTAATAAATATTTTCATTTACCATCCAAATGGTTATGTTTTATTCACATAAATTTATAAAACATCTCGTACTTTAGGATAATTTAATTAAGGTTGTTCAATAAAATTCTTTTAGAAAGACAAATAATGTGAACAATTCGATGGCTCCTAAATGAAAAATACATTATTTGCGAGAGAAATTATAAAACACGTAACTCACGAAAAAAAAATAAAAGCGTTATTCATCTAAAATGGTTTTTAGGATAATTTTTAAAAATTTTGTCATTTATTTTCAGCCAATATAAAATGCCAAAGAAAGAATTTTTATTATTCAAAATTAATTTAGCTATAATAAAACAATTTTATTGACATATTTTTTTGTCATTTGCTTATACTTTACAAATAATAAATATTAAAAATAATTGGAAAACTTAAAAAAAAAGTATTATTAAAATGTTACAGAAGGAAAATAATATGAAAAAATGTTACATACATATAGTTGCTTCTTCACCATTCATAAATTACAGTAAGTAATTAAGTTAATCTCTTTCACAATTATGTAAACATTAAAGTTAATAACTATACAAAAAACAAGATTTACAAATAAAGTATTTTTACTGTGCGAGCAATGAAAATCTAAGTTGTAAAAATATAACCTATAAACAAAGTTAAGTTCTTTATGTCGCTCTTAATTTCATGCACAATATTATTCAGAATAAAATATTACTAATATTCTACTCACCATGCATTTTATAAAAGTTTTCCTTGCAGTAATTAATCCTTTGGCTCTATCGAAGAAACTTTTTTATTATTACTTTCAGCGACAAACATCTATTTCTTCAATATGTACCCGTGTAGAAATTTTATCATGGGCCCGATCAGGTACTGATTGGGATAAGTCGGTGCCTGATATGGAAACTTTGATTAGGGCCAGATCAGGATGAAACACACCGCCCGATCGGGTCCAGATGTGGAAGCCCCTAAATAGGGGCCCGATAGGGCACTGAAGTGGCCCAGAAGTTTTTTTTCTTTAAAGATCCCGAATTAAATATACAAATCGTATGTTTTAATTTCATTTTTTGACATTTATTTTTTCGAAGATTTCGACAAGCAATATATAAACAAAGTGTTTAAATAGTATTAAATTAGTAATAATAGAATGATAATAGAAAAATGGAAGCACAATTGTGCCTAATTTATTCAATCCTTTTTTTCACGTATTTTCCGATTACCATCCCAGTCTTTGGAGTTACTAAATATGGTCCCAATGTGGGAAAGTACTTCTTCCTCAGCCACGGCAAATTTTGAAGTAAAAACATCTGAAAAATTATAAATTAATTTTTAAATTTTCAAATAGAATTTTTAAAGTTTGTATACCAACAATAATCTAAAATATTTTATTAATTACCTAATAAGTTTTTACAAAATTAAAAATCTTTGAATAAATGCTTATTTGGCATTTTTTTTGATGCCGTAAACGTTCCAATGAAATCTCTCGAAAAAATTTTTTTTAAAATAATATTTAAACATTTTCGAACTCCTGAATCTTTATTCATTGATAAATAATCAACAAAGGCTTTCTGAAAAAATAAAAAAAAATTTGTAAATAATATAAAAAAAGACAACAATACCTATTGAGCAGCAAATGAAGGAAATTAAAATTAAACTCACAAATCGGTTACTACATTCTTCGTTAGAATCTAGTTCTTCATTATACTTCAAAAAATCTTCAATTGTTGTAAACGGTAATTGCAATTTAAATGCTTCTTCAAAACCTTTTTGTCCTTTGTATGATGTAGCTTTGTTGACTTCTAAAATTACTTTCATAACTTTTTGCTCCTCAACTACAGCATCAAGTTTATTTTGTATTTTTGATAATTCTTTCAGGATTAATTTGTACTCTACAAACATATTTTAAAAAATTAATTACACCTGAACGAACTCTTATTTCTTATAAAATTATATAATCTATTTCTTATAAATTCTATTTATTATACTCACCGGAATTCGTTGTTTTCGTAGATTTCTGCAAGAGTATTGGATTATTTTCCTTCACAAGGTTTTTTATAGTAGACACATGTTGACTCGATTCTTCTGTGCAAAAAAATATGTAATTAAAATTAGAATAACGAACAAAATGTTTATATTAAACTTTATTTGTAATTAAGAATTGAATATTTCTAAACATTTATAAATGAATTTCTATTCTTTTATACTCACTCGTATCTTTTCTTAAGGTAGAAGTTAATGATTCTCTCAAAAGTAATGAGTTGTTCTGGTGAAGAGCATTTGATCTCGGTACTTCTGCACAAAATAATTAAAATATTTTTTTTATAAATATGTATAATATTTTTGTATTAATATTTATTCGTAATTAATAATTGTTTTTTCAACAATTGTTAATAAACGTCTATTTTTTCAACTCACTGAAATTTATTGATGATGCGAGAGATGTCGAAAGTTCCACAGAATCTTCTTTCGATTTTTCTGTTAAAAAGATAAAAATTTTCGATCAATGTTATTTTTGAAATTAATGTTATTTAATTTTTTATTAGATTAATTAACTTGTAGTACGTTCAAATTTCATAATTTTAAAAATTCTTTAATTTTGATAATAAAAATTTCATTAAAGTACAGAAAGAGTATATAATTATAGTAAATAATTATTGCTAAATCATTTACCATTTAAATCTTCACGGCCATTTTCTACGTCAGCGTAAAACATTAAATGTTCTGTAAAATTTAATTAAATAAATAATTTTTGGTTAAGGAAACAATATACTCTATGCAGTTTAAAACTTACTAAATGCTTCCTCCGTCTGAATATTCAGCGGAGTAGTTTTTTGTTTTTTATTTTTCATCTGCGAATTTTTAACTTCAGATTCATTGTCATCGCTATCAGTTTCATCACTATCTTGCCTTTTTTGGTGGAATTTTCTTCTCTTTTGCAAGCGCTCTTTGTTTAATAAATGTGCACTGATACTTTCCGTGTTATCTATAAAAGTTCAATAGGTTTTAATATTAACAATGTGTTTAAAGAGTTATATTTTATTAATTTAATTTCGTTATGATTGTGAGTAAAAAAAGTAACCTTCAATATCGAGTGAATTAGAAACAGTTCTTGAAGAAGATGCAACTACTTTTGCTGTAAATGTTGGCACGTCTAATAATTCCTCATAAGTTGATTTTATTTTGTTTTCAATTATTTTGTTTTTATTTTGCTTCCTCATAAGGAAGCTTTGCATTCGTGACGATTTTCAATTTTTCAAAACATGGTTATATGGACTCATTTTCATCTAGGATATATGTATATTAAATTCTTAGCAAATGTCCAGATGTATGTGTGTGTGTGTGTGTGTGTGTATGTGTGTGTGTATATATGTGTGTGTGTGTGTATGTCACAAAAAATTGTGTACAAATTATCTCTAACAAATTTTAATGGATTGCCCTGAAATTTTGCAGGTTTATTGCACTCATTAATACCTAAAATCTGACACAAGGATTTTCAAATTTATCCACAAAAATTTTTTTATACAATTTTTTCAAAATTAAAAAAAAATTTTTTTGTATTTTTTTAAATAACTTTTTGTATTTCTTAATATTTTCATAAATTATTCTCAAAATTACATTCCTTACAAGAAAACGAATCGATTGATATATACAAAGTGCACATTTCATCAAAATTTATAAAATTAATCAATATTTTTCTTTTTCACAAAAAATTCAAATTTCGCGTTTTTTGAAATATTACCTTAACATATTAAAATTAAATTAAGCAATTGGTTTATGATATTTTGAGGAAGCGAAATGGTCATGAAATGAACAACTTGTTTTTTATTTGTTGCTGTATCTGTGGTGTAGGCAAATTCTTCTATTTTTAAAATATTGAGTCTTTCTACTGCCTGATCATAAGTATCTAATAAGAAATAGTTAATTTTATAACATATACATTGATAAAATTCCAGAAAAGTTAGATCAATTTTACAAAACTAATAATTTTTCTAAATTATTTTACATTAAAATCATTTTATAAACAATTGCTTTTTTGAAAGAAAAGAAAGAAGTTTACCTGCATGGCCCACTATATTAATGCGATATTCCGGCCAGCTATCGGGGGAAACTATATTCTTCTTCACTAAGTCATGCAGAACTTTGTTTCTTTTTTCTGTATAAGGTCCTGGCATATATTTGGTTACCAATCCATCATTAACTTTGTCATAGCGAATCCATTGTAGGGGTGCTATATCAACGCAACGTGTTGTTGACTCTTCAGGTTCACCATCGCCAATAAAATGTACTAATTGATATGGTTTTAAGTTAGGTGCTGCTGCCATAATTATATCTCTATAAGAAAATTAAACAAAAAAAGTTTGAAAAAACGAATTATATTTTAGTGGATGAAAAAATTTAAACTTTGCAAAACAAAAAGTGAGGTTATGTTTGACAAACTGATAAATTTAGTCAATGATTCTTAAACAATTCTTACGTATTTAACTAAAACCTATAATATTTTTTTACTAGAAAAGAGTATATATTCTTACCTTCAAAAATTCTAAAGCCGAAAATATATTTCGATAAAATTAAACTCAGCGTACAAATAAATAAACCACTAACACCGGAAAGTACATAATCGTCACACAAAAATGCAGACTTGCCAACGACACTCGTAAAACGCGACAGTGCATGCTTTATACTTAATTCGAATGATTGGTTGATATATTGCGCTCATTTTAATTTTCTTTATTTAAAAAGACATTTTAATTGTTACATTATCTTGAAAAATAATAATACACTTTACAACGTCCATTAAGTTAGCAGGTCAAAGTCAGCAGACAAACTTCGGAATACCATAGTAATTAAAGGCTAATTAAAGGCTATTTAAGTGCCCTATACCGAATTTAAAGGCTCCCATAGTTTTCGAGAAAACGAATGTTCTGCTAACCCTAAAAAAAGTTAGCAGAACATTTTTTTAAAATGTAAATAGACATATTTCTTGACTCCTAATACATAGGAATTAAAGGCTATTTAAAGGCTCTTAGTATAAATTTAAATGCATTAAAAAATCAAAATGGCGAATCTAAAATGGTGGAAGATTTCATTAAAAGTAATTATACCTCAATATATGGTGCGCAATATGCTGGAAACAAAAGTAAATTCAAATTTTCTTGAAATATTTTACTCGGTCTTATTCCAAACAATTTTTTCAAAACTTTCAAGATAAAAAAAAATTTTATAAATTCAGAATTCAATTCCATTAGATATAAAAAAAGATCTGTATGCTGCACTCCCATTCAAAGTATTATATAATTTAGGGGTCGTCCATATACCACGAAGACAGTTTAGGGGGGGGGTCGTCAAAAATCAACGATTGTCCACGAGGGGGAGTCAAAAAGGGCCTAAAAATGTCCACGTGGTATATGGACGACCACTTAGTTGTTTTTAGATTTGTCAAAAATTGATAATTTGATTTTAATCAAACTCGATATGAGGCTTGCAGAATTCTGATCAGAACTAATCGAACACTTAATTTATACAAAAATTATTTTTTCAAACTTTAAAATCTTGTTGTTCAGTAGATTTTTCAAGGTCATTTTCCTGTCATAAATATTACAAATATTTTTAAAAATGTATTTTTTTCAACATGAGAATTAAATGCTATTTAAAGGCTCACTTCTATTAACCATACAAATATTGTGCAATGGTTGATAAGAGTGTATAACTCAAAATCGACCAGCAGAACATTGAAAATATCAAAAATATTGAAAAAGATTTATTTTTTTCTACTTGGGAATTAAATGCTATTTAAAGGCTCATATAAAACTACAATACAAATATTGTGCAATGGTTGATAAGAGTGTATAACTTAAAATCGACCAGCAGAACATTAAGAAAATAGTATACGAATACTTGTCGATTATAGTCAGCAGAATTAGGAATGTACATTTATGTAATGATTTGATTTACTGTTCTTTAATTTTTAATGTATTATTTATTTTTATATTACATTTTTTTGATTATCATACAACGTAATATCAATCTTAATGTTTTTAGGCAGGTGTTCAATTTTGTATTGTCAGTTTATTGTTAATACTGTTTGGTTTATTTAACACTATATTGCCATGGTGCTTATATTATTTTATTAATATATTGCTTATTCAATAAGCTTTGAATTATATAAAATATATTATATAACATATATTTGACTTTAGATATCTTTTTCTGTTATAACTTATTCTAATTGTTGAAAAATTAGCATACTTGGGCAGCATGGGAAGGTACTTGATCGTTGGTTTTCTTTGAGTTTTAGGTCATCATATTGTGTCCATTTATTTCCTTGTCGAAGACAGATTGCTGTGTAGTGTCTTACTGGAGTTTCATTATTTTCATCTACCGATTTTTTAGATTTTTTGTAAGAAACTCTTGCATATTGTTTACTGTTTTTTTACAGAAGCTTTTCCTCTTTTTGACTGCCTCGGAGATGGAATATATGGTATCTTAAAGTGAACAATGCCAGCAAGTTTGTACTGTATATTTTTAACATCATGTACAACTGTATATGATTGGGCAATCATTTGCAGTTGCATTGGAGGGTTCAGGTCTGCATTGCCAATATTCAGAATCATAAAAGTACCTAAAAATCATTTTTTACCTTTAATCATTTTTTAAAATTTTAAATAATTTAATTAATTTTTTATTAATACTTATTAATTTTAAATTATTTGCATTTTGTAATTATTATTAATGTTATTATTACGTAATATTATTATGCATTTTTTGTAAATATATCGAGGAAAAAAAGAATGTTTTTTACTATTTATTTTGTATTTTTTCATTTTGGACATTTTCACTTTCAGCGTGGTCACAAGAGTCAGTTTATCAATTTCCCTGATATTTCAAAAAAATATTTTTTTTTACTTTATTCAAATATAATTAAATCTTTAAAAATTCTGAAAATTAAGTAGTTTTTAAAAATATGTAATTTTTCGAATACAATTGTATTTTTTCTTGAAAGAGTTTTTGTATGATTTAAAAAAAGTAATTAATAGTTTGATGAATTGTAATGTTATTTTCATTAAAATTTTTGATAATTCATTTATTTTGAAAATTTGCAATTGAAATTCTTCAAAAGTTGATTATCAGAAGTTCTAACAAAATTCTTGAAAAACTTAATTATTTCAATAAAATTGTACAAAATTTCAATTATTTAAATTCTTTTAAATTGTACATTTAGAAAATTTAAATAGAAAAATGATTCAAAAATAATTTTTGAAAGATTTGCTTATAGTTATTTTTTGCATTATAAAAATCAAAAAATCAAAATAAGTTGCACTTATTTACTAAAAATTGTGGTAGTTCGTTACAATGTTTGGAAAAAAAATCGAAAAAGTCCCAATTTTTGTAATTAAGTTGAAAAAAGTCGAAATTAATTTCTCCCTTTTCCCTGAATTTTTTGACATGTGGCCATTCTGCTGACAAACAATTTTTTCCCTTACTTTACTGACTTAACTGACATGTGTTCACCCTGTACTTTGGACTTTTTGTACTTTGCAATTTTTTTCTTGGATATTTTGAATTGGACTTTTTGTCCTATATTACGAAATGAGATATATGCTTATGATTTAATTGGAAATTAAAGTTTTTCTGGTAAATTTGAAACATCTAAGTAGTGTATTAGATTTAATTATTTTCATATGACAGAAATGTTAAAAGTTATTAATTAGACCAGGGTGTCTATGAACCGGAAATTTAATTCGACCGGTAAAAAGCGGAAATTTTTAAACTAAAATTAAAAAAGTTTTATAATTTTAATTTGTTTTTAAAACATCACTTTTTATTAAAATTTTTATAGATATTTATACTGTTCTCTAAATTTAAATTAGTTTAGAATAATTAATTTAATAGTAAAACATCAGTCACTAATTCAAACTTTTTATTTTAAATAAGTTTTAAAAAAATTATGGAGTTAATAGAAATATTGAGAAATTCGAATGAATAAATGTTATTCAATTTTTAAAGAATTTCATTAAAAATGTTTAAACAAATATAATTTTCAAAGTATTTTAATTTAATAATTGATAAATAATTAAATTGTATAAAGAGTCATATTCTAATGTATTCAAATTTCTAACGGCGAAGATTAATAATTACAATTTTTAGTAGTTAAAATTAAAAAATACATACTTAAAATTAATTATTAAAATTGAACATTTTTTTTGTTAATCTGAAAAATAAGATTGTTGTAATTTTTCAAGTCTATTGTTTCAAAATAATTGAATTTTTCTAAACTAATTGAAAATTTTTGAAATAATTGGAATTTCATTACTTTTTTAGAAAAAAATTGAATTCTTTTAAAGAATTATATTTCAATTTTTCAAAAATAATCAAAGAAAGCTAATGACCATAATTATAATTATATTTTTAAAATTTAAAGTCTCTCTTACAGTTTTAAATAAATTTTTTGCTTTTAAAAAATATATGATTATATTAATATTCAATAATTATAATTATTGAACTTCTCTTCAATTTTTATAATTTTAAATTTCTGAATGTTCAAATCAATGATATTTATTTATTTCTTGAGGAAATTAAATTTTTATTGCTTATTAGTTAAATAATTAGTTATTAATGCTTATTATTTTCAAAAACTTTATTAAAATTCTTTACAAGAATTAAATTATTTTCATAAATAATAGCATTCTTTGGAAGGATTCAAGTATTTTCATAAATAGTAAAATTGTTTGCAGAAATTCAATTATTATCGATATAATTTTGATAAAATTGAAAAATCAAACTTTCAATTATAATTATAAAGAGACATGATTATTTTTAAAAAATTCTTTCTTTAATTCAATTAATTTCCCAATTTTTAATTAAAATTATTTTTAAAAAAACATTATTTTAAAAAAATTTAAAGGTTTTTTATGTTCTAAATCAAATTTAAATTTTATGAGAAAAAACCAGAAAAAATAAAGATATAACCGAGAATTTCGTTGAACGAAAATAATAGACACCCTGAAATTAGAATAATTGTATTAATTATATCTGTAATACCTGTTGATGTTAAAGATGTAGTAATCATATTGGAGCAGAAATCACATGAATAATCTGGCAAAGACAATTTTTGTTGCATGACGAAACTGAAATCCTCGTGAAAAAGATCCTTATATGCAAGCATAATAGTTACCCTTGTTTTTTCTATTTTTGAACATCCATTAATACATTCACTAGTTACTCGGCAACTGGGATATTCAGATAAAATATACGAGCTGCATGCGAGATGTTTGTCGCACAATTAAGCTTACTGCAATTATTCCACGTTTTAAGTCTTTTTTCATCATTTCCAAGAAATTCGAATAGTAACTGAGTTCGAATTGGGTACAGATTTGCTCCATTTAAACCATGTAGAGAAAACTTTTTGGTTAAACTCATGAAAGTTGTTTTACTTTCATCAATGTCCAAGTTAATATTTTTATTTTCTGTCATACAAAGTGATAATATTTGCATAATGGAATCGTACGCGCATGTATTAGTTGCAAATGTAGAATGACCAGCTTTTGTAACAGCACCTACTCCTAAAGATCCATTTTTCAATATTGGAAATTGTTTACTTTTAGGAAAATTAAGAGCATCAAATAGATGATTCTCATTTTTGAGATATTTACTTTCTCGTAATTTTTTTGTTTTCGAACAATTTGTCAGACCCCTCCAATTTTCTTCAAATCTTGATGCGATAATTACAGGAGCTGATTTTAAGTTGTGACATTTACGACAAATACGTTTTTGGCCAAAGCCTTTTTCACAACCAGATATTGACAACGAACATTCCTTAAGAATGTGGACAGCTTTGTCACACACTGCACATTTGTGTGCACCTGTTGGCTCATCTTTGTTTTCACAAGCAAAACATTTTTTATTCTGAGAATCATTTATTTGTGTCTCTGTATGTTTTTCGGTGATTTTGTCGCCTTTTTCAGGACATTGTTTTCATCATAATAAGCTTCGATACTATTTTTAGGGTTAGCAGAACATTCGTTTTCTCGAAATCTATGGGAGCCTTTAAATTCGGTATAGGGCACTTAAATAGCCTTTAATTAGCCTTTAATGACTATGGTATTCCGAAGTTTGTCTGCTGACTTTGACCTGCTAACTTAATGGACGTTCCAAAAGTGGGGCAAAATTGGGTAGGCGGGTCAAATGGGGTACCTCTGTTTCTCCATGATGGGTAAATTAAATTTTTTTATCCTCGATATATATCATTCATTTTGATAAGAAAATGTTATTAATTATGAGGGCAATATGAAAATTTTTTTTTTTTGAAAGTTATACAACTTTAAAGTTATGAGCGAAAAAAATATCGATTTTTTTCGAAATTAAAGTGCTTATAAAACTTTTGGGGATAATTTATATAATTTGAAAATTGTGGGATCTTTTTCGGCACTTATTCTAGAGTAATTTCCAATAGGATAGATTGTTAAATTGTTTAAAACAATTTGTAAACATTACATTTTGTTGTACTATGCAGTGCGGGGCAAAATGGGGTACCTATGTGTCGGGCCATGCCGTGTGGTATTTAATATTCATTGAACTACTTAAAAACGTTATATTATGCATATTTAACAACTTTCCGCAGAAAAGTCAAATTTTTTCGGGGTATTATGCTATCGATGTTTCACTATCGATATATCGATATTTTTCATTATCGATGTTTTTCTGTTAATTTCTAGTAAATATTGCTTGTTTTTTTCATAATAATAAAGAATCTTACTTTTTGTTTGTATTTATAATCTCTTACAACAAGAATTTAACAAATTTTGAAAAAATATTCCATGTTTTGTATGGTAATTTGATATCACCTTCTCAGAAAATGGGATATAAGTTCTTTCAAAAATTTTATTCCCCGCTATTATCATAATTTCCTCAAACCTAATAATACAAAGAAGAATTTTGATGATTAGTTGAATCGATTTATTCTTTTTGTTCTCTGTAAACAGCCAATTACAAAAAGTTACCCCATTTTGCCCCACTCTCCCCTATTTATAAATTTATTGATAAAATTCTTTATGAGAATTAAATTTTAACAAAGAACATTCTATTATTTAATAAATTATTTATTTTTTATTTTAAATAATTGAATTTTTCTAGAATTGTCTAATAAAAATTTATTTAAAAATGAATTAACGGATAATCGATTTATTATTATTAGATTAAATCAGAATAATTATTCTTTAGGGTCAGGGAAGAAGTGAAAATTTTGGCTTGTAATCAGGGAAAAGTCAGGGAAAAATCAAATTAAATATTTGTGGCAACCCCAAATTAATTTAAATGCAAAAAATACTCACCTTTATTTGACGCAGCTGTCATCTCCGATTGGATGGTGGGAAAAGTGCAACAAACAAAAGTATAATTAATGGCGAGTTTCTCAGCCAATTTTTTCTCATTTTACTACTTGTAGTAGTATAAGCTTCATTTCTTTTTTCATAATTTATTTAAATGATTTTTTATGTCATGATGCTAATGGTGATTTTCTCAGCCAAATTTTTTTCATTTTACTACTTTAGTAGTATAAGCTTAATTTCTTTTTGAATAATGTTTTAAAATAACTTTTTATGTTATGAAGTTAATGGCGATTTTCTCAGCCAATTTTTTCTCATTTTACTACTTGAAGTAGTATAAAGCTTTATTTCTTTTTTAATAATTTTTTAAATGATTTTTTATGTTATGAAGCTAATGGCGATTTTCTCAGCCAATTTTTTCTTATTTTACTATTTGAAGTAGTATAAACTTCATTTCTTTTTTGATAGGTTTTTGAAATGATTTTTTATGTTATGAAGCTAATGGCGATTTTCTCAGCCAATTTCTTCTCATTTTACTACTTGTAGTATAGCTTCATTTCTTTTTTGATAATTTTTTAAAATGATTTTTTATGTTATGAAGCTAATGGCGATTTTCTCAGCCAATCTTATTTAGGTGGTATTTTTTCGTTTCTATACAGCTTACGTTGTTGATAATTGTTTATTTTTTAGATAATTTTTTAAACTGTTTTTTAATTTGATTACATGTTTTTTTTCATTAATAAATAAATTTAAACATAAAATGTTTATTTCCTGTTTGCTTATTATGTTCTTCATTTTATAAATTATTTTTTTCAATTGTGCTATGAAATCTTTTTGCGTATTCAAATGTATTCAAATAATTTTGTACTGTACTTGTTCTTCTAGGAATTTTAACCCAGTATTTTTTGGGTATTTTATTTTCTGTTTCGTAGTATGATTTTTTCACCTTTGAGTTAATATTTTGTTTTGGCTTCGACGCATGGTTATTAATGAAATATTGCAAGATGGCTGGTCTTGTGTACTCCAAATTAGTTTGATCAAAAGATTCAATTGCTCCAAAGCAAATTGCTAATCCCCACATGCAGGTGAAAACCCCACAATCGTGGCCAGCATCACCTTCCTTATATAGATGACGTTTTTGTGGTAAATCTTGTGGAGTGTAAAGTATCCAATTGTGTTTTCCTTTTGAAAATGTTATTGGACTGTTCGTGCGACTTTCAATAAACCAGCAAATGTTGTTTATTAAATTAGGTGGTACGTTTATAGTTAAAGAATTGAAGTGAACAAAGATGTGGTTCACAAAATCTACAATTAGTAAAGTCCAATGTTGTTTACAACATATGGGAATGAGCCATATATGATAATCAAATAAATTGAATTTTTTAAAATAGTTGCTAAAACCTTTAGAAACAAATCCTGATGATATTAAACCTGCAGTGAAATGTGCATCAAAGGAAGAAGCTTTTATACCAATCTTTTTGGCTTCTTCTGTTAATAGTAGAAAAAAAACAATAATAACTCCATCCTCTATATCTCTTGATGGTGATAAAGTTTGTAGGCAATGGCTGTCAAGCGTTTGCCCAGCAACTTTTATTGTCATGTATGGAAAATCTTTTGGATAATTCATAAATTCCGGAAAGAAACGTTGAGTTATGTCAACATTTGTTTGCTTTACTTGAGCGCCAAAAGTATTAGATTCTTTTTTGTTTAATATTAATAAAACTTCGTCATTAATTTTTTGATTAGTTGATTTATCATCAACCAAAATTGGTTTTATATCATTAAATTGTTTATCAATTTTTCCAATATATATTGGTGTTTCAGGAGGGTCTCCTTTATTATCGAGTTTTTCAGTATTACTTTTTATTACATCCTTTGATTCGTATTTTATTTTTTTCATTGGTTCTACATTAAGAGAATTTCTTGATCTCTTAATTCCTTTATGCACCATTTTGAATGGAATGTGTTTAATATCGATGTCATCTGCATTATTAGTTTCCCCTGTTTCATCAGATGATATGCTTTTCTTATCAACATTTGTTTTGTATTTTTCGTTTCTTTTTTCTTTTCTTACAGTGTTTGAAGATTTTATTGGTAGAATTTTTTCAAGTGATGTTTCTAAGTTTTGTAAAAAAGTTGTAAGAGGCACATCTTTATCTTGTGGAAATATAATTTCGTTTGTTGTTTTGAAATTATTATAAATTGACTTACTTTCATCTTCGTCAATGTTTAATTTTGCAATTAATAATTTAGACCATATTGGATAAAATGGTAAAATATTTTTTACAAGAAAATCTATCAATTCTGGACAGTAAAATTTATTTTTATTACATGAAAATATCATTTCATCATTTTCAGACATCATTTTCTTCACGACTGTATTAAATTTATTATAAAAAGGTGACTTTTCTCGCATTTCGTTTGCAATTTTACTATTTTCGCATTGAATAAGCTGTATGTCATCGTTAATTTTTAAATCACTTTTCTCATTTTCGAGAAAATTCTTTATGTCTGTTATACATTCCATAGGGTTTTCTATGTTTGTACAATCCGCTACACATTTCTCAAAATCAAATGTTTCTTTTTCAAACATGAAAATGATAATCATTTGTTCAAAAATACTCAATGCTTCATCAAGCATCTTAGAATTAATCAATTTTTTCATTACTGTTCCAACTATAAAAATGGCTTCTTCTGAAGAAAAAAGATTTTTAAATTTATTTAAGACAATCTTTTGTGTATCTCTGTCATAAATATGGAATATCGTTAGCGGTTCAATATTATCTGTTATTTCTTGGTTCATTATTACTTCAGACCACTGCAAATAAGCTACAAGAGATAATTTATTAAACGCTAAACATAATATTTCTATTACGGAAAGTACAAACTCTGATTCTATTTTGTGTGCTAATGGTCTAATCGTAGTCATCAATCGCATTTGTTTGCACATCATCTCGAAGCACAGGTAAGTGGATGTTCTTATTTGCGTTGATGAAATAATCCCTGCTACAGGAAAAAGTAATATGTTATTTTCAGCAGGTAAGCATAATACATAGTAATACATTTGTTCATCCAGTCCTTGTTGTTTAGCAATTAGATTTCCATTTTTACAAAAAAAAAGATAAACTGTTTTTCTTTCTTGAATTTGTCTTACAAGATATTGTAGCTGTAATTCTGTAAACATGATGATGTGAAATGGTTTGTAAGAGAAGGCTTGAATGTAACCAGAAAATTTTTTATTATTCCAAAAAGAATCAGTTTTTGCAATAAGATTTTCCATATACTGATAAAAAGTTTCAACATCACAATTACTTTGATTTTCTTCATTTACAAGATTTTTTACATGTACTGGTGACATCATTAATGTTTCTAATTTACCAGGACATTGCGCTTTCATTGTTTTATCACTAATTGATTTCATATCATTTCTTGTATCTTGGAAAGTGTTATCGCCAAGTTTATGACATATTCTTTCAGAATTTGTGGAAACATTCAAAACAACATCGGTGTAAGGAAGCCTAATTTTTTCCAATGTTTTAAAAATAAATTTTACACGTGAATTTTTACATTCACCCATAACATAAAGTGATGCTGAATTTTTACGAGGATGAACACAGGCTTTATGTTTCTTTACGATTAAGACACATTTAGGAAAATTTTGTTTGAAACTTTTTACAAATTCTGCAGTCCAACCAGTTTTCAATTTAGGTGAATTTGTCCAAAAATTAGTCCAAAATAATGAAGGCAACACCATCTTGTTATCCTCAGAATTCTGTAACTGCATTGATAATTGCGATTCGATCTTTTTATCAATACAATTATTCGCTCTAGAAGTTTCATTTTCGTTTAATTTCACATCATTTTTAATTAATTCTTCCAAACTATCAGACATTTTAATTTTTTCTTCTAAATCTTCAATCCGTTTTTCTGGAACGTTTGTATGAGGATTACTATCATCGATATTTTCTGAACTTAGTGAAATGATAGATCCTGTTGGTGTCTTCTTATCAATAAAATCATTCACTTTATAAGTTTCAGTTTTGTTTATTTTCACATCATTTTTAATTAATTCTTCCAAACTATCAGACATTTTAATTTTTCTTCTAAATCTTTATTCCGTTTTTCTGGAACGTCGGTATGAGGATTACTATCATCGATATTTTCTGAACTTAGTGAAATGATAGATCCTGTTGGTGTCTTCTTATCATTTGTTGTTTTCTCGTCCCTTTCGATTACTTTTTTTGTCTGATTTTATAATTTCTTCTTTCAAAGACTCCATGCAGTTCTTCGAAAAATCAGTAAACAAAATTTGTTCATTAAGATTTTGTGAATGCAATGAAATGTCAGATCCTTTAAGTACCATTTTAGATTTTTCTTTTTGCCCATCTTCCTCTAGGATTAGAACAATTCTTTTGTCTATATCCTTAAAGTGTCTTAAAAATAATTTGGTGCATTTTGGTATATACCTTTTGATTATTGGCGTAGAGTAATTCTTTAAAATTAATTTGCATATACTGAACCACTCACCTTCTTCAGTAATATTTTGTCTTTTAAGTTTCTTACCTAGTTCAGACCAAACTACATCATTAGATACCTCTTTCCTCTTTTCTGATGTAATAAACTCTTTAATAGAGTTTATCAAATCCTCTACGCTGATTTTCATTTTAAAAGACTAATAAACTTTTCAATTTAAATCATCTGACACAATTTTTTCTGTAACGAGAAGATGAACCGACTTTAGAAGTTGCCTTTACTCTGGGCCCACCAAAAAAATCACACATGGGAAATTTTTTCAAAATACATACTAAGTATGTATTTCTTTAAATAACATTTTTTTCAGTATACGTTAAACATATATTACATTCAAATACAATATTATTTTAAAAAAATATAAATTTTTTGAAACAAACAAAACGTTGACAAAATTTGGAGATAAATTCAATGAAGGACCCCGCAATTTCACTATTGAATTTGGCTCTCAGCCAATTTTTTTGTAACTTTGCAGATTTGTAGTTTTTGACCTTCTGAACAAAAAATGTATGGGACAAAATTCAAAATAATGACCAGCTTTTGAGATACAGACCGTCAAAGTTAAAAAAAATCAAATAACGGGTATTAGTCGTTCAAGAATGTTTTGTTGACAAAAGTCAATTGAATTCGCTTGAAACTGGTTACTCGGGGATTTTTAAGGTCGCTGATAACGAATATGATGTTGGATTTTCAAAATTCAAAATGGCGACTCCAATATGGCGGACATATTTTAGAAAAGTTAATTGAAATCGCTTGAAACTGGTTACTTGAGGGTTTTTAAGGTCGCTGATAACGAATATGGTGTTACATTGGTAAAAACACACTTAGGTAGAGAAAAAAATAGACAAAAAGAGGGGAAGAATGTAATAGCTTAATAAAATGTTAGAAAGAAACGTAGAAAGATATACAGATAGTTGTAAATCACATACTAATTATTTAAACTGCTGAATTATTTTTTGATCTTGCCTTAAACTGCTTTATCACCTTATGTTACAACTATCTGTATATCTTTCTACGTTTCTTTCTAACATTTTATTAAGCTATTACATTCTTCCCCTCTTTTTGTCTATTTTTCTCTCTACCTAAGTGTGTTTTTACCAATGTAACACCATATTCGTTATCAGCGACCTTAAAAACCCCCAAGTAACCAGTTTCAAGCGATTTCAATTGACTTTTCTAAAATATGTCCGCCATATTGGAGTCGCCATTTTGAATTTTGAAAATCCAACATCATATTCGTTATCAGCGACCCCAAAAACCCCCGAGTAACCAGTTTCAAGCGAATTCAATTGACTTTTGTCAACAAAACATTCTTGAACGACTAATACCCGTTATTTGATTTTTTTGAACTTTGACCGTCTGTATCTCAAAAACTGGTCATTATTTTGAATTTTGTCCCATACATTTTTTGTTCAGAAGGTCAAAAACTACAAATCTGCAAAGTTACAAAAAAATTGGCTGAGAGCCAAATTCAATAGTAAAAGTGCGGGGTCCTTTATAAAAAAAGAGACTTAAAGTACTCTCTAAATTTGAATAAAGGTGGAGTTCCATGGCAGCGTTTTGCGTTGCGTTTTGTAACTAGGCCATGAGTGTGAGAGAGATACAGATATATGTTTGCTCTGTTTACACTCATAGCCTAGTTACAAAACGCAACGCAAAACGCTGCCATGGAACTCCACCCTAATAAAAATAAAAATAGTTACTGACTTTTTGCTTTCGAATTATTAAAGTTTACTAATAAATAGTCATTTCTACTAATTTATTAGTAAACTTTACTAATTCAAAAGCAAAAAGTCAGTTACTAATTCCAATTAGTAAAAAATTTTAACTAATTAAAATTTAGAGAGTAAGGAAATCAAAATTACTCAATACTGAAATGTAAAATCGTATACACTTTTGAAAAATATATTAATGTAGTGTATTAGGAAGAAAAAGTTGAGTCTCTAGATTGTAATTTATTTTTCTTAGCGGATTTTCTTGAATACCTCGAAATTTTAAGCAATTTTAAAATTCTGAATTTAAATTCGGATTCCGTTGGAAATATACCTAGAAATGTACTAGTTTATGTTATAAAATATGTTCTTTAATTTAAATTTTTTGAGTTTGTTTCGAAATGTGGAGTAATTTTGTCAATTCTGACTTTGAATTTGTATTTAGCGGGAAACAATAAATAGAAATATATACTAGGGTTTTTCCGACATTGACACTCCGAGCGCTCTGAAATACAAAACGTGGTTGGTTTGGCTACGGGAAATTCTGAATGTTCATTGGCTGCACTCAAAAATTGATAACTTTCGTGCTCTGGTTTCCGCACCCTGTATAGCTCAGACCTTTGTGAGTGCAGTACCTTAGATAAATATACTAGATGCGGCGAGGCGTTAGTTTTGGCACATGAATCCAGGGTGGCGTTAGTGTTCTACATGTGCTTTTCGTCTGCTTTCTGTGTGCCTCTTATAATCGGACCAATCGGACTACTTCGGCAATCTTCGGTTTATTAAAGGCGGAAATATTTGAAAATATTAACCAAGCGATAATTTCTTATTCCAATTTTATGATTATAATTGTGTACAATTTATAAAAAAATTGTTGTTTTTCTTATAACTGTTTACACTGAAAAAAAAGTATTGAACCAAGAAAATTTTTTTTGGTTGAAGCAAATCGTGAGATTGAATACGGTTAAGACTATTGTAGTATTGATTCAAGAAAACGATTTTCTTGACATAGTATATTTGGGAGAAGAACATATATTCTTTATCAAAGAAAATGTGTTGGATGAAATGAATAGTAATTTAAAGAAAATAAAAAAATGATTTGCCCAATGCTCAAAATTACTTGACACAAGAAAATAAATTTTTTCCAGTATTAAGAATATAAGAAAATAATAATAATTTTTTATTAATAATAATAAAATAATGAATAATAAGAAAATATGAGTTTGTTTCAAGTAAATTAGGTCAAGAAAATGCATTTACTTGATTCAATGAAATTTTTTTCATTGTATACAAATATAATAAATTAAATTCTTTTATTTTGATATATATTTAAATGCATTATTTTATTTTTGAAAAAATTCGAGAATTTCCAGACAAATAATTTTAAACATTTTTCAATCAACAATTTTCAATTTTTTTTAAATTTTCAATTTATAATTAAAAAAAACAAATTGTATTTATATCTTAAACAAATTGGAAATTTCTGTATTTAAACGTTCATTAATAATTTTTTTCAATAATAATATTAATAATAATTATTATTAATTTACAATGAATAATATTATTACATATAATAATAATTATTACTATTTATAATTAAAAAATTTTAGAAAAAAAACTTATTTAATTGATAATGGTTTATTGATCGGTTATTTGAATCAAATAAATTTTTCTCAGTGTAAATTATATCTCCTCAATATTTTTTATAATAGTGACTGCTTAACAAAATTTAATTTTTTTGATTCAAAAAATTTCTAGACAAATAATCTACTCACAAGCCAGCTTTAACTTACACGATATATATACTTTTTTCAACTTTTCAAATTTAAAAAAAGACAAAATATTTGTTTGAAAATTAAATAATTTTTACATTTTAGAAATTTTATTACCTTTTGATACAAAATATTTTTGTCACTTTTCAAAATTTTTGTATTTTTAAAAAATTTACTTTTTTTTTATTTTAACAATTTTTAGTATTTTTCCGACTAGAAAAAGACTAATGAAATATTACTAGAAATATGACTTTAGATTTTTGTGGTTGTGAAATATTTAACTTTTTTAGTAGTTACTATTGAAAAAAAATTTGGGTTCTTTCTGTATTGATTATCGGTAATCATGAATTATTAATTTAATTTCTAAATGTAATATTAAATTGTAATTTTTTAAACATACATTAAATTAATTTTGTATATATGATTTTATTTAAAAAAATTTATTTTTTACTTTTTATTCTAAAATTAAAATTTTCCTTTTGGTAAAACATTTCAACTTTTTGATTGACTAAATATATCTATAATTAAAATACTTTGCATGTGTTTAAAAAAATTTAATTGATTTAAATATCCATTTAATTGACAATTATCAATTGAGGGGCTGGATGCTATAATGTGTTACGCGCCATGTTAAGTAAATGGCGCGTAACACATTATAGCATCCAGCCCCTCAATTAAACATTTACTTGAATCAAACAAAATTTATTGAAGTCAATTAAATAATATTTGTGCCAAAAATTTCAGTATTTGAATCAAAATCTTTTTAAATAATTACAAATAATCGTTAAATGTAATTGTTGCATTAACTTTGTAAAAATAAAAATAAAATAAATGGGTCAGACCAGCTCAACTGTGATACAAAATTTTCGTTAATTTTCTAAAATGTAAAAACTTTTATGAAAATCGGTAGTTCATATAAAACAAAAAGACACTTTTAACCGTTTTTTGAAATTTTTAATTTTTGTTATTGTATTGGTATTAACAAAATAATACAAATTAAAAAAAATTAAAAACTCTATAGTCGTTTACAATAAATTAATGAAACCTACAATGATTACACAAAATTGTTCACTCTTTTAAAAGAAAAGATTTGCAGGATTGTAAATTTAAAAATTTCATATTTTTAATAGCAATTTTATTAACAATTTCAATTATTTATGTGTTCTATCCCTTCAATTGATTGTCATGGACAATTCAGTCTACAAGTTACAAATATTATTTGTTTTTAATATTTTTTTTAAATCAGAATTTATCAAATTGAACACCGATCTGAGGGGGTAGAATTTTGAAAACTATTAGAAATTTTTTTTAAAAATATGTATGAATCAAGGAAAAAAATTTACTAAATATTAGTTAACAAATGTGTAGCATTCATATTTTTTAAAGTTAAGATATCAGATGTGATCTGATCGGTGCTCTGATTTACCACTTTTGAACAGTTACTTTTTATTAATTCATTAAAAAAAAAAAATAAAAATAATAAAAATATTTTATTCTAATTAAGAAAGTGAATTAAAAATATTAATTATATTTTTTGTATTAAATTAAACGTTTTTTATTTTTTAAAACTTTGTTTTAAAAAATTGTTTTATGAATTTTTATTGTTATCACAAAAAAAAACTTTTTCCAAAAAAGAAAAGTAGTGATATTGGCGAGAAATGAAATTCTAGCCTTTTTGACTGAAATAATGCAATTTCCAAGAGGTAACCTTGGAAACGGCGAAAAGTTGAAGAGGGCGACACTAACATGCACTGAAAATTTAGTATGCTATATATATCGGTAGTCCCCACCACCGACCCTCGCCGCATCTAGTATATTTATCTAAGCTTTGAGGAAGCGTTCAGGTAGCATTTACACATTCGGTAAAAATTTCCAGACCAGAAAATTTTTAATTGGAGTAAGAGAGACACGCTGTGTATCTGACTCTCTTACTCCAATGCAAATTTTCTGTTCTGGACAATTTTTACATAAGGTGCAAACGCTCCCTCAGACCACCGCATGCAAAACTTTTGCATGCGGGTTGCCATAGTAACGTTCAAGAGTGAGAGATATTGAATAATTTCCTATCTTTCTCACTCTTGAGCGCTACCATGGCAACCTGCATGCATAAGTTTTGCATGCGGAGGTAGGAGCTATACAGAGTGTGGAAACCAGAGCACGAAACTATCAATTTTGAAGTTTAGACGGTAACTTCTCAAATGTGCCACTAGACAAATGCGCCATTTCTTTGTTAACTTCCCAACCTTGCTTATTGAAATTTCTGAAAACTTTATCGAGCAAAGTTGGGCAGCTACGAAAAAATTGAAAAATTTCCTTCCACAGGGTTGAGCAGTTGACGATTTTTGAATTTTTTGATAGCTGTTTAACTTTGCTCGAAAAAATTTTCAGAAATTTTAATAAGCAAGGTTGGGAAGTTAACATAAAAGTGGCGCATTTGTCCAGTGGCGTATTTGAGAAATTACCGACAATTAACATTAAAGGCCAAAGCAGAATAGAATCTTTAACAAGAACCTCAATCGTAAGCGTTACCGTAGGAATGAGTTAAAGAAGGATAGGTATATTGTTTATCCTTCTTTAACTCTTTCTTACGGTTACGATTGCGGTTCCGGTTAAAGATTCTATTTTGTGTTGACCTTCAGAATTCCTTTAGCCGAACCAACCCCGAGACGCATGATTTTCCCCTAATTACCAAGTGGTCGAATGTTCAAATGGTCGAATACCAAATCGTCGAATCGTCATTTGGTCGAATGCTTAAAACGTCGAATGATAAAAACATCGAATCGTAAAATGGTCGAATGCTCAAAACGTCGAATCGGCAAAAAGTCGAAAAATTTGATTCATGTACGTTAACATTAACTTAAACCAAGCAAATTTTTTGACCTTTTGCCGATTCGACGTTTTGATTATTCGACCATTTGACGATTCGACGTTGTTAGCATTCGATCAATTGAAATTTCGACGTTTATAGCATTCGACGAAATCACGATTCGATGTTTTTAGCATTCGACGAGTTGACTATTCGATGTGTTTAACATTCGACCTGTTGACAATACGACATTCAAAGCTGCGGTTACACTTCTGCAGGAAGCCTGACTGCCTGCAGAGGTGTAACCGCAGCCTTAAGCATTCGACCAAATGACGATTGAACGATTTGATAGTCTGTGGGAAATTGCTGTTATATTTGAATATTTTCAATATCCGAAGGATTCCCCACTTGCGTGTTCATCATAAATAAATCTTTACACCAAATAAATAAACAATCTTAACAAATAATTTATTTATAAACCTATTCGAGTATCTCCTTTGAGATTATACATACGTCGTGTACTTTTTGTTGTCTGAGACAGAACTGACTTCGCTCTCCTTACGCATTCACACTTCATACCAATCTTCCCGCGATTATACACATTTTCGAAGAGTGGGGAATAAGTAGGGGTAACCCTGCAGTGGTCGATCCCCACATACTCCCCCCTGAGTGCAAACGATAATATAAAAAAAAATATAGTCGATTGTAGATAAAAAATATATAAAGCGTAGTGTCTATCACATTTTTTTTAAATATAGAAAAAAATGGGGATCGAAAGAATCTGAGAAACTTATTATTTTTTTTAGTAAAAAAAAATTTAGAATAATAACGTATTTATAACTTAAAATAATCCTTTTATAAAAAATATGTTTTATTTGTCGAAGAAAAATAAAATCCTTTGCTGGCCAAACAAAAAACCTTAATAATATTCAAAAATTATTATGATAGAAAGTATCATTTGTCAAAAAGGTAATCTATTTTAGATTAAGCATATGAAAATTTTAAAGAAAAATTGTAAATTAAATTTTATGACTAATTTTTCGAAGATGATTCGAAAGAAACTTTCTTTTTCTTATTTACATAAGTTCGAATTGCAGGACAAATTTGCCCTTGTTTCTCAGTACTCTTATTAATAATAGTATTTGGTATCGAAGAATTACATGAAATTTTACTTAACTTAGAATTCGTTTCATTATTCACAATGAGTGCATCGTCACTTACAAAATACGCTGGTTTTAAATTTTCCAATGAAATTTGCTTTTTTAGACCATTTACCTCAACTTCAAATACCCTATCTGAGGTTCGATTTAAAACTTTGTGAGGTCCCGAATACAGAGGTTCTAGCGATTTTTTTATCATAGTTTGTCTTATAAAGATATGAGAACAAGAATATAAATCTTTGTAAACGAAAATCTTTCGTTTATGACGGTGTTCAACCGGAATTGGCTGTATTTTACGCATGAGTTCTCTAAATTCCTCTAGAAAAATTTGGCGATTAGGACTAAAATCTTCCGGAAGAATTAATTCTCCAGGAACCTTCAATGTAGTGCCGAAAACGAATTCGGCTGGCGATGCTCCAGAGTCCAACACATTGTTGCGTAAGCCTAACATAACGATTGAAAGAGAATTTATCTATGTCTTGTCCGAATGACACATTATCGCTGCTTTGAGCGTTCGATGCCATCGTTCCACAATGCCATTAGAGGCCGGATGGTACGATGTTGTTCGAATGCGCTCGCTACCAATTAATTGCAAGAAAGCAGAAAAAATTTTCGATTCGAATTGGCTTCCCTGGTCTGTTGTAATAGTTCTTGGCGAACCAAAACGTGATACCCAACCGTCCATGAATGCTCTACAAATTGTTGTTGCTTCGATATTTTTTAAAGGAAAGGCTTCGGGCCAACGTGAAAATCTATCAATCGCAGTAAGACAATACCGGTATCCGTCACAGATCGGGAGTGGGCCGATAATATCAATGTGCACATGTTGAAATCGGTTCTCCAGCGCGATAAAATGTGATGGTAAAAGCACGGTATGTCGTGATACTTTAGATTTTTGACACGCCACGCAATTCCTACACCATTCCCTCACATCGCGATTCATTCCAGTCCAGACATAACTTTTAGCAATAACCTTGTAAGTAACCTTAGCACTGGGATGTGCCGGGTTATGCAAGAGATTAAAAATGCGCTTGCGTAATATTAAAGGAACAAAAGGGCGAAGGATTTCTCCTGAAAGGTCACACACGATAGGGGTGTGATCAGTACCCCATCGAATATGTTTCAAATTAAGAGAGTTGTTGCTTTCCTTCAGAAGAGTTTGAAGTTCTAAATCTTCCCCTTGAGCTCGCGCTAAATCAACCAGATTAAAATCGGATGTAAATATAATCGCATCCAAACGAGATAAGGAGTCAGCCACAACATTTTCCTTACCAGGAAGGTATTCAATTTTGGTCGTGTATTGGGAAATGAATGATAGTTGATTTTGTTGGCGTATAGAAGCCTTGTCGGACTTTTGGTTGAAAGCATAAACTAACGGTTTATGATCGGTAACAATTTTGCAATCGCTAACATAAAGATAATGTTTAAAATATATAACTGATTCGAACATCGCTGTCAATTCTCGGTCGTAGGTACTATAACGTTTTTGGGTAGACGTGAATCCTCGTGAGAAAAATGCTAAAGGTTTCCAATCACCATTTTGCCACTGCTCCAGAGCTGCTCCCATGCCCGTGTCGGAGGCGTCCGTAACGAGTCGTATCGGAGCGTCCGGGGCAGGATGAGCAAGAAGAACTGCATCGGCAATATTCCTACGGATTGTTTCAAAAGCCTCAATAGCTTCGGGATTCCAATCAATCTTCCTACGATCATTTTTACGGGACTCGTGCAAAAAAACATTCAGAGGTTTCTGAGCCTTAGCAGCTTGCGGTAAGCTTCGACGATAAAAATTTACAAGACCGAGGAAACGTCGCAACTCTACAACAGTCTCGGGTCGTGGAAAATCGCGAATAGCCTTCACCTTATCGTCCAAGGGTCTAATCCCATCTTTGTCAACTTTAAAACCGAGAAACTCGATTTCTGAAACACCAAAAATGCATTTATCTAAATTAAGCCTTAATGAAAATTCTTTCAATCGTTCGAAAACTTCGCGTAGATGCCTTTCATGTTCTTCAGGTCCAGAGGAAGCAATCAAGATATCGTCTATATAAACAAATATATAATCTAATCCCTTAAGTGCTTCATTGATGTAACGTTGGAACGTTTGAGCAGCGTTCCTCAAACCGAAAGTCATAACTAAAAATTCGAACGTTCCAAATGGTGTTGTAACCGCTGTTTTTGGTATATGTTCTGGGTCAATTGGTATTTGATTATAAGCCGCAAACAAATCTAATTTCGAAAAAATCGTTTTTCCAAATAAATTAGCCGTGAAATCCTGTAAGTAAGGTATCTAATAAGTATCAGGTGGAGTCTGTGCATTAACTCGTCGATAATCGCCGCAAGCCCTCCAACCTCCGTCTTTTTTTGGAGCAAGGTGTAGCGGTGATGCCCAACTACCATTGGCGGGTCGACAGATACCAGCCTCGGACCAAACTCGAAATTGAGTTTTTGCGATGGCTAGTTTTTCGGGAGCCAAACGACGTGGACGTTCAAACACTGGAGGACCAGTAGTTTCGATTCGATGGAATATTCCTTTTGCTAGAATTTCTGATGACTGGGATAAGCCTATAATACTAGGGAATTCTGCAAGAATTTTGCAAGAATTTTGGAAAAAGGATTGGACCTGTCGGTCAAACTAACTCCTGAAAATCATACCAAACGATCAATGCATGATGTATGAAGTCCTGTGAGACCATCAATTAGGCGACGACCTCGGAGATCAACATTTATCCCGTGAGCTGCTAATAGATCGGCCCCTATTATTGGATAGGGCACCGATGCTAAGCAGAAGTTCCAAACAATAGGACGTCTTAAACCAAGATTCAATGTTCGCTGACGCTCGCCAAATGTCTTTATGGGCAAATTATTTGCGGCATAAATCACAAAATTTGACGATTGAATATTGGTTCCGCCATTGCATGGTAAAAGGGAAATGTCTGATCCCGTGTCGATCAAAAATTGCTGTCCCGATGAACGATCCTTAACAAAAAGTCTCTTCGATTGGATAGCATCCTGAACAGAGTCGGTATGCTGTGTTTTTTTAGATTGATGCGGCGTAATCATTTTTTTGAGTCTGATTTCTTTTCCCAAGAACAAGGCGGTCTACACTTTTTGGCATCTTTTCCGAACTTTTTATGATAATAACACTTATCATTGGAATTTTTACTCGAAGAACGATCTCTTGATTTACTATAACGACGTTGATGATTACTTCGATTCCGGGATTGAGAACGAGAACGATAATTTTTTTGATAATGTGGTTTAGTTGTTAAGGCATCCACTTTAGCCGTTAAATCGTCAATTCTTTTTATTAATTCAGAGTCGACCGAAACTGAAGCAACATGGTGTTCGAAAGGACTAGATTGAGCTACAATTGAGGGGCTGGATGCTATAATGTGTTACGCGCCATTCACTTAACATGGCGCGTAACACATTATAGCATCCAGCCCCTCAATTCTATCCGCTATCAATGCCAATCTCGAAACATCTTGCAATTCTGAAAGTGCCAATATTGCACGACAATTAGACGGTAACTGTTCCAAGAAAATCGCTTTAATAATTTCTTCTCCGCAACGTCCGCGACTTAAATGACGAATTTTACTCAGAATCAATGATGGCTTTCCCTCCGTTAATATTTCACCCTTTAGGATCGTACGTAATTCCGCTTCTGGAGAAACCGAAAAATTGGCGATAATTCGATTCTTAATTTGTGTATACAAATCTCTAATAGGAGGATTCGCGCTTAATAAATCACCTATAGTTTGAATGACCTCGAAATCAAGTGCTGAAATAATTGCTCCTGCTCGCGCACGTTCGCTTGTAATTCGGGCATATTCAAACCCTAATTCAGCTTGTGTAAACCAAAAATTCGGATCTGATCTAAAGAAACCGGGCAGTTTAACGTCTCGATAATTTACATCAACTCTCTGCGATTCGTTTTGATCCATATTGGCATTAATAAAAAAAGGATCCTGCGTAGGGTTAGCAGCACCGCCTTCCAAATTTAAACCAGGAGCAGTCGTGGAAGCATCACCAGCCGTATTTCCCAAAATGAAAAGAGGTCTATTATTCGTATTAAAACCGGTAAAACCTGAATCGTCGCTCTTATTATCTTTGTCCGTCATTTTGGAAAGAAATTCGTACCGAAAAAAAATCTTTTGTAAATCGCTAGAAAATTCGCATCGGTCTGGTTTCGAAAATATGGTTAAAGTTTTATTTTAAAATAATCGAAATTTGTAGTCGAAAATTTTATAAATTCAATATTCTGTCAATATATTCAATTAATTGGCATTAATGGTAAATACTTGAAAAATCTTGGCAATTGAGTCTAAGTTTGAAGTTGTGAAATAAAACAATAACAATCCAAGACAAGTAAATATCAGATTGTCTACTAACGTTGGTGTTGACAAAACAATACGCATTTTGAATACAATAGTCTTCAATCAACTTGAAAACTCTTTTAGAAAATAATATTAAAATTTAATTACAAAATTTTGAAATAATTCAATCTCTGTAAATTGTAAGAGAGAAAAAAATGATCTTCAAAACGAAAAGAAAATTCTCAATTTTGATTCTTTTATTTTTAATTTAAATTTAATTCTCTTTGAAGTAAAAAGAATTTTAGTTTAGTTAACTTTTTCTGTTCTTTTCCAAAAAATATTTTTAAAAAATGAATGCCAAAATTATACATAAATAAAAAAAAATATTATTTGAGACTTACGACTATAAAAAATGCTAAAACACATAGACAGGTTATAAATAGGCTGAAGATTGCGAAGCTTCCGATGTTGGTGATGTGGCACGATAAGAAAATGGTGATTTCCATCCAATTTTCGTCTGCGATGAACTAAGATCCACGTCGGCGAGATATCATCTCTCGTAATCAATTGAAATTCTGGGAGTTTCCGTCGCTCCGATCAGCACTCTCGTTGTTAATTGACTAAGGCCATGATGTTGACTCCCCAGGGATGATTTAAGTCAAGCATAAATAAAAAGAAGGACTAATCAGGCGACGGGAAACAGCTCGAAAACTGTTAGATTGCTAAAAGGTAATAAGAAAAGTTCAAATACCTGTTGCATGGGCTGGAGTATTATGCCCATGCGCCGTTTTCACAAGCATCCAAAATTTATAATGACAGGAACTCGCCAACTCGTTCGGAATAGTCCAAAGATCCAATAGTGAGGATGGAAAATTGCCAGGTGTAGTCATCACCCAAAAGCAGCAAGCAACGGTCGGCAGGACGGAACGATGTTTTAAAATTTTGTCACGATTGATAAAAATTTTTGAGAAACTTAACTAATAGTGTGGTAAATTTCTCATGCTAAGTATTTAAATGTTGAGCACCTTCCAAAATATTGGTGAAAGATCAAGAAAATTAATTTTTCGCAAATATTCTCATTCACGAAATTGTTGGATGTTTGTTTAATTCGAAGAAAACTTTCGATAAAAATTTTCACCCGACATGTGCTCGACTCAGATTTGCAAATGGCGTCGATTTTGCAAGATCACGTCGGGGTCACCAATGTGGGAAATTGCTGTTATATTTGAATATTTTCAATATCCGAAGGATTCCCCACTTGCGTGTTCATCATAAATAAATCTTTACACCAAATAAATAAACAATCTCAACAAATAATTTATTTATAAACCTATTCGAGTATCTCATTTGAGATTATACAGACGTCGTGTACTTTTTGTTGTCTGAGACAGAACTGACTTCGCTCTCCTTACGCATTCACACTTCATACCAATCTTCCCGCGATTATACACATTTTCGAAGAGTGGGGAATAAGTAGGGGTAACCCTGCAGTGGTCGATCCCCACAAGTCGACCATTTGATTCGCCATCTGTCGCGCAAAATGCGAGGCGACATGTCAACAGTTTCTGCTAGCATCCACCTTACTTATACATACATTTTCTAATTGACATTTTTTACTTAAACATCTAGTCATTAAAAATGTACCATTAGATGAATCCATGAAATTGTTTTCAGAAATTCAATTAAAATATTTAGAAATCTAAATTATTCATATTTTAATAAACAATTTTGCGGAATTAACTGTTTAGAAAAAAAAAAATTTTTTCATTTTTTTATATAGATTTATTTGATGAATTTACGAATAATTAAAATTTCGCAAGATTTGATACTGTTAAATACATTAGAAAATTATTACAGAAATTTTTCGAAAATTAAAAAAATATATATTTAAATACGTATTTTAGATAAAAATCTTCAAGTAAGTAATAATAATAATTTAATTCATAACAATTTAATTACTTAGTCATCTTTCATTATTATAAATCAATAAGAAATCGATTAACCAAATTCTATCACTCGGAGTTATTTATATGTTTATGTTTTACGATTATAAAACATTAAAAATGGATTTGGATGGACAGTCAAATCAAAAGATAGCCTAATGTTTATTTATTGTTATTTATTGTATTTTATTTGTATTGTATTTATTGTTATTTATTGTATATTGTATTTTTAGTTTGACTTATTAATTTAAAAAAATAATTTTTAAGTAGAATAACTTTGAGGGACTTAATTAATATTAATTATTTTTTCAATATCTGTTAAAAATAAAGCAATTTGTTATAATTTTACTATTAAAGAATAGCAGTTATAGTCAACATTTCCTCGTTTTTTCAGACCAATTCTTTTCATTTTCCAACTCAGAAATAAAGTTATTTTCATGAATTTTTAACTGTTTACTACAAAAAATAAAAAATCCTTCAAGTAAATTATAGTTATTGAGTCATTCCATTATATTTCGACTAAATTTGTTGCCAAATCATTTTAAAAAATTGTAACATTTTGCAGGATTAAATTTAAAGACATTAGAACCACTAAACAAAAAGGATTTTAAAAATATTTTTTATATTTATTGTAAAATAAGCATCTAAAGTATATGAAATCGTAAAAACGGTCACTTTTCCATCTATTACAAAATATTAAAGAAAATAAATAATTTACCATGTAAACGTAAATAAAATTATTAGAAATTTATAAGAATGAATTAATTTAGTATTATTAATTGATAGAAACAATTATTAATAAAAAATGTTTAATGAAAAATTATTTTAAAGTTCACCTGGACAATAACCTAATTTTACAAATTTAATTCACAAAATATGACAAAGAGAAATCATTAAATTTAATGAAACCTTATGAAATATAAAGTACTTATAATTAACTTCTAATTTTTCTTATTATTATTTTCTTCCTTTATTCTTCACAAATGTGAAAAAATAAGCAATTGAAATTGCCGCTTTGTTATTTTCACGATTTTCATATGCAGATAACTTTTACCCAGAAAAATGAAAAATTACGAAAATTAAACAGTAATTACTTGATCACTAAAAACATACTGGAAAAGATTTTCTTTGGTCCCGAATCTATTTTACGAAATAATAAATTTTAAACTTTTCATTATTTTTCTCAGTTTAATACATGTGTTTTCTAAAGGACGAAGTTAACATTTTTTTAAAACTGTTTTGTACCAACTTCAGTTTTAAAAAAATCACATGCATTAACCTGATAAAAATAGTGAAATGTTTTAAATTTATTATTTCGTAAAATAGATTCGGGACCAAATAAAATCTTTTCCAGTGTGTTTTTAGTGATCAAGTAATTACTGTTTAATTTTCGTAATTTTTCATTTTTCTGGGTAAAAGTTATCTGCATATGAAAATCGTGAAAATAACAAAGCGGCAATTTCAATTGCTTATTTTTTCACATTTGTGAAGAATAAAGGAAGAAAATAATAATAAGAAAAATTAGAAGTTAATTATAAGTACTTTATATTTCATAAGGTTTCATTAAATTTAATGATTTCTCTTTGTCATATTTTGTGAATTAAATTTGTAAAATTAGGTTATTGTCCAGGTGAACTTTAAAATAATTTTTCATTAAACATTTTTTATTAATAATTGTTTCTATCAATTAATAATACTAAATTATAATAACACCTGTGTATAAGTCTGACAATAGGAACGACACACGGAACTATAGACCCATAACTTTATTGAGTTCTTTTGCGAAAATTTTTGAGAGTATAATTTTCTATAATTTATACGCGGCAGTCTCGGGAATCATTATCGAAGAGCAGCATGGATTTGTTAAGGGTAAATCCACACTAACAAATCTTGGAATTTTTTCAACTTATTTGTCTGAGTATATTGAGAAGGGTTTTTAGATTGAGACTATCTATGCAGATATCTCAAAGGCATTCGATAGGGTTGACCATAATATTTTATTACACAAACTTAAATCTATAGGAATTTCTGATAATGTGGTTAATTTTTTCAAGAGTTATCTTTCTGACAGGAGTCAGGTAGTCAGGGTCAGTAGTGCTTATAGTGATCCTTTCATGGCGACCTCGGGTGTTTCGCAAGGATCACGTCTTGGTCCCTTAATGTTTGTGATCTATATGAACGATATTAAACCCATTTTTAAGCATTCTTTGTTTCTGCTCTATGCAGACGACTTAAAATGTTTTATGAAAACTAAGCTCTCAACCCTTCAGGAAGATTCCATGGCCTTGCAGTCAGACCTGAGGAGACTGCAAGATTGGTGTAATTGTAATCACCTTAGTATAAATACTAATAAAAGTTATGTGATGTCTTTCACTAAGGGTAGGGTTAGTTTATCTGACTATTATCTTGATGGGGTTGCTTTGAACAGAGTGACAAGGGTGCGAGATTTGGGTGTCTTATTTACAAATAATTTCTCTTTCAATGATCATATAACTAAAATTGTATCTAAAGCTACAAAATCCTACGTTAATTTCAAGATTCTACTTTTCCGATATGTCTTTCCTGTATAGGCTGTTGAATGGTGCTATTTACTGCCCTTCACTTCTTTCAATGGTTAATTTACGAGTTCCTAGAACAATAACAAGATTTAATAATCTATTTTTGGTTCCTTTTCACAGAACAAATTATGGTAATAACTCCTTAATACATCGACTATGCAGAGAAGCTAATTTAATTGATAGTGATGTTGACTTTTTTGACACTAATGCTTTAAGATTTTCATCAGGATTGCGAAATGTTCTTTTCAATTCAAATAGATATGTGACATAGGCTACCAGACAATTAAGATTATAATTATCTCGTATTGTATTTTATTAGACTTAGGAGTACTTTGTACAAAAGGGTTTCTCTAAATTAAAAAAATAAATTAATTAATTCATTCTTATAAATTTCTAATAATTTTATTTACGATTACATAGTAAATTATTTATTTTCTTTAATGTTTTGTAATAGATGGAAAAGTGACAGTTTTTACGATTTCATATACTTTAGATGCTTATTTTACAATAAATATGAAACATATTTTATAAATTCTTTTTGTTTAGTGGTTCTAATGTTTAAAATCAATCCTGCAAAATATTACAATTTTTTAAATTTAGTTGACAACGACTTTTGTTCGAATATAGTCGAATGACTCTATTATAAGTGAATAGTTTCAATTTTATTAATAATAAAAATTTATGTTTATTAAAAAAATTGTAATATTTTCACTAAACAAAAAAAAATTTATATTTTTTTATATTTATTGTAAAATAAACATCTAAAGTATATAAAGTCGTAAAAACTATTACTTATCAATTTATTAGAAAATATTAAACAAAACAATTTATTTACCATGAAAATGTATAAAAATTATTAGAATTTAAATAGAATGAATTACTTTAGTATTATAAATTGATAGAAACAATTATTAATAAAAAATATTTAATTAAAAATAATTTTAGAGTTCACCTGGAAAATAACCTAATTTTGCAAATTTCATTCACCTAATGTGAGAAAGAGAAATCATTAAATTTAATGAAACCTTATGAAATATAAAGTACTTATAATTAACTTCTAATTTTTCTTATTACTATTTTCTTCCTTTCTTCTTCGCAAATGTAAAAAAATAAGCAATTAAAATTGTCACTTTGCTTATTTTAATAATTTTAATAGCAGATAACAGTAACCCAGAAAAATTAAAAATTAAAAAGAATAGATAGAAATTACTTTATCACTACAATTAATTGCTTATTTTTTCACATTTGTAAAGAAAAAAGGATAAATTTTCCAATAGATGGAAAAGTGACAGCTTTTAAGACTTTATATAATTTAGATGCTTCTTTTTCAGTAAGTATAAAAAATATTTAAAAAATTCTTTTTATTCAGTGATTTTAATGCCTTTTAAATAAATCCTGAAAAATATTACAATATTTTAAAATTAGTGGGCAATGACTAGTCAAAATATTATAGAATGACTCCCATTTATTTATTATTTTGAGGTTATTTTTATAGAAATTTTTAATTTATCCGATATATAAACAAAAGTATACCTTCTCTACTCTCCGATCTATTCTCATTGTGATTTTCAATTTGTGTAGTCACTGTAAATATATTTTAAGTTAATAAAACTTTAATGAATAATTATTTGTTTCGTATAAACAAATTAAATAAATTTTTTTTATTGAAAATAATTATATTTTTACTTACCATTTTTGTTTATATAATCTATTTTTTGTTCTAATGTCTTTATTTCCTTTTTCAATTCATTAACCAAAGCAAAAAAAAATTTTTTCCATTTTTCTAATGATTAATTAGTAAAAAAAACACTTTTTTATACGTTTATTCTCATCACATCGAAAACATACCACGCAACTCAAACATTTGCATATGCTACTGTTTGACTTACGTAGTATGTGTTCGTTGGAAGAGAAATCGGAACGGAAGGAACGAGAGAAGCTCCTAGGTAAAACCGAGAAAGCCATTTGTGTTTATGTACAGGTCAGTTTACAAAGAAAAACGAAAAAATGAATGAAGATGCACTTGCTATAATATCTGAATTGAAAAAAGAAGTGGAGGAATTACATCAAAAAGTGGACAATGTCATGAGCAATAGTAAGTAAAACTATCATTATTTATAATTAAAAAACAATCTTTTGATAATTTAATCTTTTTTTCTTGAAGAAAATAATTTTTGTGAATGTTATAAGAAGATTTTTTTTTCAAATTTTTTCACACTTTAACCTCTGACATCTTTGTAAAATTTAATAAATTTCTTAAATTCCCCTGAATTGACAATTATATTATAAAGTTGAGAAATTTTTATAAGTGAAATTTTGATATTCTATGTGAAATTTTTAGAAATTATTATATAACTTTAATCATTGTAATTTAAGAAAAACAATATTTAATTACGTAAATAATGTTATTAATAAATAAACATTTAAATATGTTTTTAAATCCTTTGTGAATATCCGGGAAAATTATTCAAGAACCCGGGAAAAAACCGGGAATTTTAAATTGACGAATCACTAGACACCCTGTCGAGACTACTTCGGTAAATAATTATATTTTTTCAAAAAATTTACTCATAATATTCTTCAAACTATTCCAAAAGTGAAACAATATTTGGAAATTTTTCAAAAAATTATGTTTCATTAAATAATTATTTAAATAATTGTTTCGGAAAAATGAATCTCCTATTTTCAATTGAAAAAGTTGAAGAAGAATTTTCAAAAATTGTTTCACTTTTGGCATAGTTTAAAG
The DNA here is from genome assembly GCA_032872475.1 of Leptopilina myrica (nomen nudum). Taxonomy (NCBI): domain Eukaryota; kingdom Metazoa; phylum Arthropoda; class Insecta; order Hymenoptera; family Figitidae; genus Leptopilina; species Leptopilina myrica (nomen nudum). The sequence goes on from CM065461.1 coordinate 9,411,038, forward strand.
AATATTGTGTGTAAATTTCGTGAAAAAAATATTACTATTTAACAAAGTAGTTAAATAATTTAATTCTTTTAAAACTTTCAACAAAAATTGAATTAAAATGAATTTTAGAAAAAATTTTAGATGAAAAGTGAATTATTAGAATCATTATCATATTTATTTTTTGAAATAATTATAAAAGTTAAAAAAATTAAATTTTGTTTATTTTAACTAATTTTAACTTCTGTAAAAATGTAATTAAATATTAAACATACAAAGTTATTTATTTATTATATTTTAACTCGTTTTGGTATAAAGACCAAGAATTTAATTTTGAACATTTTAAACAATTGAAAAATACATTTTTATGAAACTACAATTTTCTACCAATAAAAAATATTTGGAACATTTTAAGTTACAATAATAGAATTTGTATTATTAACATAAAATTATAATTTTTCTTCAAATATAATTTAACATTTTTTAATGGAAGGAATATAAATAAGAAAAATTTTATTATTTTTATTCATGTTAAATGTTAAACTTATTTCATTAATAATTAATTTTTTATTTTTAAAACTATAGAAAATTTATTTTCTTACGCTTCTAGCAACAGGAATTAAAAATTTTATTTTATCTTTTGTTTGAAAATATGAAATTATTACATTGGATTAAGTTTCATACCTTTTGTTTAAAGAATTTTTTCTTATTAAATACATCTATAATGTTTTTAAATAATAATAAAAAATTTCAGAAGCTGGACAAGGAGGTGGATGTAATGATCAAGAGGATAGACAAGGAGTTCAAGTGGGTGAACAAGGAGATCGTGGACGTAGAAGTGGACGTGGAGTTGGACACAGAGGTGGAGGTGGAGGTGGACATGGAGGTGGACGTGGACGTGGAGGTCGTAGGGGTGGACGAGGAGGATATGGAAGGAGACATGGGTCCCAAAATAACAATCGTGAACAAGGAAAAAATATTTATATCTACTAGCGACATGTTCCTAACTCGCTTACGCTCGCTTGTTTGACATTTCACTTTTTTTACACATTATTATTACAATATTTTAATTTCTATTATTTATTAAATAACATTTTTCTTGTTAATATATACATATAAGTGGAATATGTACATTAATATGAATTTTCAACAAAATACTTATATTAAAATAATCATTTAAAATAAATTATTAAAATTATTAATTATTTAATGAAAGACTATTTATATTAAATTTACAATCATTACAACATTATAATTAATTAATCTTAAAACTTACATTTTTGAAAAGTGCATTTAGTCATTTTCATTTTAATTAATTAAATAATCTATTTTTTTACATTTTCCGACAAAACATTTAAAAATTCCTTTTTCTTGAAAAATAATGTCTCTAAAACTGAACATATGAAAATTGACTTATTACTAAGTTGTAAGTCAACCAATAAGTGAAATTTCACTCAAAATAAGTAAAAAATGCACTTCTTTATAAGTGCATATGCACTTATTGATAGAGAAAACGACTTACAACGTAGAAGAAGTGAAATTTCACATATTTAGATTTAGAGAAATGGGAACATTACTCTACCAGTTGACAAAGTTATGAAATTGAATTAATTTTGAAATATTTAAGTAATATTTTTCATTAAATAATTTATGTATTTTATGTTAATTCTTCAATATACAAGATATTTGAAAATAATTATTGTCAAAAATAGAAAAATTTGATGTTTTCATATCAGAATTCATAATAAATAGTAGGTTTATTTCTCTTTAAAACAACATTTACTTTTTTATTGAAAGTCAAGTAATCATTAAAATGCCCCGAGGTAATATAATAAAACTTGTAGTTGTTCTCAGTAAAAAAATTTTTTCGTGTATATCTTATCCACTTCATATTTAAGCTCGATTTATTCATTTAGGAAAAAAAAATTCATTTTGCAAGAACTTTTATAAAAAAAATTTTTATTTCTGACTTTTATTAAATACATTCCTAAGGTCAAATAGAAATGTTGCTTTAACATTTTTACATTTCAAAATTTAAAAAAAAAATACTTTTTATTTTCCATAAATATTCAACAATTCTGATTCTATTGCTTTTAATTAATTATGAAAATTATTTGACTGAATAATACATAGATTTCAATTCAAATATTTATTTATTTGCATCATTAAAAATTTTTTTCGAAGTAACTAAGTATTTAATTGTGTGAGTGAATATGTACATATCTATGTGTGTGTGAGTGTATTTGTGTGTGTTAAACATAATATGTATATAATATACAATAAAATTACATACCTTGTAAATTTTGTGAAATATTTTCAAAAAAATGTTTTATTTCAAAGAATGTTATTCTTCATATTAAATATTTTAGGAATTAATAAACATTACAATACACTTTTTACTAAATCTACACTTGAACTAAAAAAATTATTGTATATTGGTACTCTTTCTTTTCCACTAAGACGAATGTAAAATTTAATTTGTATTTTTCTTTTAATTACGAAATTATGACATTAGGCTATCTTTTGATTTGACTGTCTATCCAAATCCATTTTTAATGTTTTATAATCGTAAAACATAAACATATAAATAACTCCGAGTGATAGAATTTGGTTAATCGATTTCTTATTGATTTATAATAATTAAAGATGACTAAGTAATTAAATTGTTATGAATTAAATTATTACTATTACTTACTTGAAGATTTTTATCTAAAATACGTATTTAAATATATTTTTTTTTAATTTTCGAAAAATTTCTGTAATAATTTTCTAATGTATTTAACAGTATCCAATCTTGCGAAATTTTAATTATTCGTAAATTCATCAAATAAATCTATATGAAAAACAAGTTGTTCATTTCATGACCATTTAGCTTCCTCAATATATATTATTATATATAATTTTAAAAGTTAAATAATTAATATAGTTTATTAAATATAATTATTAAACCGGGTAAAGTACCCTGAATAAATATTAATTATTCAATTTTTTATTATAGAATAATTATTTTAAAGTGTTATGATAAAATGTCAAAAAATACAAAATTTTAATTTTTTGTGAAAAATTAAAATATTTATTAATTCTATAAATTTTTATAAAATATATGCTTAATATACATGAATCGATTTGTTTTTATGTCAGGAATGCAATTTTGACAAGAATTATTGAAAATTTTAATACAGAAAAAAGTTATTTCAAAAAACCAAAAAATTAATTTTTTCAAAAATTAAAAAAATGTTGAAAAAAAATTTTTTTATATATATTTTTGAAAATCCTTCTGTCTGATTCTTGGTATTCATGACCGTAATACACCTACAAAATCTTATCAAAATCCATCAAGATGTGCAAGAGAAAATTTGTCCACAAGAATCGGTGACATACACACACACATCCGGACATTTGTTCCTCTTGACAAATTATATATACTACACTTGAAAATTTGTAAAAATAATTGATTCTAAAAAATTCAGAAATCGACATCACTATAAGGCTTCCTTTATGAGGAAGCAAAAATGAAAAAAAAAATTCTAAACAGTTAATTCTGCAAAATTGTTTATTAAAATATCAATAATTTGGATTTCTAAATATTTTAATTGAATTGCCGTTAACTGTGAGGTAATTCTGGGTAAGTGTCGAAAAAAATGGTAAAATACGTATTTTTTGAGTAAGCAATTCTAAACATCGATGTTCATTTATTTAAAAAAAGTCTTTGACGTGAGAATCAAGATTCTGCGATTAAATTGAAATATTTCTTTCTAATAATGAGAACTCAAAGTTAATACATCTATCGTTTAACGAAACGTATTCATAGATACTTGTTAATTCATATGGATTAATTGAAAAGGTACAAATTTCTTTAAATAAAAATATATACTATTTATAAAATTACGTATGCTTAGTTTTCCAATTTTTAAGTCATTAAATAGTTTATAATATTTATTACATAAATTATATTATTTATTATTATTGCTATTAATGTGTTGTGTTTGTTTTGAATTGTAATTATATTTTACATTATATTTATCATAATTTTCTTATTATTTTTAACACCAAAAAATTGTAGTTTTCGTTGTGTCAAAATACAATAAATTCGTAATACCAACCATTAGTCAATTATGCGCGTTTATATGATTTGACATAAAATTTTATAAAATGAAATATATATATATTTTTTTCTATTTATTGTAAAAAACAAGAAGGAGTTTCGTAAAAAAAATTTTTATTTCTACAATGAAAAATCCTTGGCGGACTGAAAAGTAATAAATTACTATAAAATCATCGTAATTTCGCCATCACTTCTTTTTTCGTTATATTATTTCGTTAATTTGGTAAAAACTGTTAGTCGAAACTGTTGAAATGAATAAACTATAACATGCAAGGATAACATTTATCCATCATTTAGTGTCAATTAAAGTTCAATTAATGTTTATAGTAAAAAATGTCAATTAGAAAATGTATGTGGGCAATTCCACGTGAGATTTTAGTCGATCTCTTAAAATCGTCCAAAAATATTTTTTTTCTATTCTGTATCGAAAAAAAACAGATACGTATTTTTTTATTTTTGAAGGCTCTAGAAAATTTTTAATAGTAAATTGTAAAAAAATCCCATTGCGCAGCAAGCGTTCGACCTGCACGGGCAGCATAATTATTTTTTTAAACCTATTAAACTTGTTAGGCCCACTCTGAAACTTTTTGCAAAACCTTCTTATCATTTACAGGTATGTTTTAAAAAAAGAAAATTAAAAATTTATCATACCCAAAGTTCAAAAAAATTAATTTGTTTATAAACATTTTTTATTTTTTTTATGAAAAAAAAAATTATTTGTTTTCATTTCCTAAAAGTCGAAAGAAAACTAAAACTTTCGTTCTTTGACAACTTTTTTCTAAACTCAATATTTTCGGACTTATAAGCAACTGAATATAGGTCTATGATTAAAAATGCAAAATTTCGAAAATTCATAACTCAAAAGTTTTGACAATTAAACAAAAATAAAAAAATACGTATCTGTTTTTTTTATACAGAATAGAAAAAAAATATTTTTGGCCGATTTTAAGAGGTCGACTAAAATCTCACGTGGAATTGCCCATGTATAAAGGCCTAAGCACAACTGCTTCGCGAATGTCGTTCGCGAACGCAAAGCATGAGTTAGAAAAGGACACAACTATATCTCTATCCTTTTCTAACTCATGCATTGCGTTCGCGAACGACTTTCGCGAACCAATTGTGCGTTGGTCTTAAGTAAGGTGGATGCTAGCAGAAACTGTTGACATGTCGCCTTGCATTTTGCGCGACAGATGGCGAATCAAATGGTCGACTATCAAATCGTTCAATCGTCATTTGGTCGAATGCTTAAGGCTTCGGTTACACCTCTGCAGGCAGCCTGCCTGCCTGCAGGTTGTCATGGTAACGTACAAGAGTAAGAGAGTCAGTGACTTCAAACTTCTTCCTCACTCTCGTTGCTCCTGCCTGCGCAGGCAGGAGCAACAAGGGCAAGAGAGAATTTTCAATTCACTGACTCTCTTACTCTTGTATATTACCATGACAACCTGCAGGCAGTCAGGCTTCCTGCAGAAGTGTAACCGCAGCTTTGAATGTCGTATTGTCAACAGGTCGAATGTTAAACACATCGAATAGTCAATTCGTCGAATGCTAAAAACATCGAATCGTGATTTCGTCGAATGCTATAAACGTCGAAATTTCAATTGATCGAATGCTAACAACGTCGAATCGTCAAGTGGTCGAATAATCAAAACGTCGAATCGGCAAAAGGTCAAAAAATTTGCTTGGTTTAAGTTAATGTTAACGTACATGAATCAAATTTTTCGACTTTTTGCCGATTCGACGTTTTGAGCATTCGACCATTTTACGATTCGATGTTTTTATCATTCGACGTTTTAAGCATTCGACCAAATGACGATTCGACGATTTGGTATTCGACCATTTGAACATTCGACCACTTGGTAATTAGGGGAAAATCATGCGTCTCGGGGTTGGTTCGGCTAAAGGAATTCTGAAGGTCAACACAAAATAGAATCTTTAACCGGAACCGCAATCGTAACCGTAAGAAAGAGTTAAAGAAGGATAAACAATATACCTATCCTTCTTTAACTCATTCCTACGGTAACGCTTACGATTGAGGTTCTTGTTAAAGATTCTATTCTGCGTTGGCCTTTAATGTTAATTGTCGGTAATTTCTCAAATACGCCACTGGACAAATGCGCCACTTTTATGTTAACTTCCCAACCTTGCTTATTAAAATTTCTGAAAATTTTTTCGAGCAAAGTTAAACAGCTATCAAAAAAGGGATGTATCCGTTTGTACCAAAATGGATTTCACGAATGACTATTACGTCGAATCCATAACCTCAGAATCTGTATTGTTAGAAATGTATTTTTATCGAATTTTAAATGTAAGGAAATTTTATTTTCTGGAATTAACATTTTACCGAAAATGAATATGAGAGAATAATTTATGATCGAATCAACATGTGCTGTAATTATAAATTATCATAATTTCTGTTTGTCTAAATTTTAAATGTTAGAATTCCTAAAGTTTGTAAGGAAGATGGAACCGAAATTTAATATAGAGTAAAGGCATTTTCATAGAATTATTACATAGTAACTGTACCAAAAACATAAGTTCGGAATGCTCATTATGCCGAATTTACAATGTAGAAATGACTAGATACGCTAATCCGCAATAACTTAAATTGTATATTGAATAAAATTTAAAAGTCGGGAATAATCATCTGATATATTCTGCATAATGAAGAATATTAGTTTAAACTAATTCTTTTTTTCCACAATTTAATATTATTGTAATTTTTATTTTTGGAATTTCCACTTTACCTATATTTTAATAGCTCGTAAAGTAAAATATCAGAATTGAGATTTAATTGAAATGTAATGGAGAATAAATATATATTCACTGAATGAAAAAATTTAAATAATGATTAAATGTTTGAATTTAATAAAAACGTATTATTAAAAAGTTGCAGTGTGAATTGTACAGAATTTTTATTGATGAGAAAGATGATTGGTCAGAAATTCAATTTAATCAAATGTCAATTTAGAAAAAACACTTTTTCGTACAATTTTAATTTATTGGAATTGTAATTTTCGAGAATATTAATATTGCCAAAACTAATTTTGGCAGAAATCTGCTTTATCAGAATAATCATATGCTCAAATCCTCAAAAAGCCGAATTTCATTTTGTCGAAAATTGCTGCAACGTAAATATTTGGCGCAAATTTTAAAATTTACCAATCAGAAATCAGAGGGAAAAGTTTGAAGTCACTGACTCTCTTACCCTTTTACGTTACCATGACAATCTGCAGGAAGGCAGGCTGCCTGCAGAGGTGTAACCGCAACCTTATGCATGCACGTTGCCATGGTAGCGCTCAAGAGTGAAAAAGATAGGAAATTATTCAATATCTCTCACTCTTGAACGTTACTATGGCAACCCGCATGCAAAAGTTTTGCATGCGGTGGTCTGAGGGAGCGTCTACACCTTATGTAAAAATTGTCCAGAACAGAGAATTTGCATTGGAGTAAGAAAATCAGATACACAGCCTGTCTCTTACTCCAATGAAAAATTTTCTGTTCTGGAAAGTTTTACCGAAGGTGTAAATGCTCCCTGAACGCTCCGTCAGAGTGCAGTGTCTTGATGGTAGATTATTAGAATAGTGTAACTTTTCTGACTAATCAGATGACTGGATTTGTGAACACTTATTTTCATAGGTCAAATACATTACACTACTCCACTATTCTACCAGCATGGTACTGCACTCACAAACAGGGTTGCGCAGTTATGCGTAACTCGAGGTTTTCTACGTATCTTACATGTATGTTACATGAAGTAACATACGTATGTTACCCCCCACTCTCGAAAAATACATGCATGTATCAATGTAAGGACGTAACAAACAGTAACAAACCCAGGTAACATACAGTAACAAACCCAGGTAACATACATGAAGTATGTTACGTACCCATCTCTGCTCACAAAGGTCTGAGCTATAAGGCCAACGCAGAATAGAATCTTTAACCGGAACCGCAATCGTAAGCGTAACCGTAAGAATGAGTTAAAGAAGGATAGGTATATTGTTTATCCTTCTTTAACTCATTCTTGCGGTTACGCTTACGATTGCGGTTCCGGTTAAAGATTCTATTCTGCGTTGGCCTATACTGGGTGCGGAAACCAGAGCACGAAAGTTATCAATTTTTGAGTGCAGCCAATGAACATTCAGAATTTTCCGTAGCCAAACCAACCACGTTTTGTATTTCAGAGCGCTCGGAGTGTCAATGTCGGAAAACCCCTAGTATATATTTCTATTTATTGTTTCCCGCTAAATGCAAATTCAAAGTCAGAATTGACAAAATTGCTCCACATTTCGAAACAAACTCAAAAAATTTAAATTAAGTAACATATTTTATAACGTAAACTACTACATTTCTAGGTATATTTCCAACTGAATCCGAATTTAAATTCATAATTTTAAAATTGCTCAAAATTTGGAGATATTCAAGAAAATCCGCTAAGAAAAATAAATTACAATCTAGAGACTCAACATTTTCTTCGTAATTCATTTATAATTTCGTTATAATTTTTCGATAATATTGTAAAAACTGTTAGTCAAAACTATTGAAATGAATAAACGAACATGCAAGGATAAAATTTATTCATCATTTAGGATAAATTAACTTAAAAATACTTAGAAATTAATGTTTAAAATAGAAAATATATGTATGGGTAAGGTGGATGTTTGAACATATTGTTTTGACAAATCGCTGTGTATTTTGCACGACAGATGACAGAAATGATATTTGTCCATTTGTTTCTACACATGAAAATAAAAAATTGAAGTTTCCTTAATTTATTTAAATTGAAAGAAAATAATTATAATTTTAAAGTAAAATATTAAAATTACACCTACTTAATTTTAAAATAATGAAATTACTATTAAAGAAAACAGCACGAAATATGTGGGTCACAAGAAACTATTGTTCAACTCATTTTGCTTTTAGTAAATTTAAAATTTTTATCATATTTTAAATTTTTTAATTGTTAAAAAAACAATCTTTGAAAAGAGAGGATTTAATCTTATTTTTATTTACGAAATCTTTATTTTCTCCTTAAGGATGTTTTCCCTTTTCGACAGCATTGATGTATTTAAAACCATATAAGTCCGACAAAACTTTATGGATTTTAATTTGTAAATAACGTATTTTAAAGCATTTTTCTTATACTTTCTGACTGTTTCTAGAAAATTAAAATAAAATTTCACCTCTTTTTCTTCACAATTAATTTTTATTTTTGAGTTTTGACCAACTTCTATAATTGAATACTTTGTTACAAAATTTCAATCACACATGGCACAACATTTAAGGAGATGGTGCTCTTATTTGTATAGTTTGTGGGATTTCGAGGTAAACCTAAAGTTCACTTATGGCAAAATAAAAAGTTTAGCCATGATATTAACGTTACAAGTAAAGGATACAGTTAGGTTACAATTTATGTTTGTAGTAAAGTTACAAGTAAAGTTTGTAGCAAGGCTTACCGTCACTGCAAAAACAAGTGTCTCATTTTGAGACGTTTTGTCCCTCAAAGTAGCACGCTGTATTACCTGAATATCATGGCGATATTTATCGGGTATATTCTTGTGATATTGAGGAAGTATCATAAAGTCACATAATTTTCGCTATAATATCAAATTTGAACTTATAGAAAAAATTATGTGTAATATCCCCTCAATATTACAGCACTATTCCCTCAATATCATAGCAATAACCTACCTCAATATTGCAGCAGTATCTTCTCGATGTCACAGCAATATCCCCTCAATATCGCAGGAGTGTCACAGGGATATTAAAAAAAGCGGACATTATGATACTCACAGTTAGGAGACATGATTCGTGTCTTATACGAATTGAGTTACGTTAAATGTTTCAAAATGAGACATGAGATAAAATTAAATGTCTCAATATAAAACAGATTTTGTATCTTAATGGTGTAAACGCTTAAAGCAACTCATTTTGAGACTAGAACCTTACTATAACCTTAATATGTAACGTCATTATCATGACGGAACTTATTAGTTTACTACCCACATAGCACAAGAGTATGAGGTAAGGTTATGTTGAGTACTAATCGTAAGGCTCATAAGGTTACACGACATTGATGTGGTAGACCAGGGTGAACTAAAAAGTTCCGCCATAAAGGTAAGGTTACATGTTAGGGTGTGGTAAGTACATATGATAAGGTCATGGTAAATTTACACGTAAGACTGCGGCTACACCTCTGCAGGCAGCCTGCCTGCCTGCAGGTTGTCATTGTAACGTACAAGAGTAAGAGAGTCAGTGACTTCAAACTTCTTCCTTACTCTCGTTGCCTGCCTGCGCATGCAGGCAGCCTTCAGAGGTGTAGCCGCACCTTAAAGGTTGAGGTAACCTTACACGTAAAGGTTGCGGTAACTTTACACGTTAAGGTTGAGGTAAGCTGAACCAAGAAGATGATAAACTACTTAAAGGCAAAATTAATTTTCTTTCTGCCAGTTCTCAACTTTCCTTAGTTAGTTAGGATGTTAGGTTTATGTGCGTCGATCCCGGGTTCAAATACCAGTCCCCCCAAATTTGTTTTGAACATTTTCTGCTTTACATCAAGTTTCCAAAATAGAGAAGAGCACAAAACTTACCTCAACCTTGACATGTAACCTTACCTCAACCTTAACATGTAACGTTACCTCAACCATGACCTTATCATATATACTTACCACACACAAACATGTAACCGTACCTCCATGGCGGAAATTTTTAGTTCACCTCAGGTCTACCACAGCAATATCGTGTAACCTTATGAGCTCTACGATTAGTACTCAACATAACCTTACAGCATACTCTTGTGCTATGTGGGTACCCGTGTAGAAATTCAACCATGGTCCAAATAGGGGCCAGATCTTTTGATCATTGTGTAGGCCATAACGTGGCATGAAACATGTTAAGGGCTAATTATGGCAATTTCTACACGGGTAAGGTCTCTTTAGGTTGATTTCGTAACCTTAGTTTAGTATTATAACTTGATAGAAACAATTATTAATAAAAAATGTTTAATTAAAAATAATTTTAGAGTTCACCTGGCAAGTAACCTAATTTTGCAAATTTCATTCACTAAATGTAAAAAAGAGAAATCATTAAATTTAATGAAACCTTATGAAATATAAAGTACCTGTGAATAACTTAAAATTTGTCTTATTATTATTTTCTTCCTTTCTTCTTCATAAATGTGAAAAAATAATAATTAAAATTGGCACTTTGCTTATTTTAACGATTTTCATATGCAGATAACTTTTACAAAGAAAAATGAAACATTTAAAAATTAGACAGCAATTATACTTGATAACTTTAAACATTTAACTATTTTTATCTGATTAGGGGTCGTGCACATAGTACGTCACGCGATTTTTGACCATTTTAGACCCCCCCTCCCCCTATGCCACACTTCGTCACAAACTTTGAGACCCCCCCACCCCCTATAAGGTCACGTCACACCCTTAGACTTTTGGTGTAGGTAATATTGGAGGTACAATATAAACATATATAAAATATATCATTTGAAATTAATAAATGAATAATTTAAGGTTCTTAAAAATCCTTTTATTTGTATTAATTGAGATCATTGATTATGTTTTTTTAATATTTAAATTTAATTTAAATATAATTTACTTAGTCATCGATTATATTTTCTTTTATCTCGTTTTTTCTTCTGACCAAGCCGAAGTACACCACTCTTTGATATTTTTTATCACAGGCATTCCTTTCATATTAGACAAGCTGAGTGAGTCAATTTTTTTCTCGTTTCTCAAAATCTAGTTAATAATTATACAACAGAGCCGTTATTATTTATTTCAATTTTTCTATTTTAGTAGATAATTAGATATATTTCTATACACAAATAATAAAAAATTAAAAAAATACGAACTAATAAGTAAAATAACATTCAAAAAATAGTGTGACGTAACATTCGTGCTTAACCCCCCTCCCCCTATGTCACACTTTGTCACAAATCTCTGACCCCCTCCCCCTCTAGCTGCGTGACGTACTCTGTGCACGGCCCCTTAATACATTATGTGTTTTCAAAAAGATGCAGTCAGCTGTTTTTGTTAACTCGTTTTGAGTCAACTTAAGTTTTAAAAAAGCACATGTATTAACCTGATAAAAATAGTGAAAAGTTTAAAGTTCATTATTTCGTTAAATAGCTTTGGGACTATAAAAAATCTTTTTCCAGTGTTTCCATTAAGTGATCAAGTAATGTCTGACTATTTTTCTTAATTTTTTATTTTTCTAAGTATAAGTTATTTACATCTAAAAATCGTAAAAATAAGCAAAGTAAAAATTTTAATTGCTTATTTTTTCACATTTGTGAAGAAGAAAGGAAGAAAGTGATAAGAAAAATTTTAAGTTAAACACAGGTACTTTATATTTCATAAGATTACATTAAATGTAATGATTTTTCTTTCTCACCTTTGGCGCATGAAATTTGCAAAATTAGGTTATTTTCCAGGTGAACTTTAAAATCAGTTTTCATTAAACATTTTTTATTAATAATTGTTTCTATCAATTAATAATACTAAATTAATTCATTCTTATAAACTTCTAATAATTTTTTTTACGTTTTCATGGTAAATTATTTGTTTTCTTTAATATTTTCTAATAGATGGAAAAGTTACAGTTTTTACGATTTCATATACTTTAGATGCCTATTTTACAATAAATATAAAAAATATTTTTCAAATTCTTTTTGTTCAGTGGTTCTAATGTCTTTAAAATCAATCCTGCGAAATGTTACAATTGTTTAAAATGATTTGGCAACAACTTTAGTCGAAATATAATGGAATTACTCATTCATTTTTATTTTTATACTTCTTTTCAGAGTTTTCAAAACTAGGAAAGTTCGTACTTTCGAAAGGGAAGGCTGCAAATTGGTACATATATTTCACCACCAGCAAAGCAAGGTATTAATTGAAAAATACATAGTTCTTTTATCAGACTTTTTTAAATTTCTTTGTTGCGGTTATGACAATGTAGTCTTTATTAAATATAATTTGCAGTTCTTACAAACTTTTGAAAGTTTAAAAAATCTTGAAATCATTTTATTTCTTTTTCCTCCTCATCAAAATTTAAGTAAGATTTAAATTGATGAAATTAAGAACATTTGAAAATGAAAATCGACGTAGAAACATTAGTAAACTCTATTTTGGAGTTTATCTCATTAGAAGAGAAAAAAGATGTCCTTCATAATGTAGACTATTCTGCATTGTGTGAAGAACTGAGAAAACAAAATCTTGACGAACACGGTAAGTGGTTTAATATATGCGAGTTGATGACGAAAAATTACTCAGTTCCAGTGATTAAACAGCATATACCAAAATGCAACAAATTGCTCTTACGACACTTTGAGGATATAAAAAAGATAATTTTGTCTTCTGTTCCAAAAAATTTCCAAGAAGAAGAAAATGAAGAAAAAAATGTTTTAACAAGAGAATCTAACATTCCACTACATTCGAACAATGAAAATGAAAATCCATCCACTCTTTTGGAAAAGAGTTATGATACCGATGATCCTGTGGAAGCATGTATAGAATCATATAATGGACTATTACAAATACTTGAAAAGCTAGGAAAATGTATTAAAGGAGGAAAAGAAGATATAAGAATATGTCAAGAACTGTATGATAAGATGAAAATTCGTGAAGAACAAAAACGTTTGGATAAAAAAAATCGTGTAGAAAAATTACATAATACAGAAAAATTAAATGATATTAATTGCAAAGTGTCAGAAAAATCTTCACTTCATGATGATACAGATATTAATTTGTCCAGTAATGAATATGATAATGCAATTCATAACATTTTTAAAGTAGTCATTGAAGATGAAGATAAGCAGGACATTAAAGTAACAGAAGAAGATGATACACTTTCATATAAATTAACTGGAAATGAAAAAATTGTACTGCCTGCTTCATTTCTAAATGATTTTTGGTCAAATTCATCAAAACTAAAGAGTGGTTGGACATCAAGTTTTAATGATAGCTTTGCGAAAGTTTTTCCAAAATGTATTTTAGTCGTGAAGAAACATACAGCCCGAAAAAATCCCAGGCAAAATGCTGCAATACTATCTATTGTTGCTAAATGTAAAAACTCGCATTGCGTTAACTTTGTTTTCAAAACATTTGAACAAATTGAAATTCCTTACCGTGACGTAACATTGAACGTTACTACTAGCTCTGAAAACATTTACCATAAACTTCATGAAATTCATTGTCGTCATGTTACAGGACAAAAGCGACAAATTGTTGCTAAACAATTAGAATTAAAGTATCCTTGCAAACTGTCAATACAGATGTTACAATCAACAAACACGGAAACACTAGATTATGGAAATCATAATGATTCTTTGAGTAAAATGATTCTACAAAAAATTTCAAGCGAAAATAATGCGAAAGATGACTTGGCAAGCAATTTTCAAGAATGTATGGGAAAATTAATAGACAAATCAGAAACTACTTGGAAAGGTGAAAAATTTAATGGTTACATACAAGCTTACTCATTTAAACCATTTTATTCAATATTATTCACCGAGAGACAATTGAAATACGTAGTTAAATCTCATGAACTACGAAAATTTGTGTTTCTTTATGATGACTCGACTGGAACAATTGTTGGTAAACCTCCTGGTGTAGAGAAACAAATTTATTATTACGCATTATGCTTACCTGGAGAAGATGATATTATGCCTCTTCCAGTCGCTGAATTTGTATCTTCAGTTCAAAGTATAACATTTATTTCTTTATATCTGCAAATGTTTTGCACTGAATTAAGAAATATTACAAATATAAGACCACTAGTACACAAACTAGAGACAGATTTTAGTATGGCTATTATACAAGCTGCCACAATTGCATTTAATCAACAATCTCTAACAGCCTACTTGAATTGGAGCCATTCATTAATAGAAAATAATACTGTTAATGACGATCATCTACTAACAATTTCCCACATTTGCAGTAGTCATGTTGAAAAGACAGTTTTGAAAAAGAGCAAAAAAAAAGACTGCAGAAAAATGTATTATTTTTATGATCGGGGTGTCAATGGCAAAAATGATACACACAGAGAACTTAGACGACGCTTTGAAAATCTTCGAACACATGATTATCATGTTCTTGTTTCCAAAAGAAAGATCAGATTTTGATGAAATAAAAAAAGAATGTAAAACATTTACGCAATCCAAGGTACATGAAGTTGAAATAACTGATTTTTTGAAAAATAATTTAACTGAAAACAATGCTGATTCTGATGAAGATAATATCAAACTGTTTGAATATGAGAACATTCGCATCGCAGATAAAATTCGTGATAAATCGCCATTTTTCAAAACATTTTACAAAGTTTATAAAGAAATGAAATCGAAACAGTCAAAAATGATTTTCACAGACGAGAAAAATAAATATTTCTGTCCTGGAATTATCACTTACTTATTAGAGTATATTCTTCCCTTTTACTCAATGTGGTCAGCAGTTTTAATTAAAAAATTTGACATTTTACGTGATTCAAATCAGCCAGTGGAAAATAACTTTAAAATAACAAAAAGGTTTTTCTTCACAAATAAAAAACACATGAAAGCAACCAGATTTATACAACAGCTCGAAGGCTTGCTTGAAGGGCGTCTAAGAGAACGTGAATACCCAAGAATCACAGAAAGACAAAGAATACATAGACAAAAGAAAATTGAGTTAAATGAAGCAAGTAAAATCACATCAACTATCGATAAAAATCTACAAGAATGTCAAATGTCTGACCAAAATATTGTAAATGGCTCAAAAAAAGGGGAATTAAAAGAACTTGTAGTGCAGCACAAATAAAGTCGAAAAGAATTAAGAAAAACGATGTAGAACTTCCAAGTGACTATAATGAAGAATTTTGGCAAAGAAAAAAGTACAGAAAAAAGAAAACTCAAAATACTTATTTTAAAATTTCAAAGTATATTAAAAAAGATCTAAATAATATTCCAAATGCTAACAATAATGATTAAAAAATAAACAATATTCAATAACATAAGATTGGCTGAGAAAATCACCATTAATGTCATAAAATAGAAAATTAGTTTCCAAAAGAAATTAATAATGTGATTAAGCTCTACTATTTCAAACGATAAAATAGCAAATAGCTTCATAACATAAAAAATCATTTCAAAAACCTATCAAAAAATTAATGAAGCTTATACTACTAAAGTAGTAAAATGGCAAAAATTTGGCTGAGAAAATCGCCATTAGTATCATGACATAAAAAATCATTTAAATAAATTATGAAAGAAATGAAGCTTATACTACTACTAGTAGTAAAATAAGAAAAAATTGGCTGAGAAACTCGCCATTAATTTTAGTTTTGTTTGTTGCACTTTTCCCACCATCCAATCGGAGATGACAACTGCGTCAAATAAAGGTGAGTATTTTATGCATTAAAATTAATTATAAAGTATCATTCAGAAACAAAAATTTACATACATAATATTTAATGATTTATTTTAAGAAATTGAAAAAGTAATTAATTGTTTTTGTAGTTATGTGTTTTTATAATGAAATATTAAATTTTCTTAAAGAAATATTCTTTTCACACATTAATATGCATTTAATATACTGTTAAAAAACATTTTGTTGATCTTTTTTTAATATGAATACTTATTAATATTCAATTCATACAAAATATATTCTTTTTAAAATAGGAAAAAAATCGAAAGTTAAGCTGCCATTTTCACGAAGATAAACTTTAAAAACACTAACAGCCATCACCAAAGAGTGCAGATCAAATTTGAGAATAACGGACTGAAGATTAACTGAAAAAACAGTTGTCAATAGTCAATTCAACTAATAGAAACCAACT
This sequence comes from Leptopilina myrica (nomen nudum), assembly GCA_032872475.1. NCBI lineage: Eukaryota > Metazoa > Arthropoda > Insecta > Hymenoptera > Figitidae > Leptopilina > Leptopilina myrica (nomen nudum). The sequence continues at coordinate 9,427,950 of CM065461.1, forward strand.
GTCATCCTCATTGAGTGCAGTTCAAAATTTGAAACCATGGATATCATTCACTTTTCAATATGTTAAAAGAAGACTGAAAAAAAGAAGCATGTTTTCCTATTGACTGAAGAAACAGTTTTTATCAATTGTTATTTAAACTGGATCAATGTTTTTTCTCAATTTGTTATTATACAAACACACACTTTAATTGTAATATATTATTTTCATCTAAAATGCACCAAAGATATGTATAATTCAAAAATCCACATATTTAGTATTTGTCTTTATCTGATTGTCGATACACAACATCATTTCCGCTGTTACAAATTGTTATTATAGTAATTGATCAATAATTACACACATTATAGAGCAATATATCTTACTTACCTTATTAAACAAGTTGTCTTTTTTTATCTCACAAATTAAATATTTCTAAAATCTATGCTAATAAAAATAGAAAATTTTCCTCTTTTTTTTAAATGATATTTTCTTAATTCTGGTTCTTTAAATAACGTACAAGTTTAATAATTAAGTAAATAATTTTTACTAGAAATGATACATGTTTTGTAACATTTAATTTCATTCTTTATAGAAAAAATTATTTATTTCTTATAGAAGAAACAAATATTCGCGTTTAATTTCAATACAATAGTAAAAAAATTTATTTATACCTATTAATAATGATTTATATTTTTCAAAAAATCTGCCAATAGAAATAAAAAAGTACTATTTTTTTATTGAAATAATGAGACCGGCAAGAAGATGGTTATAGCAGCGGTAAGTAGTGAAATATTACTTTTATTAGAATAATATATTTATAAGATTAAAACATTTAATTAAATCTTATAATTTCTTACTTACCTTATTAAACAATGTATTAATTTTGAATAACCTCACAATATTAAAATAAACAAATTCGAAATATTTATGAAAGAATCAATTTATATTTTACTTTGATTTTTTACTTTTATAATTAATAAAATCTATTCAAACAAAATCCACCTTTGTGCAATAAAGTTTTATTGAATTTGACAAAGACAAAGTAAAGCATCAGAAAGTGAAATTTACGTGACTTAAATAAAAATATTCCTAATTATTTATTTGACAATTTAATAATGCTAAATTTCATATTTTGAAACCTATTAAACTTCAACATGATATATATACTTATATAAATAAACAGATTCCTCAAACAGTTCTGGTTTCTGGTTTTAAAAGCTTCCTCAAAAATATTTTCAGAACTGAATAAAAAAATATTTTTTTGTCCTACCTGCATGGAAAGTAGGTCATTTCGGGCACTTAGAGCGGGCGCAAAGTAACTCATTACCAACCAGGGGTAGGGAAAGCGTATTTTGCGCCCACATGTAAATTATTCGATTTCCTTCATTAAAATAGGATATTTTCGAGTTCTTTTATGTTGACTATAAAAATGCAAACATTTTCAATTAGTTTTATTTTGTCTAGAAAAATGTACAATTTTTTCGATTTTCTCCAAAAAAAATTATGACACATTTGGTATTGTTCACATTTCGGTTATAAAAATTGGCAATTACCATATTTCCAGAATACATTGTTTTCTTATTCCTATATTAAAACTTGTATCATTATAGACTTCAAAGAGTTAACATTTGTATAGAGTTTAATTTTTAACAAATATGATCGTTTAATCGTTCGTGCCCTCAATGACATGCTTTCCATGCAGTTTGGACAAAAAATTATGTTAGCATCATGGGCGCAAAGGTGATTACGACTCTGGCGAAATTTCGTGACCCCGGAGACACTTTCGCCCCCTCGGCTATTGTAAATACAATGTAGAATGTAATTTTGTCTTTACATCGCTGTTAATCAGAGGTTAAACTGCCATTTTCACTGCCTTTTTTAATAAAAAAATGTTTTTTTCATACATATATTAAGTAAACTAATAAACATACAATTCAGTGCACATTAAAACTAATTTCAATAACTTACAAAAACAGATTTAAAAAATTTAATTTAAAAAAATACTCACGTAGCAAGAATTAGGATAAAATCCAAAAAAATTGATAGCAGCAGCCCAGTACATAAATTATTCGAATGTTCAGCAATAGATTTACAGAAAATTATTGAATAATAACCGGTCTAGCAAAGAAGTATATTATCAATAAGTATTCCAGCTTCAATGAATTCACGGCCTTGAAAAAGGCCGATTGTCCACAATTAATCCAGCGTCAATGACTTCCTGCCCTTAAAAAAGGCCAATTGGCAAAAATGTTTAAAGCGTAAATAATTTGGTGGCCTTGAAAAAGGCCGATTAGCGACATGGTGTTTTAATTGGTCTTTACCATGAAAAACCAAATTTGTCTCAATTATCACTAGGGTAAGTGTGTCAATTGTGGCGGGTGCTCCTATTATGGCGACTTTGTGAAAAATACAATTATTTACTATTTTAGAATAATATAGTTACTTAAAAATGTTTAAAAAATTATTTTCAACCTTACTCAATATAATTGTACGAAAAGAAACACACTTAAACTATTATTAATTTAATTATTTAAGAACAAAAATTTTGCCTCGCCATAATTGGTACATTTCTACTGAATGCACGTGCTTCAGTTTTGACGCGCAACACAACCTCTAAATACACGTTATTTTCCCCGGCGTAATTGGCGCGCCGAAATTGACTAAATCCCGCCACAATTGAAATTTTTGACCGTATTTTTTATTGCTTTAATTTATTTAGATAAATAATTTTTATTAAGTTTTTATTGATGTTTTATTATCTAAATTACACGAGCTTTTAGTTTAATAAGACATAAATTTACTTCTTTCATTATAATTTTTTAATTTTCTATTTCAATGATGGCTAAACCAGAACCGCGCCATAATTGGCACACTTACCCTATCATTTTTATAATAAAAGCATACATTCAGTAAATATACAAACTTTTCTAAGAATTTTCAAAACTTTGTATACTTTCAACCTTTATTGTCATTATTACGAAAATAATGATAACGACGACAATGGTAGCCTTAAAAAGGCCGATTGACAAAAATACTCTTAACGAAAATTATTTCATGGCCTTGAAAATGGCCGATTAGCGCCATGGTGTTTTCATTGGTCTTTACCATGTAAAACCAATTTTGTCTCAATTATCACTACCATTTTCATAATAAAAGCATACATTCAGTAAATATACAAATTTTTCTAAGAATTTTCAAAAATTTGTATACTTGCATACTTTAACGTCATTATTACGAAAATAATGATAACGACGACAATGATGGCCTTAAAAAGGCCGATATACAAAAATACTTTTAACGTAAATTATTTCATGGCCTTGAAAAAGGCCGATTAGCGACATGGTGTTTTCATTGGTCTTTACCATGTAAAACCAATTTTGTCTCAATTATCACTATCATTTTCAAAATGAAAGCATACATTCAGTAAATATACAAATTTTTCTAAGAATTTTCAAAAATTTGTATACTTACAACCTTTATTGTCATTATTACGAAAATAATGATAACGATGACAATGGTGGCCTTGAAAAAGGCCGATTGACAAAAATACTCTTAACGTAAATTATTTCATGGCCTTGAAAAAGGCCGATTAGCGACATGGTGTTTTAATTGGTCTATACCATGTAAAACCAAATTTGTCTTAATTATCAATATCATTTTCATAATAAAAGCATACATTCAGTAAATATACAAATTTTTCTAAAAATTTTCAAAAATTTGTATACTTACAACCTTTATTGTCATTATTACGAAAATAATGATGACGACGACAATGGTGGCCTTGAAAAAGGCCGATTGACAAAAATACTCTTAACGTAAATTATTTCATGGCCTTGAAAAAGGCCGATTAGCGCCATGGTGTTTTCATTGGTCTTTACCATGTAAAACCAATTTTGTCTCAATTATCACTACCATTTTCATAATAAAAGCATACATTCAGTAAATATACAAACTTTTCTAAGAATTTTTAAAAATTTGTAAACTTACAACCATTATAGTCATTATTACGAAAATAATGATAACGACGACAATGATGGCCTTGAATGAGCACCACTTATTTTTAGTCAAGGAAAAAAAAAGAAATTTTTTTCGAAAATTTTTCAATTTTCATCAAAAAAAAATATTTTTCTCATTCCACTGTGCGCGTCACGGGACCTTATAATTTTTTTCGACTTTGTTTTACTTCCAGAAGCATAAGAAAAAATAGTGCACCACTTATATTTAGTCAAGGAAAAAAATAGAAATTTTTTCCAATTTTTATTAAAAAAAATTATTTTTCTTATTCCACTGTGCGCGTCACGGTGCCTTATAATTTTTTTCTTCTTTATTTAACTCTTAGAAGCATAAGAAAAAAAAGTGCACCACTTATATTTAGTCAATGAAAAAAATAGAAATTTCTTTCAATTTTCATCAAAAAAAATTATTTTTCTTATTCCACTGTGCGCGTCACGGGGCCTTATTATTTTTTTCGACTTTATTTAACTCCCAGAAGCATAAGAAAAAATAGTGCACCACTTATTTTTAGTCAAGGAAAAAAATAGAAATTTATTTCGAAAATTTTTCAATTTTCATCAAAAAAAATATTTTTCTCATTCCACTGTGCGCGTCACGGGGCCTTATAATTTTTTCTTCTTTACTTAACTCTCAGAAGTATAGAAAAAAATAGTGCACCACTTATTTTTAGTCAAGGAAAAAAATAGAAATTTTTTTCAATTTTCATCAAAAAAAATTATTTTTCTTATTCCACTGTGCGCGTCACGGGGCCTTATTATTTTTTTCGACTTTATTTAACTCCCAGAAGCATAAGAAAAAATAGTGCACCACTTATTTTTAGTCAAGGAAAAAAATAGAAATTTTTTTCGAAATTTTTTCCAATTTTAATAAAAAAAAATTATTATTCTAATTCCTAGTGCGCGTCATGGGGCCTTATTATTTTTTTCGACTTTATTTAACTCTCAGAAGTATAAAAAAAAATAATGCACCACCTATTTTTAGTCAAGGAAAAAAATAGAAATTTTTTTCGAAATTTCGTCCAATTTTCAGCAAAAAAAATTATTTTTCTCATTCCACTGTGCGCGTCACGGAGCCTTATAATTTTTTTCGACTTTGTTTTACTTCCAGAAGCATAAGAAAAAATAGTGCACCACTTATTTTTAGTCAAGGAAAAAAATAGAAATTTTTTCCAATTTTAATCAAAAAAAATTATTTTTCTCATTCCACTGTGCGTGTCACGGGGCCTTATTATTTTGTTGACTTTATATTACACTAAGAAATATAATAAAAAATAGTGCACCACTTATTTTTAGTCAAGGAAAAAAATAGAACTTTTTTTCGTAATTTTTTTTTTTATTACAAATTGATTTTTTAGAATTTTTTTTGCTCGTCATAATTTTTAGTTTAAATTTTTTTGGGAAATAGTAGAAAAAAATATTTTCATTTAAGAAAAGTAATTTAAAATTATTTTTTCATTGATTTATTTCTATCTTTTATTAACCTGATAATAGATGATTAAATCAGCATTTGTTTTTTTATTAGTTACATATCTCTTTAATAAGAACTATTTATTAGTTATATAATAATATATTTATACAAATAATACTAATTATATTGCAAATTTTATTTATTTTCTACTGAATATTATTTGATTTATTTGCTTTCCGTTGGAGCCGTTCGTTCATTCGCTCGTCTGACGTTGTCTTTCTTTTGTTTTATTGCCAACACAAAATTTTTAGAAATTAACTGTTTGCTGATAACTGGGTGCCAGCTTCAGCTTCATGTAAAAATTCTTTCTTTTGTTTATATAAGTAGAATAAAGTAGAAAAATCATTTGGACCCGCGACGTGTCAACGTAAATGTTATGAATTTTTAATACATTTTTTCCTTTTTTCGTGCCAAAAAATTTATTTTTCTCAATTTACTGTGCGCGTTACAATGTGTAATATGATTTTTTAACTTCATTCCAATTCCTGGAGTATATGAAAATATAGTGCCCCACTTATTTTTAGTCAAGGGAAAAAAAGAAATGTTTTAAACATTTTTTCCAATGAAATTTGATTTTTCTTGATTTTTTTGCCCGTTACAATTTCTACTTTGCTTTTTTGTTTTATTCTGCGTTAGGAAACATTGGAAAAAATTTTCTTAAAAGAAAATAAATTGAATTTTTTTTTTCTTTTATTTTATTGAAAACGCAAAATTTTTAAAAATTAACTGGTTGCTGAGAACTGGGTGCCAGCTTCAGTTTTATCATGCTTGAAACGAATTTTTGGTGTATAATTATTCCAAGTGTTATGTCTAACCTTATTATTATATTCCCTAAATTTTCTCGATTTAACTTTAATTTATAAAAATTAAAGTTGGGACGAGGTTGGATAAATGACAAGAAATAATTTTATTTGAACACAATACATTTGAAAAAGATCAAAGTTATGCAAACATGGAATGAACACAAGCTTTCTAAAATGAGTCTAAGCGGTTTGTCTCTCTGTACCTTGGCTCAGCGGGTGGTGGTCCTAGCTCGTGTTGCAGGAGAACAATGCGTCTGTTCGGCAATTATGCGTTAAGTGGTTGCAGGTTAATGATTTACGAGACTCGTAAATTATCTTCGTTCGATGGGTATTCAGCTTTTGTCACAACTCGAATGATGTTTTCTAACACCAAATTAGACTTCAAGATGAGTTGAATTTAGAATTTTCACGTAATTATTCAGGACAACTACTATACTGGGGATGAGACCGCTTATACGAAGAGAACCGCTTATGAAGATTGTAATTTTTAGACTAGTAGTCCAGGTGACTACTACTGACGATTACATCTTTAAGACTGACTTTTAGAAGATAGTGTAGCCCTTTTTATACTAGAACTTTTTGTCTTTTACCATGCATTATTAGAAAATGTTCTTTTAGCATTGAATTTTGGAAAAGTATTGTTGTGGACACTTGTGTTGATTCAGCTTTGAGATGGCACGTGTTCATATCCTGTTAGTAATATGTTTTCGTTAAATTTTTATGTTGTTTGTTAATTTATATAGTTATTACAATTTGTTATTAACTTGTTATTACAATTTGTTATTAACATGTTATTGCAATTTGTTATTGTTGTTTACAATATTATAACTTGTTATTAATTGTTATTTTGTTATAATTTGTTACAATTAATCAATATTATTTTGTTATTGTTGTTACAACTAATTATTACTATTTTGTTATTATTGTTACAATTAATTATTATTATTTATTGTTACAAATTGTTATTATCTAATTATTATTGTTGTTACACTTACTACTACTTGTTATTATTTTTACAATCAATTATTGTTATTATTTGTTATTATTATTACAATAGTTATTATTATTTTGTTATTACAAATGATTATTCGCTGTTATTGTTTAAATCTAATTATTATTTTATTATTCTTATTATTACTATTTTCATTAATTAATAATTGTATATAATTGTTAATAATAATGTTAATAACAATTATTTATTGTTATTCCTATTATTACTATTATTATTATTATTATTATTATTAAAAATATGTTACGATGACGTAACACAAGCATGGAATAATCGTTGAAAATTCAATTTATTTTAAATTATGGATTTTATTGTTTATCGACAAATGAATTTATCAATTCAAATTATAGAAATTGTTTTAATTAATTAATTTCACTTTTAATTTTGAACTGTTGTATTTTTTAATTAATTATAATTTGGGATAGTTAAATTTTTTATAAACAAAAAAATGAGAAGATTTCATTCTTTGATTTTCTATTAGATAAAATGTTTAAAAATTTACTTATTAAAAGTATTACCTGCATTGTTCATTGCATTTGGTCTGATTCAACGATGGAATTAAGTAGTGTGTCCAGGAATAAAAATCTATTGGTAGATTTTTAGGATGACATTTTTCGAATCTGCTTCACTTGCCTTATTGGGTGATCACTCCCATCTCTGTAGTATTCGTCGAAAAGATTCCGCAAAAAGCTAAAATGAAATATTAAATACACAATGCCATAAAAATTGAATTACTGTGATTAATAAAGTAATTAAATAAATGAATAATGAATGAAAAAGAGGAGAAGTTTCTTAAACTTGATAATTTTTAAATAACTAAATTAAATTATGAAAAAACAAAATTTGTATAAAGAAACAGTCAATTGTAAATTATCGAAGTGTCCTTGATTGGAATTAACCATTTGTTTTCCAAAAATCAACAGGAACCCACAGGAAAAAAAATACTATTTTCTTCGTAACGGCCTTTTAGAAAAGATGAAAACATGGTATCCTCGAAGCAGCAAATCTTCTTTTCAATACTTTTTAAATTATATTGTGCTGAAATAAATTTTAGATAAAAATAAATAATTAATTAATAAAAACTAATTTAAAAAATCAATATAATCTTATTTTTTTTATTTATTACTATATAATTTTCTATATTCTTATTATTTATTGAAAAATATTTCTGCTTTTCTTGCATAACCAGAAAAGTAAAAAATGATGTTTCCGCCACCGAACTTTGATTGAATTTCTGAAGAATATTGTTCAAAATGTTTGAAGTGCAGTTTGATGTTAAATGAGTAGATGTCGAAAGTAAATTTGTTGGACGAAATGTCTATTGAACTTCCCAGAGATTTGGCATCAGACAAATATATTGCTTATTGCCAAAATCCAGAGCAACTACTTTTGATTCAACTTGATCGAAGAAAATAATTTTCGTTTTTAGTGGAGATGCTGCAACTTTGAATATGTTTTTCATTTGTACACTCTCAACAAAAAAAGGCTCAATTCGTATTTCATTTACCACAAATGAACAACTTTCACTCGTTCGAATAGTTTCAACAATTTGGGCAATGGAGCCGTCTTTTGCTTGAAAAACTGAGTCATTGTAGTTTTCATTTTGAGTGTATTTTGCTGAAGTGTAAATACTTCCGTTGACAACACACCGTAAAAAAGTTTCTTCTTCGGGATAATCTTCTGACAAATACGGATTGAAAAAGCGTATGATGCTGCTTGACATTGCACTGGCAGTAAATCGTTTTTCTGTGATACACGAATTACAAAAGTTGCGCACAACAGAAGGCATGTCATCTCTGCATCGCGTAAATTGGTACAATAATCTTTGCAATGACTTGTTTGCCATTTGCTGATCAACTCCTTTTGGTCCATTCACGTACTGCTTTAAAATGAAGATGAAACTTTCGAACGGGAAATCAGAGTTTGTCCAAAAAGGTCCATTTTCAATGACTTTCATCACTGCGTGGCTCAATAAATGCATATTGAATGTCATTGCTTGAATTTCATGTTCTTTTTCTATGTAGCCAAGGAAATCTAATAAATTTTGTTCCGTTTCCATGAATTCTTGCCTATTTATATTTGTCTTATAGAGAGTGTACATTGAATTGACAAAATGTGCGTAATTCTGGAGGAATCCACTAGGTAGGTTGACTTCATGGAGAATAGGCACGCTGTAGTAAAGCATATAAGCTTTCCAATGTTTTGTTTTCCACGTTGATTTTTTGGATAATTTAAAAGGAACTCTGTGGACTTCGTGAGGTGGCTTAATCTGCATCAACATGTCGTCCATTTTTTTTCTATCCGCAGGAATTATCTTCGGTTTTATTAAATCTGCGACCTGTTCTGTAACTCCTAAAATGCCCGTGTGCATCGCATCCAAGCTAAAGCTGCGCGTCATATCAATATTGGGAAAATCGTTGAATGTGCAGCTGCCTTTAACTCCATTATATATTGTGTTGTACTTTTCGGCAATTTTAACATCTGCCATGTGCGATTCGTGTGTTCGCATTTCTGCTAAAATGCACTGAATCAACGGAAATTTTACATAATTCGCATAAAAACCACGTTGATAGCAATAAGGGCAACTGTAGTAACCGTTGTGCATCATGCTATTTCTTAAAAGCGCACGAGCTGGTGTATCAGCAATTACACATAACGGTGTGAATGTAATAATTCTCTCTGCAGAACCTTGTGGAAACATATACTTCATTCCTTTTTCATGTAAAGGCAAAACTTTTTCTTTAAATTTTTAAATAAATAAATCAATTAAATAAGGTTTTGGTTCCTTTAGAACTACCATGAGACCTACTAAAATTAGATGTTTAAATCGGATTTCTGGCAGTAAATCATTCAAGATAATAGAAAAAGGCCAAAAGCTTCTGGTGCACCATCTGTACTGATATTATAGGTGAGTGTATTTGGAAAGTTAAGTTGCGTTTCAGTATATAATGCGCTGTCATGAATGTCACAAACATTGTGGTTCTCTTCTTTTTTCTCAGTGCAACTAGTAATTTTATTGAATATGCTTTGTTTTATAATTTTATTCTCCAAAAGTAATTTTAACTGATATTCAAAATCTATCGTAAGAAAATACTTTGAGCTACTTAATGAAATTTTATTTTTTGATTCGCAAGCAGGGCAAATTTTTTCGTGCTGCTTGATTTCCGATTTGAAACACGAGTGGAGTATCTCCTTTTCGCAATCCTGACAATAATAGTTAAAAGTAATTTTATCCTCAGGAGGATTTAAAGTTTTATTTATTAAATAATTCGAGGCATTCAAATCTTTAAAAAATGGTCCTGCTAAGATTTTTACCAATTCAATCATTTTAGTTCTTGCATTTTCTGTTACATTAAATTCAATAAAATAGCCAAGTAACATTTCAAACACCTCATTTACTTTTAAGCCTGACTGTGGAAACATTAAGACATTGCTAAACTTGAAACCAGAGCTTGAGGTGGTGTTTTCTTTAGTTGTTGAATCTGAGCAAGTTTCAAAGTTCCTTTTTTCAAAAACTGTGTGCAAGTTTTCCGAAATATTTTTCTTTTAATTGTATTGAATTTCTTCGCATTTTAAGTGCTTTTCAATGTCTTCATCAACTTCGCCAAGTAATGCAGCTTCATTTATTTCATTCAATTTTTTCGAAAAATCCGTTTGCAAAATATCACATGACACGGTTTCAGTATATTTGTCTTTGTCAGGTGCTTCACGCAAGCAGCCGGCAGAATTTGTAATGTTGTTTTGTAAAGTACCTAAGGAAAAAATAAATATAAGAAAAAGCAAATATTTGAGAATAGCATGATAAATGAAAAAAATTTTTTTTAATAATAAAAAGTTTTCATGTCTTAAGGCTTAAAAACATAATAGTTTGACTAATCGAAACAATGAAATTTTTTTGTTTTAAAAAATTTAGAAAACTTAAAAAATCCATATAAAGAATTATACAATATTTTGCATATTTCAATTCCTCACCGAGGAATTATTGTATTTTGTTTGTCAATAATAATTTACAAGTTTAAATTACAAAAAAAAATTTATAGATTATCATATGTTTAAGAAAGCTTAATTTACTTTTGGAAAAATTAAACAAAATTTCATTTTTTAATTACGATATTTAAGAAACAAATTTCAAAGAAATGTATAAACTAATTTTCTTTTTTTAGGGCAGATAAAAATCATGCTTTTAAAAAAATCAAAACAATCCGTTTATTTCATGTAAATCGGATTATTTTTATTTCAATCAATTTTTAAACAATTTTTCAAATACCTTATTATTTTGAAGTACTTTGTTTATTTTATATCAAAGTTAATAATAATAATTTTTATAGGGCTGCAAAATTACATTTTCTAAATTTCTTGAAATCTCTTGACTATAATTTTTCATTTTCCCTGATTAACAATTTTTAAAATTAATCAAAATTCTGTACTGATAATTAAAAATATTATAACTTTCAATTTAATTATTTTTTCTATTTTAATAAACATTCACACAAAAATTTAATTATTTGAAACAAATTTTAATGACATTAGTTTCAAGAATTTAATTTGTTTCAAAACAATTCTTCGTTAAAATCAAAATATGTACAAAAAAGTTTGAATTATCTTTATAAATAATACTATTTTTCTCTGAAATTCAATTATTTAGAAAAAATTTTATAAAATTTTTTTATCAAATTTTTCAAAAAGTAAAATTATTTAAAAAATTTTTATTAAATGTTTTCCTAAAGAATTCAATTATTTCATTTCTTAAAATAATTGAATTTTCGAAAGGTTTTTAATTACTATCTTTAAAAATTTAAATTTTGCATATTTTTAAAGAACAATTCTGTAGAATTAATGGTTTTAAAAAATTTACTTGCTACTTTTTTTACTGTAACTTCTTTCAAAATTAATTTTCATCATCATGATTATTTTTTTTAGAATTTGTATCTAAATTCTTCTTTAAATCAAATAATTTTAATAATTTTCAAAAAATTTCTTTTACAATTTTCAAATCCATTTGTTTAGAATACTTAATTTTCCGAAATTTTAAATTTTAAATTTTCATGGTACAAATTTATAAAAAAGATTTCTGATTATTTTTTTTGAAAAATTTCTATAATTTTTTATTTCTTAATTAGAATTTAATGTTAATTAATTGCATTAATGTTAAAGTGTACCATAAATAGTTATTCCGTGGGACTTCATTTATTGTGATGACGCATGTGGAGACATTTTCATTAACTATTTATACAAAAATAATCATTTCGAATAAATTAAACAAATATTTTTCATTTTTTAACGATTTTTTATATTTATTAAATATAAATACTTAATAATATAATATGATATATAAAACTTAAAAATTAAATACTTAAAGTCCTTATCTGTAGTTGGAAAATGATTAGTGAAATTAATTTGAACTCAACTACTTTATAACGATCGTCAGATATAGAATATCTAGTCGGCAACTAGCAATTGAAACTAGCTGCTACCCCACACGTGTAAAATTAATAATTCCTTTTAGTTTTCTAATAAAATTGATTTTTAAAATATCTGGTGTAGAAAATTGGTTTACTTGCTTGTATACCTATCCTATTATTAACCTAAAATGCACGCATGACACTAGACTGAATTTTCTAACGTGATTTTTCTCAGAATCCAAGGTTTGTTAAGCCATTTCATATGGCTAACATAGCCATAACCCATTTCTACATGGGTCATAATATTATTTTAATTTTATTTAAAAGAATAATTTTAAATCTTTTAAAAATTTTTAAGAATAATTTCAGTTTTCGTAAAATTTGAAGAAACGAAATTTATAAAATATATTTAAAATAATTGAATTTTGGAGAAAAATTGTGTTATTTATAAATATCATAAATTTTGAATATAATATTTGTTAATTTTTAATCATAATTTTATTTGTGCGAAGAATTTATTACTAAAGAATTTATTACTTTTGAGAATAATTAAATTCTTAAGAGTTGCTAATTACCATTCGTATACGATCCTTAAATTTTGAAGTGTCAAATAAACGAAATATTGTTTATTGAAGATGCAGGCTTCCCACTCTATTATAAGTTTTAAAAAGGAGGAAAACGTAGCTTCGGTGACAAAAAAAAAGAATTAAAGAATTTCATCAAAAAGTATTTAAGAAATCGAATTTTCAAAGTATTTTAATTTAATAATTGATAAATAATTAAATTTTATAAGGATCACATTCTAATGTATTCACGTTTCTTAGTGCAAAGATTAATAATTAAAATTTTTATTAGTTAATTTTTAAGAAAATACACACTTCAAATTTTTTAATAAAATTGAATTTTCGCAGTTTTTTTTGAAAATTTTGAAAAATAAGATTTTTTAATTCTGTTATTTCAAGACAATTGAATTTTTATAAACAAATAATTAAAAACTTTTGATGTAATTGAAATTTATTTACATTCTTTTAAAAATAATTTACTTCTTTTAAAGAATTTTATTTAAATTTTTCTAAATAATCAAGGGAAGTTAGTCACCGTAAAATTATAATTTTATTTTTACAAATTTATTCCCAATACATTCAATTATTTTCTTAAATAGTAAAACTTTGGAGAAATTAAATTACTTTTAGGAATTTATTAAAATTTATTAGAAAAGTTCAATTATTTCTATAAAAAACAAAACCTAATTTATATTCATCACAAGAATTCTATTATTTTCCAAAATTTTTCTTAATTCAATAATTTTTATGTCTACTATTTTAATAAAATTTACAAAAAGTATTCAATTATTTACAAACAATGTTGACAAAATTTTACACGAATATTCAATTATTTTCTAAAACAATGAAAATGTTATAGGAATTGAATTATTAAAAATAGTTTATCCAAATTTTTTTTAATATCAATTATTTAAGATTTTTTTTTATAAAATCTTCGAAATAATTCAATTTCTTTCATAAATAATAAAACTTATTGGAGAAATGGAATTATGTTTAATATAATTTTAATCAAACTTGTCGAAAAATGCATTTATTTTTAAAAATGTTATTAAATTTTGTCTAAAGTATTAAATTATTTCAATTATTTTTATAACTAGCAACATTTTTGCGATTTACTAAATTTTCTTGAATATTATGTTTCAAAAATATTCTTCATACAAGAATTCAATTGTACAAACATCTGATTTTATTAATAAGGATGGTAAATGATATTAAAAAATATTAATTCATAGCATTAAAATTATTTTTCAATTATTAATAAATAAAATAGATACTGCAGAAATTCAAGAATACCTGTGATACGATACTTGGATTATGCTACTGGGAAAAAACGTTGATAGTAAAATGTTTTACTATTTTAATTCTAGATTTAACTTTTAGAGATTTTTGGAGCATTGTAAAGGCAAAAGTTAAACAGGGTATATCTATTATTATTTCTGTTTTACAAACTATCCTGTTTTTCCCAGCTTTGTCAAAATTTTATAAGGTGTATTTTTTTAATATAAATTTTCTTGATATGTATTAACGATAAATGAAACTTCAAATAACTACAAAACTTCACATAATTTATGAAAATACTCTTTGATGGGTTTTTGTTTTCACTAATACCCGTGCAGAAATTGCCCTACTTTTCCCCATTTGAAATAGGGCGTTGGTGAGGCACTGGCTAGAAAAATCTGTCAAGTAAAAACTGGACAGGTAGTATCAGGAAACTAGATAGATTTTCTAACCAGTAAATCTAAAAATGAAATATTGACGCGCATGCGTAAAAAACATATCATTAAATTTAAACTAGTCAGTCCCTGATTACTGCCTCATCAGTAATTTCGCGCATGCTTGATACAGCATAAGTTGATATGTATGTAAACTGGATGGAAACATAACCAAACGACTTGTTTATTTTGTGAACAGTTATTTTCAATTTAAAAAATGGAAAAAGGGGATATATTAAAGAAAAGAAAACAGGATCAAGTACGTCTTCGAGTGAAGAGGCATCGTGCTTTGAAAGAATGAAAGAGTCCTGCGAAAAGAATCAGAACTTACTTGAAATTTCAGGAGGTAAATATACACAATCTATTACATTTTGATCTCTTGGTTCTAAAAATTTTTTAAACAATTTACAGCATTTTCATAAAATTTTAGAGCAAAATATTTTAATAGATAATAATAGTAAACTATTATAAATCATAATATAAATAATCATTAAATAATTATATATTAGGGACCAGTGAAATCTCAAATCATAAAAATTCATGTTATCCTTTTTTGTGCGTACTGCTGCTGAAAACAATAGTGAGATTCTGGTAAGGTTCTTATGAGGGCCTTCTATTCTGGTGGGGGATTAGAGAGGCAATCTAGTTAGTACCTCGCGAGATTGCTCTTGTCAGGGTCCGATTACTTAAGCGTTATACTTAAGCGTTACACAATTGATTGGGTCCGCGCTATTTTGCCCCACAAGGACCCTATCTTCAATTGGGAAAATAGTCAGTACCTCACAAGTTTCCAAGTTGAATTTCTAAACGGGTACTTTTAACAGGGGTTCTACCAACTGGAACAGGGTTGCCACAAATATTAAATTTAATTTTTCCCTCATTTCCAGACTAAATTTTTACTTTTTCCCTAACTCTAAAGAATATTCTGATTCACTCTAAAAATTTTTAGATAATCAAGAAAAAATGTTCTATTACATTTATTTACAAATTTAAAATTATTCAAAATCATCAATAACTTTTTTTTAAATAAATATTTAATCATTACACAGGCACACAAAAAATAAAAAGTTTTTTGGCCGAGACAATACAATAGTATATTCCCATGTACTTTGGCCCGCTGAATCCGAACCTGAAGTCAGAATTGCCAAATTGGTTCTTTTTTTTGAGTTATACTCAAAAAACGACTCAAAAACCAAATCAAAATAAAAAAAACAAAAAATTTTTTTTATTACACTATAGTAGTATTTTTCCATGCATTTTTTAACGCTGAATCCGAATTTGACTTCAGAATTAATAGATTTACTCAAAATGTTGAGGTAAACTCAAAAAACCACTGAAAAAACCGAATTGAAATAAAAAAATTCAAAAAATATTATTTTAACACTACAGTAGTATATTTTTATGTGGATTTTCTCACTGAATTCTAATTTTCAGTCAGTATTGAAAGAATTACTCAAAATTGTAAGATAATCTCAAAAAACGACTCAAAAAACCAAATTAAAAGTAAAAAAACTAAAAATTTGATTTTAACACTACAGTAGTATATTCTATGTAGGTTTTCCCGCTGAATTCGAATTTAAAGTCAATATTGAAGCAATTGCTCACAATTTTGAAATGAACTCAAAAAACGACCCAAAAACCCAAATTAAAATCGAAAAAAAATTTATATCACTACAGTACTATTTTTCCATGCATTTTTCACGCTGAATCTATACTAATGTATTCTCATGTATAGTATTTCACGTTAATTTCGAAGTGACATTCTCAAAGTGGCTCAAAATGTTGAGTTCCATTTTTTTTGTTGGTTTTTTCAAATATCTCGAATTTTGAGCCATTTTGAAATTTTTAATTTTAAATCCGGATTCAGCGGAAAAAATACATAGAAAAATACTACTATAGTGTCATAAAAAAAATTTTTTTTTTATTTTGATTTGGTTTTTGAGTAGTTTTTTGATTATAACTAAAAAAAGAACCAATTTAACAATTCTGACTTCGGATTCGGATTCAGCGGGCCAAATTACATGGAAATATACTATTGTAGTGTCTCGGCCAAAAAACTTTTTATTTTTTGTGCGCCTGTGTTATTATTTTTCTGTATAAATTAAAATTCTTTAAAACATGCAAATTCAAACCTTTTTAAATTGAACAACTTATAAGAATATTTTTACAAAACATAAAGATGCTTCATGTTTTGTAATAATTTAAATTTAAATTACCATAACATTCTTCAGAATAGGTTAATTATTTACAAAATTTCTAAAAAAATCCTTCTCAAGAATTCAATTATTTTTACAAGCAGTAAAATTTCTAAAAAAAATTAAATTATTTTTAAAAAATGTAATCAAATTCGTGACAATAATTTAATTACTTTTATAAATAATAACAAATCGATTATCCGTTAATTCATTTTTAAATCAATTTTTATTAGAAAATTCTAGAAAAATTCAATTATTTAAATTTAAAAAAAAAATTTATTGAATAATAGAATGTTCTTTGTTAAAATTTAATTCTCATAAAGAATTTTATCAATAAATTTTTAAATATATGAATTTAATTTTAAAAATTTTAATAAAATTTTTAAGAATAATTACATTTTTCGAGGAATTTGATTAAAATTAGAGGTGTGCATTTAATCGAGTCGAATCGAAAATTATTCGACTCGACAACAGAAAACTCGAGTCGGGAATAATTCGAATCGAACTAGCCAATTCGAAGTTTCGAATTGGCCGATTCGAATCGAACAAGCCAATTCGAAATCGGAGTTTCGAATTGTACAACTTAACTCGGTTATTTAATTCGCACAATCATTTGACAGAAATCCTAACCTAAAATCTTTTTTAAATCGATTGTTCTTTGAAAATTTTCAAATCCATTACTTTACAATATTCAATTTTACGAAATTTCAAGTATTCCTAAATTCTTCAATGAAATAAATATTAGAAAATAAAAACTTAAATTAATATTTGCAAAATTCAATTAAACTTTTTCAAAAACGAATTGTTTTTTAAAAATTTACGCTATAATGCTTTTAATATTTAATTGTAATCTAAAATTTTAACTAAAATTAATTTTTAAATAAATTTTTATAAGATAATTCTAATAAAATTTTAGGAATGACATTTTTCGAGAAATGCGATTAAAATTTCATTAAAAATAATTGAAATTCTGCAAAGAGTTTTATTATTTTCGAAAGTAATTGAATCCCTAAGAAGAATTTTATTATTTATGAGAATAATTGAATTTCTGTAAATGTATTATTTTTACAAAAATATTTTATTTTCTGCAATGACATTCATTCTAATTTAAGACAATAATTAAGTTCATTACAGAAATTTTGTAAAATATTTTCAAAATAATTGAATTACTGCGAATTCTTTCATTAAAATTATGCTAATATTTAAAATATCCTTATAAGAATTTAAATTAATTTAAAATATTTGCATTTTTTCGAAGATTTTATTAAAGTTTAAAAAAAATTATATTTTTTCTGCAGTTTTTTTTAAGTATATAATTTTAGAAGATAACTATAAATTCTTATGAGATATACTCTATAACGAATTAAAAAATGAATTTTTTCGTGGAATTTTTAGAAAATAATTGAATTTTTTCAAAAATTTTACAATTAAAGAAAACAATTAAATTTTTTTGAAGTATTTATTGCAATTTTAGAAAATAATTGTATTTATTTGTAAAATTTTATTAAAATTTTGTTTAAAAATAATTTAATTTTACGAAGATTGTTATTATTTTCAATATGTTCGATATTCAATATTTTCAATATTTCCGAAAATTGAAATACATACACAAACAAGGTTCAAAATTATAAATTAAAATTCCCCAAAAAATTATTTTTTTTAATTATCCAAAAATTCTTTAATTGTTCTTGAAACATTAAATTTATTTATTTATTAAAAATTGTGCAAAAGATTTGCAAAATAAGTTTTTTTTCCTTATGTAATATAAACAATAAGCGAAATATTTCCTTCACTTTCAACAAGTTTCTAAGTAATAGGTAGCTACACTGTAAAAAAAAGGTCTGAATTTTGCTATTCGAACAGTAGAATTACACGAGTCTTTAAAAATTATTTTACAAGATCATGTGATTTCACTGCACTCAGCATGACAATATTAATGGTGTTTGAGGTTAGAAATACAAAATTCTGTAAATTTACAGTGTTGTGAAGAGCGATTTTAAATGGCGCTGCAAAATTACAATTCGAATGTAAATTCACTGTGTACAGCACAGGTTTTTTTCCTCGCATACAGGGTATGCTATTTTACGGACGTGTGTAAAATTACATTTCTAATTAAATTTACATTTTGAAAATGTAAATATCATGAATTTTGTGAATTTACTAAATAAAACGTAAAAAAGCTATTTTTCATATGTAAAACTAAAATCACATACTGAAGTAAACAAATAGCTGAATAATTAAATTTCTTTAATATTATAATTATAATTTTATCTTTAATAAAATAGCTCAATAATTAAATTTCTTTAACATTATAATTCTAGAATTTTTAATTGACTGGTTTCGTTTTACACTTATTAATACTATAATTTATATGAATATATATTAATTCGTTTCGTATGTCGTCTTGTTAACAAAGTGACTCGATTAGTTGAATTTATGTCATTGTGATATTTCCACCAACATTTTGACAGGACATTCTACACTGAGAAAAAAAATTATTTGATTCAAACAAATTTTGTTTAAAACAAACTTAAAATATCTTTGCTATACAGTCAAACATATTTAAGTTTAGTTCAAACATATTTTCTGGTTTAGTTTAAAAGATTATATATTGAAATCAAACATAAATTGTGATTGATTTTAAATTATCTATAGTTAACTTTTAAGTTTGATTCAAACATAAAATTTTTAAACATAATTTTTGTTTAAACCGTAACAGAAAATATGTTTGAATTAAATATAATTTTTCAAACAAATAATACTTTTGAATCAATGCAGTAGATATTTTCTATATATTGAGATTAAACTTACAAACTAATTTCAATTAAACAAAATCGTCTAATATTATTTTTGTGTTTCATTTAAGTATAATGTTTTCTCAGTGTAGTATGTGTTAAAAAATTAAAAATTCCAAGTTCGTGAATAGTGTAGTGGTCAGTGTTGCGGATTTATAATTTAGAATATGCTTTAGGTGTTAGGTTTCGCATCCCCTCGTCGTCAAATATTTTATTTATCATAAGTTATAACTACATTTTTATGTGAATTCACTTATTTCTTTGTAAATTTACACATTTTTTGTGCTTTCACATTCTTCTGTAATTTTACAATTCGCTTGTAAATTCACCCCAGGTGAAAATAATTCGTCCGAATTTAGAGCAGTAATTCATATAAAATTCGTCCGAAATTAAATAGAAGTTCAGACGAAATATTTATTGAATTCGTGCGGCGTTTTGAAACAGAATTTCGTGCGAATTTCGAGTGAATTTCTTATGGTTATGGTATGCAATTCGATCGAAATTGCACACGGAAATTTTATGAGAAATGACGCACATTTATTTTTCTACTTTACATGATATGAATTGAAAGTTGTAAATTCTTTGTGAGTAATGTTAAAAACATTACAAGAAAAGATTTGAACAGAATTTTTTAATTTAACTAAATTAAATTAATTATTGCTGCAAATTAATTATAAAATCTCGTACGATTTTCAGGCGAACTTCACATGAAATTCCAAGCCGACTTTTATTTAGTTTAAATAATTTCATATATTTTGAATTTTTCGTGAATTTTGAACAAAAATTCAATAGCTTTGATTTTATTTGTTCAAATTTTCACATTTTTAGGAATAATTTGAAGAATGAGTAAAATATAACGCGAAATACAACTTAATTTATTCTGCCTTTTTATTAATAAATTTTACTAATAAAGTTTAAAGTGATGATTAAATTTTGGTTGAAACTTCATTTGAGATAAAATTTTAAAAAAGAATAAAAATTGCATTTTGAATATTTCAGAAATTAGCGGTCCTAAATTGCCCATCACTTTTTTTCGCTTGAGTATTAAGCTGCGGTTACACCTCTGCAGGCAGCCTGCCTGCCTGCAGGTTGTCATGGTAACGTACAAGTGTAAGAGAGTCAGTGACATCAAACTTCTCCCTTACTCTCGTTGCTCCTGCCTGTGCAGGCAGGCAGCCTGCAGAGGTGTAACCGCAGCTTAAGGAATAAATGCATATTTTTTTCATTTACGCAGAAATTTGACAAATTTGATACATTTAGAAGAATAAATACGCATTATTTAATTATTTTTGTTTAGAAAATAAAGCATCCAACGTGAAAAAGTTTCCGGGAACATTTTTACGTGGGATTGTTTTATTTTATTTATTTGCAAAATAATAGGTGGCCAACTTAGGACCACTGCATATTTTTACAAGTTTCAAATTATTACATTTAGAGCTGTGCAAAATAAATTATATCATGGTTTATCAATATATCATGCCTTAAAATTATAAATTCGTCCAGTATACCATATCTGAAAAACGCAGGGTGGCCAACTGAGGCCCACGGCCAACTTAGGATCACTCTCTCCTAATTTTATCTCTTATACTTCTCGGGTAAAAATAATTTTACCTGATTTCGTATGAAATTCTATAGTAATTACATGTGGACATGTTTGAATTTTTTATATTATTATATTCGTTTTATATTAATTTTCTAAGCTAAACAGATCCATACGTAATTATTTTTTTATACAAAATTTGCAAGAATTTTTGGGTAGCTGTATGCAAAAAAAAAGTTTTCCGGGTGAAAATAATACATTCTAATTTAATACGAAATTCTTCATCAGTTTCTTAAGAAATTATTTATAAAACTCATGGGAATTCATTTGTCACTTTTGAAACCTATTGCAAATAATTGTTTTTCAAACTTCGTACGAAAATCCATATGGATATTCGTACAAATTTGACTACGAATTTCTTAGCGAGAAATTGCTTTGTTAAAGAAATCAGCTTAAATTTTCAGAAGTAGGTAAAACGTAAAACAAATTTTTTTAAGAACGTTGATTTTAATGAGCTTAAATTCTAAGCAAAAAAAATTAGCGTCTTAAACATGTTAATCTATGATTAAAAAATGCATTTTTTCTTAAATTTCTTCTTATTTACAATATTATTGTTAATAACAAATATCAGATGTTTACATATTTTTCCATTTGTTTACGTCTACATGACGATACCAATTTTAAAAAACTCCACATTCATTTATAAATTATTAATTAAAATAAACGAAAATTATTAAAATATTAGTGGGATACTGAGAGCCCAGTATGACGCAAAGCAATATCTTTCACGCACTCTGTATAGCCAAACAAAACATTTTTTCAGTCTTTTCACTAATATATATATATATATATATATATATATATATATATATATATATATATATATTGTATAATCAGTCCCCAAAATTATGTCACACAAGAAATTGTTATTTTTAATAAAATGTAGTTATCCAATTAATGAATATTGTCAGTTTCGTATTGTCGATAAAATGAAGTTGATTGTACTATACGTCAAATAAAAATTATTACTATTAGAAAATTAGTGAAAAAGTGAAAGTGACGTAAAAAAGAAAAAATTAAATTGTTTTAAAAACTATTTTTTAGGGCGAAAATTTAAATTTCAAAACAATTTTTAAATATAAAATAAGTTTGGAACCGGGCAAATATAATTCTTCCCCTGCACTTCCATATACACACAAATCTGTGAAATTTCGTTTGTGTCTATTACTGTTAATAAATTAGAGTTTTCTTTAACTATTTGTAATACATCTAATTGCCTAGGGAAAGCATTTTCAGTCTTTAGTTCCGATACAATTGTGAACTCTTTAGCTTGCGATTTATCAACTATAAACTGATCAATTTGAACAAATTTACCATTTTTCAACAAAGCATAAGTGTTATTCGAACGATTACGTTTTAATTTTTTCGAAGAATATAAACATCTATCTTTAATCATTCGTTTAAAATAAACTGATTCGGGAGATAATTGTAATTTCTCTTTCCAAACATTTTGCACGGATACTTCCTTTCCAAAATATCTTATGTCGGAGAGTTTGTAAGTCTTTTTAGTGTTTTTTTCTTCCAAGTTTTTACAGAAAGTTTGAACGCGTTTGGAGCTTATTGGCAATACTTTTTCTGATAATACTTTGTTACCACGTTCCATTGCTACTGATCGACTTATTTGATTGCATAACCCTCTTGCACAATTGATATTCTTCAATATTCGACCGTTACCTGATTCAAATACGAAACCAGAATGAGCCCATGATGGACCCCAATCTGAAATAGATTTAATCCAATGTAACAATTGATGTAAATTGTAAGTGAACACTTGATCTGTGTAAAGTTCTTCACAGGAACTTAAAAACTTTGATGCCAAGTCATACATGTTTTCTAAATCGGATCTTGTAATTATTGGTTTTTGAGAGATGTGAAAAACTTCTACAAGAAAAATCCAGTGTCGCAAAAATTTCTTTTCAATAAGAATAGAGAGTATAGGCACACTATAAAAGAGTAACCAATTCTCCCACTCTTTGGCTTTCCAAAATTTTCTATCTCGTATCGGGCGTGAAAGACGCATTACTTGATTAGGAACTTGGAATGCATTTAACAAAGAATCAATTACATCTAATTCAGTTTCAGAAAAAACAGATTGGAGTGGTGAACTTGAGCGATCAATGAAGTAATTTAAAAACTGCTTTGCTATTCCCAATCTGATGAAATGCATATCATCTGGTACAAATCCGTTGATAATATCGAATCGGTTTAAATTTATTAGTGGTGAGACTCGTGTTACTCCGAAAACAGAAGTGCCAGTATCAACAGCATCTCTCATGAAGTTTAGTGAATTCTCCAATGTTCTTTCTGGAGGTACATCTTTTAGAAGTGGATACCTTAATGTACCTCCAGTTCCACAAATATTACGAACCCAAACCCCTGAGTGCAGGCACCAATTGCAACCGTATTTTCCATTAAATTGAATAAACCCCTGCATTGGAGCCCTTGCGATAGTATCGACGCAACAGCATACGACATACGGTTTAATAATTCTGTTGTTTCCTAGAACTGTACACGGGATACCAATTTCTGTCAATTTATTTATTTCTTCCACAAATGAGTTTAAAAAAACACACATATCAGGCTTATTTTTGCCAAACCATAGGCCAAAAAGGACAGTTTTCGAGGATCTAATATGTAATGGAGTTTCATTTATCACCATTTGAATTGGCCAAATTGAGTATGTGGAACTTTCAAATACTGGTGCACCATCGCTGTTGAAAGTTATAGTGCAGTAACTATTCCTTTCAGAAGGATCGAGACTTTTTACAAATTTGCGATAACCTTTCCCATCGTACATATCAGAATATATACCTGGTTGGTGAACTCTTCTACTTACAACTTCATCATAATATTCGTCGTTCGCTTCAATCAAATTTTTTATCTCTTCGGATATGTTGTAAGTAACAAAAAAATTTGTGTAATTTTTATCTTTAAGATTAATCAATTCGCCGCAAATGTTACATTTTTTTTTACAGTCTGTATATTTATATGTACCTATATATGATCCACACTTTGTACAAACAGAATGGAGATTAGCAATGTCACGAGAAAAAAACATTTGATCGACAAGATATCGAGTGTCAGGTAAAAATGGTTTCGAAAACATTGAGTTAATCATGCTAAACATGTTTGTAACGGCAACATGTGACAGTGAAAATCTCAATGCATATTTTACAACCATCATGACAATTTCTGCTTGACTAACATTAATCGATGTTCCAACAGTCTGAAAAAAACTTTCCTCTTCCAGCTTTTCATATAATTTAGCAGTTTTTGTGTTTGCTTGGATCGATTCTTCTGAATCTTCGGCTAACTCGTACTCTTCATCGATATCGTCCGCATTGTACTCTTCATAAATGAATTGTCTCCAATTATCATCCCACTCCTCATCTGATTCCTCTTCTACTCTTTCATCGTCATGGTGACACTGAAAGTGATTTCAATCAATTATATTCGAGTTGAAATAAGAAAAATTTATTTAGTTTTTTTATGATCTTATACACTGAAAGAATTTTGGACAGGCAGCAGGCTTTACATGAGTGCCGCTAGAGCTCGCTGCCTCAATCTCGCAGTTCACCTTAAAAAAGGGAGCATCTACTCCCGAAAGGTAAAGGGCCAGTCCCATGTGAGCGTGAAAACGGGAAGCGGAAAACGTTTAGCCAATAACAACTTACGATTCAGTGGAAATCATTCTAAAAGAAAATTCTTATTGGTTGAACGTTTTCCGTTTCCCGTTTCACGCTGACATGGGACGGCACCTTAAGCAGTGATTCCTCAGGGGCAGCTGCTCACCTTTCGGGAGTAGATACTAGCTTTTTTGAGGTGAACTGCGAGTCGTCAGCAAGGACCTTGAATTTCGGGCATGAAAAGCCAGCAGCCTGCTCAAAATTCTTTCAGTGTACAGTAAAATATATTTTGTGAAAGCATATAAGTGAATTACTTTTGAAACAAAGGAGATAAATAATAACTAATAACCATAAAACATACATTTCATGTTAAAGAAACACCCCTAGTATTTTTTACCAATACCTGCTTCTATTTTTTAATTTGTTATTTATGATATAAAAGATACTTTTTAAAAGCGTTCTCTTTACTATGTTAACAAGTCGGCATTAGTTAACTGTGTTTACAAATGTTATGAATTAGCAATTATATATTTTTCCCCAGATTAGTGTTAAATATTTTTAAATTAAATAGAAAATAGAATTTAAAGCAAAGTTAGTGCTTTAACTTATCCGTGTAGAAATTTAACCATGGCCCTAATTGGGGCTAGATCTGGCGTCCCTATTATTGACATGTAACACGCCGTAATTAATGTTTTTTTCCGAAGGCGTCACTTCAATGGCTCATATCTCAGAAAGTTTTGGATAAAATTTTTTTTTCTCTTATTAAATTAAAGCCTTTTGTATGTACTTTTATGTAATAAATAATATTTTTAAAAAAGTTTTATGGTTTATTAAGAAAAAATTCTTCAAAAAGGGACTTCTTTTTAACGTTAAAGCTGGTGTTCCTACCCTAACCTTATAAACTAGATTCTGAAAATTAAAAACATAATTTTTAAAAAATTTCTTCCACAAAAAAACTAGATCTAATTTAATATTCTAACTCATCTCTAAAATAAATTTTCATAAAACTACCTATAAATACGACGGGAAAACAACTAAGGATTTTGGTGTACACATAATACAATAATTCAGGTAATTCAAGATAAGTCTAGGTAATTCACAGTAACTCGCGGTAATTCGTGATAAGTCAGGTAATTCAAGGTAAGTCTAAGTAATTCACGGTAATTCGTGATAATTCAGGTAATTCAGCAGAAGTGTACACAATAATTCATTAGTTGAAGACCTCCACGGAATAACGATCTATGGCACATTTTGACATAAATGTAATCGTAATGAAAATATGTCCACGTATTATAGAATTTTGAGCCTAAATGAATGAAATCGTGTAATGAAATAAATAGAGAATATAATTTATTGGTTTTCATTAGATATTGTGATTGCAATAACGATTTATGGCAATTTAATAGCACATTCGGGTATATGCTCTAGAGTGCTCCAAGATTGCTCCGACCAAGAGTAATGTGTTCGGGTTCACAACTCTGCTCCGTGGCGAGTCAGGTAGCGTATTCGATTTGAAATCATCGACCCGGGAGCAGGTAGAAAAGCGAATTCGTGTTAGATGCTCTGCTTTCAGTCAAAGCAATTATCGTATTCGGGAACAAAATATTGCTTTAAAGCAGAGCAAAAAACGTATTCGGATTTTTCCAAATATCCGCCCCAGGGTTAATATAGAGCAAGAAATCTTGCCCCGTATATTTCGACGGAGCAGTTGCAATAATTTTATAACCTGTTACTGCGCAAGTCATTAATTTAAAAATTTGTTTAAAAATCATAATATTTTTCGAAGAATTTGATTTAAATTGTATTAAATTGAATTAAAAATAATGCAAGTTCTGCTATGAGTTTTATTATTTGTGGAAATAATTTAATTCCAAAAAAGAATGTTATTAATAAAAATAATTGAATCTCATGTTTGAAAATTTTGTAATTTATAAAAAGAATGGAATTTTGCGAAGAATTATATTACTTTCAAAAAAATTTCTGTAACTTCTTTAAAATTCAATTATTTATTGAATTTAACTAGAAAATTCTTCAATAAATCCATTATTTTTATTAGTCAATTAAATATTTCTTAAAACATTTTTACAATTTTAGAATTTGAATTATCAAAATTTTTTAAAAAATCTAAGTTCTTTAAAATTTATAATTAAATTCAAAATTATTAAATCAAATTTAATAATTTACAAAAATTCAATAAATTGTATTTGCTTTAAATATAAGTACTGAAATTAAATTAGTTCACATATGATTCTTGTCAAGAAATTCTTTTAAAGTAAAATTCAGTGCAAAAATTAAATTATTTTCTATAAATAATGAAATTCTTCTTAGGAATTCAATTATTTTCTAAAAATTGTACATAATAAAATTTACTTTCGCGGAATTAACAAAACTGATAACTCTTATGCGTAGGAGATTTTCAAAGCGCAAAGGACATGAGGAGAAATTTTTGAAAATGGAAGGGATACAAAAAAACGGGGTAAAAAGGTGAAAAATAGTAAGGATTGGATCGATCCATTGCTTTACATTTTTACAAGTTCAAAGAATACAAAAGACCCATAAAACAGTAAAAATATCTTCGGATAAAGGCCCTGCCTTTAATCCTCCTAAGCATCTGTTAAATGCGTTTGGAAACTTTATTTTTCATCTTTATTACTTTTGCTGTTCAAATTTACAACTTACTATATGATATTTTAATTTTTTTATTTAATAAGTAACAATTTTATTTTGTAATAGTTTTACATTATTTTCACACATCAAAATAAACAAAATTAAAATGCAATGTTTGCTTACAGGAAGCATTATGTATTAAATTAAATATTAAAATATTTATTTAAAAATTTTTAATTAAAAATTTATAGGCGCATAATGTACGGTAATATTAAAAAAATATTGTATATTTTATAAACTATATATTACTATATTATATATGCATTATTGTTTGTGACAATTTGAAATAATACTTCAAATATAACAAAATTTTAAACTATAGTAATATTTTTCTAACTGTAGGTTCAAATTTGCATAATTTTTCTAACAATTTTAAATTTTGGCGCTACTTGCTTGGATTTACAACGCTCAACTCGAGGGCAGAGTGGCTTTTATTTTGTTACGTCACAAACCAAATTCTGACACAGAGCGAAGCATGGAGACGTCTATCATGACGTCACAAATTGCTCTTGCTTCGAACCTGAACTGCTTTGGAGCAAGTTAACAGCCACTCTTACCCGGAGTAAAAGCATTCCCAGAGCATCATACCCGAATGTGCTATAAAATTGAAAATTGTAAGCATTTTTAAATGTGCCATAGATCGTTATTCCGTGGAGGTCTTCAGTTATTTGTCCTTCGTATAAACATAAAAATTACTTCCTAAATTTAAAAAATCAATATATATTTTTAAAATCCTTTTCAAGTTCCATAAAACATAAAATGAAAAATTACAAAAAACCGCATATAAGAAACTACATTTTGAAAAGAGGAAATCAATTTTTTTTAAAAACTTTACTAGAAATTTAGATCTAATTTGGTTCTTTACACAGAAAAACTTTAATTGATATTTGTTGTTTTATAGTCTAGGTTATTCGAAAAGGAATTGTACGAAAAACGCTTTAAATTAGTTTAGCATTCTTTCAAAATTCCTTCAGAATTTAGGTTAAATTCATATATGTCGACGTCGACATGAAAAGGGCCCATTTTGGCACTATTGGACTTATCTATATGGGCGAATTCCTTGCAAAATTACGAAAATTTTGAGTGGTCATACAACTTTTTTGGTCAAAAATTCGATAAGTTACAGAATTTCAAAGTTTATAGTGACAAATACCTCATTTCGAGAAAAACGGAATTAAAGATTGTGATACCTATTAATTGAGATATCTCTGGTTCTTCTGGGAAGTTATTCAGATGATTATTGTTTTCAGTCCAAGGCACCTTAAAGATGAAAAACCAATAGGTTTCAAATTTTTAAAACCACCCCACCCCCCTTTCTGTTTGAAAATACGAAAAACCGACAAAATGGGCCCTTTTCTAAAAAAGACGATTTTCTTATTCATAAACCATTTTTTTACAAGGTTAATGATTGAAAACGATTTTATTGTGTCATTTAAAGATAAAAAATAAAAATTAAACTTATTTAAAATTTTTAAAAGTCTCTATTATGAATAATTTGCCGAAATATCGAAATTTTCACTTCTACGACTACGTAATTAAAGACTCTAACATCAATATCTCTGGTTCTTCTGGGAAGTTATTCAGATAATAATTGTTTTCAGTCCAGGGCACCTTAAAGATGAAAAACCAATAGGTTTAAAATTTTTGAAACCACCCCCTCCCCCCATTCTGTTTGAAAATACGAAAAACCGACAAAATGGGCCCTTTTCTAAAATGGCGATTTTCTTATTAATAAACCATTTTTGTACAAGATTAATGATTGAGAATAATTTTATTGTGTCATTTGAAGGTAAAGAATAGAAATCAAACTTATTAAAAAATTTTTAACAGGTTTTATTATGAAATTTTGACGAAATATCGACATTTTTTACATCTACGACTACGTAATCAATGACTCTAACATTAATATCTCTTGTTCTTCTCGGAAGTTATTCAGATAATAATTGTTTTGAGTTCAAAGTACTTTAAAGATGACAAATCAAGAGGTTTTAATTTTTTTGACCCTCCATTTCAAAAATACGGAATATTTTTTCAAAGCACCGACAAAATGGGCCCTTTTATTTTTCTAAAGAACCAATAAAGTTAAACACTTAAATTAACGATAAATTAATAAAAACCTCATGATTTGACTTGTCAAAACATGTAGATTGATAATAAAAAATAAAAAAAATTAAGGTTTTTCTCAAAAAAGTATTAAATTGCAAATAACTCGAAAACTAGAACCGACAAAATGGGCCCTTTTCATGTGGACGTCGACATATAGGAATTCGTGTATCATTCTGAAACAGAATTCTTTCATAATTTTATAGTATTAATTCCAGTATTTTTAATAAGAAAAACGTTTATAGAATTGATAATAGTATATTAAGCAACAAGCGTATAAAGGTAGCCATTTATTAAGGGGTTATATACAGTCAGGATTTTCAAAAAATCGATTTTTTTTTTGCATTTTCTTAAAGAATATATATTTCTCTGTTGTGAAAAAAATTTTTATGAAGATTCGAGAAATATTTCCCAAGTTACAGACAAAACTAGAAAGGCGCGGCGGGTGCGCCATGGGGTGTAGGGCAGGTGCGGCGTCTGTAACGAGTTTTTATAGAAATCTAATTCTTTTGTCCCGTCCTCTATCTTCTATGGTAAAATTTTCATATACCTGAGTGTATATTCTAGACGAATTCGGTCCCTGCCATAGAATATAGAAAAATTTCAGTATAAAACTGAACTCTGAAGCGTCAAGTCGTGCGTTCAGTTTATATATTTTTGTGGTACTATTTATATGAAAAATGAATCGATCCAAGTGTAGTCGTGAAACCCGAAAGTCTACTGGTTTCGTGAAATCGCGAGCAAAAAAAAGGAAAAACGTTTTCAATCCTAAAACAGCTGAGACTGATGAAATAAATTTTAGTACCTCCGCGAAAAAATTCAAAAATCAAAAAGAGCATGTTGTTCCGCGTGATATGTCGATTGAATATAAAATTTTAAATTTTATGACTGTCTTTGCGTCAATCTCCGAATTTGTAAAGTGTACAACCTGTAATGGAAAAGTGTCATTTAAAACTGATAGTCAAAGAGGGCTTGGTTTTAAAATTATTATTATGTGTGACAAATGTGCGAATCGATGTGTCAATTCCAGTCCCTTCATCGGACATTCTTATGAAATAAATAGACGTTTTATATTTGTGATGAGAGTCCTTGGATTAGGGTTGAAAGGTTGTGCAAAATTCTGTGGATTAATGGATATGTCACCTTTTCTACAACAGACTTCATATGACTCTATAGTAAAAAGTATACATGGCTGTGTAAAAATAGTCAGTGAAAAACTTTTTCAACGCGCTGTAACAGAAGAGAAAAAATATTTTGAACAGCAGGAGAATAGTGCAGGTTTGACAGTGTCTGGTGATGGCACATGGAAGAAACGAGGATTTACTTCTTTATATGGTGTTACATCGCTGATCGGTTACTACAGTGGGAAAATTCTGGATGTTTTGGTGAAGAGTGCTTACTGCAAAGAGTGTGAGATTTGGAATAAAAAAGAAGGTACTGCAGAATTTGAAGAATGGCAAGAATCTCATCAAAATAATTGTTGTGCAAATCACGAGGGCTCTTCTGGAAAAATGGAGGTTGATGCAGTTGTGGAAATGTTCAAACGTTCAGAGGAAATACATAATGTGCAGTATAAAAATTACATTGGAGACGGCGATTCAAAAACCTACACCGGAATTTTGAAAGCTGCACCTTACGGTAAAAATGAAGTAGCGAAAAAAGAGTGTATTGGACATGTTCATAAGAGAATGGGCACACGACTTCGAGAATGTGTTAAAAAAAATGTTGAGACCGTTGACAAAAATGGTAAAGCAAGACAAAAAAAAATTCTTGGGGGAAAAGGAAAGCTCACAGCAAATTTAATCGACAAGTTGACTGTTTATTACGGTTTAGCAATAAGAAGAAATTGCGACTCTGTAGAGAATATGCGTAATGCGATTATGGCAACATACAAACATTATTGTTCTACAAATGAGAATCCGCAACATGAAAATTGTCCCCTTGGAAAAGACTCTTGGTGCTGTTGGCAACGCGCGGCAGCTGAGAACGAATTACAATCATTTGAACATGATTATAAACCCTTTCCAACGGAAGTTGCTAAAGCACTGTTACCAATTTATGAAGATCTTAGCAGTGACAAGTTATTGGAAAGATGCGTTGGTGGCTTTACGCAAAATAATAACGAAAGCTACAACCAACTGATTTGGAAAATCAGTCCAAAAATTATCCCAAGTGGCTTCTACATTGTTGAAATGGCAGCATTTATCGCATCCTGTATTTTCAACGAAGGGTCAAACTCACTATTATATATTATGGATGCATTAGGAATAAATCTTGGACCGAATTCTCACTTCTATGCAGAAAAAGAGGACGCAAATAGGATTTAGATCGCGGAGAAAAGGGCGCGTGAAAATACCAGAGAGGGAAGAATGCTTCGAAGACAACATCAGATTGAAGTTCTAGAAGCTGCAACTGGAATGGAAGATTCATTATATGGTCCTGGAATTGATGATTCAATGTAAGTTTGAAAAAAAAATTTTTAACTCAATGTAAACTGTTTGTGAAACTTTAAAATCGTTTTTCTCAAAACTATGTTTCTCAAATCGGTGAACACGATTTCTCGAAAACCACTGAACCGATTTAGCTCTAATTTTCACACAAGATTAATAACTACTTTTTGCTGTCTTTAATCGAAGATCTTTTAAATAAAATTAAAATTATAATTTAAATCAACATTTGAAGTCGATTTTTTTTCCATAAAAATGAACTTTTTTTTTTAGAAGCTGCCATTTTGTCAAAAAGTGATATTTTTTTAATTCCTTCGATTAAGGACTACATTTTTTAATATACTAAAAGCATCTTTTTGAATTTTTCATTTCAGATGATTCTGCAAATAGTTATTATGTTCACCGCGAGACACTTTTTTTTCGAAGACCATTGGGAGATAAGCTGCAGAGGCCAAAGGAAATAATATTTTTACATATATAATATATTTTTTAAACTTTAAAATATGTAAAATAATATAGAAAAAATTCAACTTTAATAAATAAATATTTCCTTAAAAAAAAAAATACCGAAAAACTGCATTTTTTTGACCGCCTGACTGTATATAACCCCTTAAATAAATTGGACTGTCTTTATTCCCGTGTTATTTACGATATTTTTTATTCCTAATGCAGAAAAGTGGCGATT
Organism: Leptopilina myrica (nomen nudum); assembly: GCA_032872475.1. Lineage (NCBI taxonomy): Eukaryota > Metazoa > Arthropoda > Insecta > Hymenoptera > Figitidae > Leptopilina > Leptopilina myrica (nomen nudum). Next base: position 9,461,017 of record CM065461.1, read on the forward strand.
TCAGATAACTGACGACAGGGAGTAAAAGTAATTCACTTGTTCGACTTTTATGTAAATGACGGCCGTTTTCTCTTATGGGCAAAAATAACGCATGGGATCAGCTGTTATTTTTGTACATGTGGGAGAAAACGGCCGACATTTTTATACAGTCGAACAAATGAATGACTTTACAACCCTGTCGTCAGCTATCTAAAGGCGACATTTTTGTGCATGTAGGATAAAAAAATATTTCACACCAAAATTCGAATAGAATTTTTCCTGTAATGTATGCGGTAAAATTTTGTAAAATTCGTGTTGAATTTCATGTAGGAATTTACGGTAGAAAGGTCCTATCTTCCAAATGACATTATAGGCACAGTTTTTCGTGCAAAGCACACGAAGACTAAGCCTCATGTTATTTGGATGTCCTTTCACTGTGGAGCGTCACATAGTCATCATATATACATATCTCTAAATGAACACAAGGATTTTTATAAAGTCGGCTACAGCTAATAAATAGTCTATAAAATAGACAATTCTGCTTCTTTGCACAGAGAAACCTTTAAGAAGTCTGTCGTCCCACTATAAAGTATATATTGTATTTAAATTTATAGAATTGACACCAATTTACAGACAAAAAATTTGCAATTTTAATAAAAATTCATTTTTTATTAAGAATCATGTTGCTGTTCAATAAAATATTATTTATTAAAAAATAAATCAAAACTCTTAATCTTTATATCACTTTTTTACTAAAAATTTTGTGTTGTTAAAAAAACATCTATTTTTAGAAAAATTGTAAGTATTTTCTATATTGATTTATTTATTAATGTTATAAATAATTAATTAAAAAATTGAAATAGACAGTTTTTAAAAATTACGTGCGGTATTCCTATCAAATTTGTAAATTTGTAAAAAAAATTGTTTATTTATTTATACAAATTTTTTTGCATCACTAACCTGTAAAATTTAATTTTACACACAGAAAACGCATTCTTGTGACTGTTTGATGAGAAACAATAAAATAAAGCTTTTAATTAACAATTTACAATCACATTTTTGGTTTCAGCTTCTATAAAACTTTATTTAACAGCCCAGTGAAAAGTAAGGAATTAATAAGAATTCGAAATTTGTAATTCTTTTGAATTTTGTTTATGACCAATTCTTTTTATTTTTATTTGGAGAAGACAAAAAGAAGCTAAATTTATTCTTTTGAATACTGTTTTAATATTTTAAGCAAAAAAAATTTGTTCATCCGAATATTTAAACCCTCAAGTTTTGTTGTCGGAGACAAAGAGCTTGTTCGCTCAATGAGATTACCCAACCAAAATATAACCCGAAATAAAAACAACACTCAGTTTTCTGTGTGTATTGTTCCAAGTTTAGTTGTTTTAAAGTCGCAAAAATTTCATATGGCACTAGTATAATCATCTATTTTACACACTTGGATCATAGATAACTATTTTAAAATTTTACAGAAAGATTTATGAGCAAATTTATTAAAATTTATTTTAAAAAATTAACAAATTAATGCAATATTATTTTTGAACTTGAATAACTTTTTATTTTTGCTTATATAAAAAATTTGTATAAATGTTTTTTGTTTAGAATTGGTAAAATTTTTTGAAAAAAAATTAATTTTTATTTAAAAAAATTAATTTTTTAAATAAATTTATTTAAAAAATAATTTTTTTAATATTTAAACCTGTTATCGGCTTTCAATCAAGCTAAAAAAAGATAAATATGGCTTACTATATACTAAATAATAACATGTAAAATTTGGCAAACACGTTATTTTTTGTTTTTGAGAAAAAAAATTTCAAAAATTTAAGTGCCGGTGGCGAGCCGACTTAGCTAACGCGGAGAGTAAGTGTTCTCCACGTTATAATCTGGAGTAATTAAACTTTTAAAATGTAGATATATTATATAATGTTATTTTATTAATATTGTTTGATTTTTAATGTAGAAAAATTTTTTTTGGAAAAGGGAAAAGAGGGCCCCAACCACGCCCTCTTCTGTGAGGTACAACCAATAATATCACCATTCTTAAACATAATTAGAAAAAAAAGTTTTCAAAGTATGCAATGAATAAACAGTGTAGATTATTAATTTTGTTATTAAATAACATTAATATCAATAATTATATAATATTAACATTAATATTAAAATAATAATTACCTCTCCATTTAAGGAAGGAAGAAGAGTTAAATGAGGATTAGTTAAAAAATACACAGTTAAAAGAGGAAATTCATTTAATAATTTTATGTTTAGAACTTTCGGAGATTGGCGCTGTAGATGTAATTTTACATAACAACTTAGCTTTTTCTAAAGGTACAAAACTATGAAAACGTTTCGTTCCCTTAATTGCTCGAGTGTTTTGAAACCGATCACCTAAAAAACGTTGTTCTTTTTCGTGTTCATCGTTAGTGCATAATTCAAAAGTAATGGTTTTATTCCTTTACTCGCTGCTGTATAAAAATCATGAGCATTTAAAATAAAGTCACTAGTAGGTCTTCGTAAACTTTCGCGGGCTACAAATCTTTTTACTGTTCCACCAATACCGTCACAATTATTTTTTCCATAAGATGTTGACACAAAATGCTACTCGGCAATAATACCAAAGAAATCTTCACTGTGGTGAACCAAATTAATAAAATGACTTTTATTTTTATATTGAGAAGCAGCACCGTCGGAAAAATAATAAATTTTTTTAATATTCTCTAAGCTGTAAAGTTTAACCATTCGGTTAATTAATTTACGTAAAAAAGGTGAACAGAAACTGCGTTGTGATCGGTATTTTCGGAAATTTCAACAATGCAATCGTGTTTTGGTTGATCAGTTTTATCACACTCGGCGCGATTAACGTATTAGTCGCGTAACTGTTCAGTCTCAAAAGTTTGTATTAGACGACTGTACTTATGAAACGATTTTGAATGCGAGTTTCTAAAAAACTTTTGCGCACGTACAGTCTCACGAGTTTCACACACGAAAGTTTTTAATGTATAATCATAACCTCAATCATGGAAAACGATCGTGGCAACGTCGCAAGTTTGGAACATGCCATCTTTAAAATTTCGCGCCGAAATTAGCAGACGAGCCGTAGTATTTAACCAGCGTCGTTGTCACGTTTACGAATTCGCCTCTCCTTTAAAACAATTGTTTTAATAATTTTTTAAGTTTGACATTAAATATCTTTTAAATGGAACGGTCCAAAATTTTTATATTTTTTATAAAAGTTCGTTTTAGTTCAATAAATAACACTTTAGTTTTTCTTCAAAATCTGTCGATTAGTATAAGTGCAAAAATTAAAAATCTGTAATAAACTCATGCTTTCCCTATACCGTACATGTTAAAGATCGAAACTTTGATTTCACTTTTCGAGACTTACAGACGGTCAATTTTATTTTAAAAGGCCTTTTTTTGTAGATAAATATCCAAAGAATAATTAAGTGAAATTTAAAAAAAATCTGTCGAAAATGAATCTACGCAACTAATACCTTAACAACAAATGGGTGTACGTTCCATGTGTGATGAGTCCTCCCTTACATTCAGGTAATTAAAAAACCATTTATGGCCTACAGACATTATAAGGAGGAGATGAAAAGAACACTCCAATTTTTGAAAATTTTTTTCTTAAAAACAAAAATAACGTGTTTGCCAAATTTGGCATGTTATTTTGTAGTACAGTAAGAAATATTTATTTTTTTCCCATGGGCAAAAATAACGCATGGAACTAGCTGTTTTTTTGACTATGGGAAAAAAGATCGCCATTTTCATACAATCGAACAAATGAGTGACATTACTTCCTGTCATCAGTTATCTCAAAGCTCCATTTTTGTGTATGTGCTTTTTTGTGCTTGAAAAAGTGCTACTTTATTTGCCCAGAGGGATTTCAAAAAAAATTTATATTTAGGGTATGATATTTGTAGCTTAACGTTAGACTGACGGTGCCATATATTTTTCTGAAAAGTTTAAAAAACGGAAAATATTTTGGGCACACAGCTATGTTGCTTGTAGTTAGCTCTGCTGTTCCTCAGCTGTGAAAGCTAATCGCTTCTACTGAGGGATCCCTGGAACCTCACAGAATCTGAGGATCAGCAGAGCTAACTACAAGTGAGATAGCCACGCGCCCAAAATATTTTCCGTGCAGGCCTAAAAAGACGGTACTAAATTAGCCCTAAATTATGCTACTCGGGGGTTTTTAGGGTCGCTGATTACGAATGCAATGTTAGTTTTCCAAAATTGAAAATAATGGATTCAATATGGCGGACTTTTTCATAAATTTTATCGGATTTGTTTGAATCTTATTAATCGGCGGTTTTTGGGATGATAGTTTTACAAAATATTTACTCACCGAGTAAATATTTTGTAAAACTATGTTTACTAACTCCAGAGTCGGGAGTTTTTAAAGTTAGGAAATTCGAAGTTAAAGTGAAATTGTAAATTGTAAAATTTTTTTTTCTACTTTTTCAATAACTGAACAATAAGCAACACTTTCCACTAGTTATATATTTTACAAATCCTTTTACATTTTTTAAGTCTGATATATGATACCCGTGCAGAAATTGACATAACAGGGCCCTGACCCCGCATGAAACAGGGAAATCGGGCTTTTCGCCATGGCCCCGGTCGGTTTTATTGTTTCACCACGGTTTGTGGAAGCCCGGTCTGCACCCGGCTAGGGCCCTGTCAAAATTTCTACACGGGTATTTATTCATTTTTTAAATTTGGGCCGTCATATTGACATAAATATTTAATTTTTTAACTCTATGGGACTATGTGAGTTAGGTTCTTTGGCAATAGAGTAGGGATAAGTTAGCATTAGAAGAGTATTAATTTTGACATCAAATTTGGTCGACATATTGGATACACCATTTTAAATTTAAAAAATCTGATATCATATTCGTAATCAGCGACTCCAAAAACCTACGAGTAATAAGTTTCAAGCCAAACCGATAACATTTTTTTTAAAAAGACCGCCATAATGGATCCGACAATTTGAATATTAGAAAATTCACATTGGATTCTTAATCAGCGACCCCGAGTAATGAGTTTAAAATAAATTCAATAAAATTTATTCAAAAGGCCGCCATTTTGAATTTTGTAAAACTAATATTAAATTCGTAATTAGTGACCCCAAAAATAATCAATAAGTAATCAAAAATCAGTTGTAATTATACTACTGTTTTAATAGTTCTTTTATTTTGTGGGATTGACCAAAATTGAAGGGTAGATAAGGGGACGAACGCGAGGCTTAGAAAGGATACATTAAAAAAATATATTCTAAATTTTAGAATATATATTAAAACAAGCTGCCTATCCGTCTTCGACGAATTTTAGTTTCTACTAATTTATTTAACAGGGGGTTTATTAACTGGAAAATTGCCGGAATTTTAATTTAATTGGTAAAACCATTAATTTTGAATCAGTGACTAACCTTTAACTATAAAATTAATTATTTTTAACTAATTCAAATTCAGAGAATATTATTTTTTAATTTACAATACTTTATGCGTTTGTATAATACTTCAATTAAAATGTTACATATTAATCCTAAATTTTTTCCAGTTTTTGGTAAAACCTATATTGTAGGCTGAAAATAGGGCTCAAATTTTGACTTGGGTCTGTCCGTGAATCATTAATTCACTATCATTAATTAACTAGTATATTACTTTGAGACGGGACACAAAATCCTTGAATGATTAAAATTCTTTGAGTCACAATGAATGACGAGAAGTTTGCTAAAATTTAGAAAACTGTCATCAACCTTTACTGAATGTCAAAGGGATGTTAAATACAAGGAATCGACAGTTTAGCAGACAGTGCATTCCGAATTTCGAAAACAATCAACGAAACTTTCATAAACTGTTAACCAAACTATAAAACTCATTCACTAAAATTTAAAATCTGTCTATTAAAATTTCTATGACTTTTAAAAAATTGTTAGATGAACAGGAAAAAAATTAAATTTTTTTCGAATTTATAGGTACCGTAAGAGAGAATAATTTCGCTCATGTAGGGTAAATTCGATCAACAGATAATTTTTTTAAATTCGATTAACATACTTTTTAGAGAGAAATATTTAAGATTTACAATTGTTTTGGTTAATATAAATAGTAAACTTTAATTAAAAATTTATTTGCAGCAGATTCATTGATAACTTTCAATAAAAATTATATTTAAACCACAAGTTAGTAATTTTCATATTGAACAAGTAGTATGAAAACGTAGGTAATATAGCTTTACTTGAAAATCTTTAAGTTAAATCCTTCTGAACATTACATTTCCTGTATCGCCAACATGATTTTCATAAAGCACAAAACTGAAAGCAATAAATAAATTTTGGAAAAAATCGATTTAAAAAAAATTCAAATTTGTAGCGTAAATTCGCTCAGGGAATAAGTCTACAAAAAAGATGTTTGGGCCTGGATATTTTAAGTATGTTAATTATTTTAATTTATAATTCGATTTTTTTAATAATAGTACTCTTATAACTGAAAATTAAACGATTTAAAAAGGTTTATACACTAAATTGTCAGACTTAACCTTATTTTTTATGGTTATGAGTACGTTTAGTTGAATGATTGAATATAATTACCCAGCGGGCACAAAGACAAAAAACGTTCTTTGAACGTCTGTAGAACGTTTAATGTCTGCCAATGTACGTTCTAAGAATGTACATAATTTTATTAATTTCGTGGTTTTATAAAATTTAGTTATAAAAATATTTGAAACATTAAATGACATCAAATAAATAATAAGTAACTTTCAAACATTCATTGATAACAATTCAACATTAAATCTAAAACATCTGGTCACATACTGCATTCTAATCATTCCATGAATCTTTTTTAATACTTCAATAATGTTTTTGAATTGTTAAATAAAGTTAAGTAACCTTGAACGGAAAAATGGTCCCATCTCAAAGTAATATACTAATTCATTAATCATTAATGGACTTTTTTCCGTGTAAAAATCCAAGTAAAAAGCAATTTTTATATTTTATTTTTGCATAATCGCTTATTGCAGAAATCTTAACTTTGTGATTTGTATTTATTCGTATTTAAAAAAGAAATAATAGTTGTAAAAAAGATTTACCATTTGTTCTTCTAAAGTCGTCGCATCTAAAGAATGTTCCACTTCTATGCATTCTGGCTGCAAAAAAAGTATTTCGATAAATAAAAATTTTAATAAATATAAACCTAAATTTATAACCTCCATAACATCTAAACTAAGAAAAACGCAATGTAATTTATAGCACACATATTCCTATTCGTTTAAACGCAGATGTGATTTTAAATTGATGCGATATGTAGTTCATTTTATAGTACTGCTATTTACTAAAAAGCAATAGTTTCTATTGCAATAGCAGTACTATAAAATATAGGCATAAATTTTAAAATATTAATGCGAAAAGATTTACACAGCAGGGTGACCGCAAAATTTTATTTTCAAAATTCCCTGACTTTTCCCTGATTAATTTTTGATTTTCCCTGACTAATAAATTTTTGAATTATTTAATATTTATTCTAAATTATAATGTCCGGAAGAAGGTTCAAACTTAAAAAAATGTGACGGAACCATTATAATAAGCTCCCTGGTAAAAATTTCGGACTAATTCCGGATTAAATACGGACAGATTAGTAGTAATCAAATGATCCGCGATAGTCTGATATCAATCCGGACGAAAACCTGAATCCGAAAACACTCCAGAGTAATCCTGAATGTCTACGAATTCAGTCCGTAATTAGTCTGCAACAATCCATACTTATTACTGGTAAAGAATTCTTTTAAAATAAGTACGGAATCATTTGAAATCAATATGTAAGAAATACGGCATCATCCCGCAACAATCCGAGTTTAATTTAGCAAAATGTCCGGAGCAATCCGAACTCTGTAAGCTAGAAATCCAGCATTAGTCCGCAATAATTTGAAATTAAGTGTGGCAAAATCCTATTCTGAAACAAATACGAAATAATACGAAAACTGTATGCATCAAATCCCGAAATTGTCTGCAACATTGCGGATTTAATCCAACTAAAAGGCATAATCCGAAACAAATACGAAATAATCCGAAATCTGTACGCAAAGAATCCGATATTAGTCCGCTTCAATTCGGAATTAGAGTGGTAAAATCATATTCCAAAACAAATACGAAACAATCCGAAATATGTATGCTAAGAATCCGGTAGTAGACGGCCACTCGAATCATATTATATCCCTGCTAAAAATTTCGGACTAATCCGGATTAAATCCGGGTATAATAGTGTGGATTAGTCCGATAATTGTACGAAAATGATCCGCATTAATCTAACATTAATCCGAGTGAAATTGTGAATCCTAAATCAGTCTGGTGTAATCTTAAATGTCTCCGCAATAATCCGAATTTAATATTATTTATAAAAAATAAAAAATATTTATAAAAAACAGTATTGATTTTAAGCTGATTTCAGGGTGAAAAACTCCACTATAAACCGTACCGTTGTGGACAAATTCCGGATTGGTCCGACTTTTTATTCAAGGTATTTACTTATGGTAAATAAAATATTTAATTTTGCAGTCAATTTGTTATTACCAATTTACTAGTATTATTAGTTATATTTTTTAATGTTATAATTAACACTGATGCGTTAGCTTTTTGTCATTTCTTTTCGTGGCACTTGATAAATTCTATTATGAATTCGAACTTCCATGCGAGCGTGGTATAGTGGTTAGTGTATTCGATTTCGGTGCGATATAATGTTAGATAGGTGTAGGTACGAATCCTCAAGCGTTAGAAATTTTATGTTAATGTAAATAAAATTGCGATAGATAAATCCAAAAATATGTTGAAGTACTATAAAGTAATAATAATTAATATGTGTAACTTGTATAATTTTTTTTTAACATTCACTAAATTGTCCAGACTAATTTTTGATTGCTTCGGACTAATTCCGGATTTACTGGTTAAGGGGATCCCACATACCGACAATGTAGATCTAAAATGGCTAAAAATCTGCAACGACCGTTTCTTGGAAAATATAAGATATTATGACCTATAAATTTGACAAACTCACTTTTTAACATAAATACACAGGATGAGTATTTTATTTGTTGTAATTATTGAAAAAAAATTATTCATAAAAAGTTAAATATGAGCAGTTTCCAACAGCCTAAACTGTAACGACCTTTTCTTGAAAACAACAAAATTAAAATAACTTTTCCATTTGACAAACTTAATTTCAATAAAAAATAAACATAATAAGATTCATTCTATATGGAAACAAGAATAGAAAACTTTAATTTATGTAAACTATTTTGTATAGCAATTTGCAACAAGAAGAACACATCTGACAGATGTTTAGTGATACATAGAACCAAGAGATGGCGCCAAAGGTACCAAAACTGACAAATTTTCATTATTTTTAACTTTAAATTAACAACAATGAGACATAATGTCTTCTTTTTGAGTGGAAATTCATTAGTGATAAAAGATACACAATGGGAGAAATATATTTTGTTCAAATTGTTTAAGAAAAACTAATGTTAGTGAATTAAATATCATGTGCTACCGAACAGCTGTCACTTATACACTTTGGGAAAAATAAAGTTTTTATTTATTTCTGAATGGCAAATGAGTCTCATCCTGTATATTTCCCTACTAAATTAAATTTACCAAATGGAAAAATTATTTTGTTTCGTTATGTTTTCGAGAAATGGTCGTTGCAGTTTCAGCTGTTGTCAAAAGACCTGTTACAGGAAAACTGTCCATATTTAACTTTTTATGAATAATTTTTTTCAATAATTACAACAAATAAAATACTCATCCTGTGTATTTATGTTAAAAAGTGAGTTTGTCAAATTTATAGGTCACAATATCTTATATTTTCCAAGAAACGGTCGTTGCAGATTTTTAGCCATTTTAGATCTGCATTGTCGGTATGTGGGATCCCCTTAAAATTAACTGATTAATTTCGGACTTCATCGGACCAACTAATTTCGGGATTAGTCAGAAATCTGTCAGGTTTTTTAACCAGGGGCTATATTACAAAAACGTCTAAATAAAAAAACTAAATTGTCATTTAAGTAGGGTAAACCAGACAGTAGTCGGCCACTTTTCAAGTCTGAATAACTATAAAACTGTACGAGATAAAAATATGTTTAAAGTTACTAATCATTTCTAAGGTGATCGTAAACAAATGTAAACTTTTGTAATAGAAAAAAAAAATTTTTTTCACGGTTTTTGAAAGCTTTTAAAAGTGTCCGATTACTGTCGGTTTAGATGGCCGATTACTGTCGGATTTTTACTTGTTTATTTACTAATTTTTTTTGACGAATAAAAAATTTTTTTTCATAAACATGATTGGTTTAATAGTTTTGTGTGATCGTAAGGAACAACATCACATAAAAGAATTCGAAAAAAAATATGAATTGCTCTTTTAAAACAGCGTTAATTAAAAAGATTGCTTTTAGGTGGCCGACTACTGTCGGATTCTAACTTATTTTTTGTGAATTTTTTTAACGAATAAGAAACTTTTTTTTGTAAACATGATTGGTATACTAGTTTTGTAGGAGCATTAGGAACAATTACTCATAAAAGAAATTTTCCAAAAATTTTAATTGTAATTTTTAAACAACATTCATTAAAAAGATATTCTTAAGTGGCCGACTACTGTATGGTTTACCCTATCAAAGTTTTTTAATCTATGGTTTTTTTCAATTAAAATTCCCTGACTGTTAAAGAATTTTTAAAAATTCCCTGACTTTTCCCTGACTTGCGGCCACCCTGACACAGTCATAGTGATATTATTAACACGTTTGACGCATGGTTTCAAAAAATAGACATTTAGAGGGGCATAAAATAAACAATATGTTTTTAGTTAACATGGATTAAAAAAAAAGTGTTGGGTAGCCCTGATCTCTGCATGAATTGAGCTATGCTTGGGCTGTCTTTCTCAACCGCAATATTTATTAATCTGCTTCGAATGCAGTCTCCTTATTTGCCAGATCTAATCCCCAACGCAGATTTCGAACACGGAGAGAAAAAAGAGAGCCGTTTGATTTGCCAAGAGAGCGCTGTTTTACCTTTATAAAGCGCAGTAGTAGCGCCGCAAACGTCGAATAAAAGATAATAGTTCATACTTTTGAAATTAACTTTTTTTAAATAGTTGAAAAGACACAAATGTAATTATAACGGTAGAAATTACGCTGTTTATTATATATCAAACGTGATCAGGGCCATCGGAATATTAAAAATGAAGTAAACGATCACTCCGAGTCAAGATAGTAAGAAATAAAACGAAATTGATTCTAATGTACCTTTTTTAAAATTAATTATATATAATTTTCCACATTAATAATTTACATTTTACAATTGTGATTTAAGTAATTTTAAAGAATGCACCTATTTTTTAATTAATTATATATAATTTTCCACATTAATAATTTACATTTTATAATTGTGTTTTAAGTAATTTAAAAAAATGTAGGTATAGCTTATATTAATTTTCGTTCTTTGTTTTTTAATAAAATTATAGTTTCTAAAGAGGACAGCTGTACTGTTGAAACGTTTAAAAAATTGATTTCGTTTTATTTCTTACTACCTTGACTCGGAGTGATCGTTTACTTGATTTTTAATATTATTACATATGCTTTTGAAAGTATGTGAATATTTGTGCTATTGATTGAATAGCATGTTTTTCTCAATGTTTATATGTTGACATTGACGGCATTGCTGTAAGTTTAAATGTTTACGTTACGAGAACAGGAGATTCCGCTTAAAACTACTTGACCGACACAGGCGTGAACATAACTGTTGAAATCAAGTCAACACAAATTGACAGTCAGGTAATTTTGACTTGGCTGCCTCAAGTAATCAAATCGCTTCGGTCGGTATTGTCTGAGAAAACTATAAACGCAACTGGAGAGCCAAGTCAAAATTGCCTGGCTCTCCGGTTTTAACTACTTGACTCCATAAGATGAGCAATGACGGCTTAAAAGAAAGCAGTTACAACCATCTTTTTCTTTCCTTGTGATAATTTTCATACGTTAAGTGCATATTTTCTCATGGGGAAACCCTTGTTTTTTTTCTCCGTGTAGAAGGAGAAAATGATTGGATTTGTAATATATTTTTAATTGTGATTAATATTTATATATTATGTTATTTTTATTAAAATTTTACTCGTTATATTATTGTAGTAAAAAAATGCAAAAAGAAGAAATCTTCTGTGTAATGTCAAACGTCATAATAGTTTGTCATATATAAATAGGTTTATATTTAAATGTTTAATTATTACTTTTTTGTTTATAATAATGATGTTCATTATCAGCATTTAACTGTAAGGGGACAGTTTTCCCAATCCGTCTTTCCCAATGATTTTTTCGCAATGGACATTTTTCCTAAAAAAGTATTTCCCAATGGTAATTTTTTTCAAAATTTTTAATCTCAATGTACATATTTTCCAATGAAAAATACCATATTTAAAAAGTTTTTTATTTCTATGAACAATTGGAATTGTTTCCAAGATATGACCGATCGTTAAAAAAGTAGCTGAAGAAGCTACTACCAGCCCAAATTATGCGTAAAGAGCTACAAAATGTCACATCAGGTAGATATTAGCAGTAATGCTTGAATATAAAAATCGAAACTTAAATTTGACTTTTAATTAAAATTCCATTTACGTGTTTAATTCATTTTCAATTTAATTTATTTCAATGTAACTATATATTTCATATAAAAAACATGGCACAGATGTAACGAATGTGCACAGCGCTATAAGTTTTTTTATTTATTTAAAAACAATAGGACACCACATTAAATTTTAAACTTCGTTCAACCAAAAAAATCGATTCTAAATTTATAAACGCTAATTACATAACATCTACACTTTTTTAATTGACATCTTAATAATAATAAACTAAATAATAAATTTTTTTGTATTTTATTTTTATATGGATGTGCTCTACTTAGTGATGCATTACGAGCGAATATCGTCTCGTGAGAACGAGAATCTCGCAAAAAATACAATGAAAACAATTGAATGTTATAGTTTCATCTCTTTCTTTTTATGAAAGGACAGAGTCTCGTTATGCATCACTAGCTCTACTTTAATATGAAAATTGCTAATTGGAAAAATAGACCCGTTTTTGGGAAATATGTTCATTGGGAAAAAAAGTCGTTTGGAAACGCAGATTGGGAAAAGTGTCTATTTAACAACCTGGACATTTCATGACATTTTTTTAAATTTATTTTAGACACTAACTGTTTTCAGAGCAATTGCGAAAAGTTCTACTTTCACCACGCTTCTTTAAAAAAGGAAAATAATGTTTATAAAAAAGTTATAAATATATTGTTAAAGTGTTTATAATAACTTCAACAATTTTTATCTCAAAAATATCAGAAAGCGCCTCTTTAAAAATTCAACCACGTATTAAGGAAGGTTTAAATTTTGAGAAAATAATCTGTTTAGGAAATTCCATGTTTCCAACATGATTTTTTAGCAATCAAAAATTATTGTTTGAAAAAATTATTAAAAAACTAATATTTCTTAATTTTTTTTAATATTATAAAAAATTTCCATTTTCACTATAATTTTGAATAAATGACTTTTTCTTGTAAAATTGTTTTCGAAATAGAAATTCTCGAAAAAAGTCATTTTTCAAATTCCAAATTTTCAAGTGTAAATATCTTGCAAAAAAACTTTTTTTAAGTACCCCAATTGGGGTACTTAAGTACTGCAAAATTACATAGTTTAAGAAAAATCGGTGATCTACCATTTGCTTTTCCTATGGAACAGCCCTACAAGTTTTTTTTTAAATCAACTGTTTTTAACCCTACTGAAAATCCCCGTGCAATATCTTGAACAGGAAATTGTACAAGATCTTGTACAGGAAACTATACCATTTGTGTTAATGAACCTGTACCATTTCAGCATAAGAAATTGAAACAAGTTCTTGTACAAGATCTTGTACAAAAACTTGCACAAGTATTTTTTTCGATTTCGAACAATAACGTTCATGTACAATTTCTTGTACAAGATCCTGTACATGTTTAAATTAATTAATAACTTTAATGGCTGCTCAGTAGTTTTCTACGGCTTCTACAGCTGCGCAGTTGTTTTTAAATCGTAAGTGCAAAAAGTCTCTAACAACAATGTGAAAAATTTTCTTATATTTTGCATAAATAAAACAATTTAAAAAAAAGAAAAAATATTATCTACACAAGAACTTGTACAGGATCTTGTGCATGTACACATTCTTGTACAGGATCTAGTACAAGAAATTGTACATGAACCTTGATTCAAAAGCGAAAAATTTACATATACAAGTTCTTGTACAAGATGTTGCACAAGATCTTATACAAGTACACATTCTTGTACAGGATGTCGTACAAGAAATTGCACATGGACCTTTATTCAGAAGAGAAAAAAGTTACATGTGCAAGTACACATTCTTGTACAGAATCTAGTACAAGAAATTGTACATGAACCTTATTGTTCGAAATCGAAAAAAATTACTTGTGCAAGTTTTTATACAAGATCTTGTACAAGAACTTGTTTCAATTTCTTATGCTGAAATGGTACAGGTTCATTGACACAAATGGTATAGTTTCCTGTACAAGATCTTGTACAAGAACTTGTTTCAATTTCTTATGCTGAAATGGTACAGGTTCATTGACACAAATGGTATAGTTTCCTGTACAAGATCTTGTACAATTTTCTGTACAAGATATTGCACGGGGATTTTCAGTAGGGAAATTATCTACAATTTAAAAAATAAGCTATTTTTTAAACAAACAACGATAACTTCCTTAAAAAATTATCGTACAATAATTTTTAAAAAAGCGTTTGAAAGGAAACAAAATAAGCTTTTAATTGCAATGAATGAAATTTATGTGTGATGACTTGTTAAAAACTACATTTGTTTAAAATTTACAAAAAAATTAAAATTTTTGTTTATTACTAATTGCGTTTAGACATTGATGAATATGTTTTTTTATTTTAATATTTTGATATTATGAAAGTAGGAAATATTAATTTTAAAATTAGAACTTAACCAACTTTTTATCTTTACTAAAACTTAAAGTAAACTTTTAGTAATGACTTTATTTGGCATAGGGTATAAGCAAATCCTACCGGCTGGCACTATAAACACACATAAATATGGACATTTGTTCAAAAATATATATATATATTCTACATAAAAATGAAAATAATTTAATTCCTCAGGAGAATTTCATTATTTATAAAAAATAATTTAATTTTTGCGATGAATATTAAATGTTATTATTTTTTTTTAATTAATTTGATTTGTTTTTCAATTTATTTTATCATTTTTTATGTTTATTTTTTATAATATATAAAATGTATCACAAAATTAACAAAAATTATAAATCAAATATAAATTAAATAATTTAAATAAAAAAACATCCTAATAAAAATAATAATTCGAAACTTTTCGGCCCTGAATTTTATGGCTATAAAACAGACACAACTCTCACGATACCTTCTACTTCTACCTGTTGCGTTTCCGCTGTATAGATGTTTGTCTGTATTTACAGTAGGGTAATACTTACACTGTAAAAAAAATTTGTGTAGATTTACAGTTTTGTTTAGAAAATTGTAAAATTGACACATTAAAAATATTAATTTTACAGAAGGGATTTTAAATTCACTACTTTTAAAGAAGTTATTTTACAAGTTTTTATAAAATTCTAAACAAAACTGTAAATATACAAAAAAAAATTTTTCAGTGTATTCACTATTATCAGATTAGTAGAGACTGTAAATTTAATGTTGGGAAATTGATCATTGTTAATTAAATTCATAAACAAATAATTTTTTAAACGGTCAATATATTTTTAAGGAGTTAGCAATACAGTTTTTAAATATAGTTCAAAATAGAATTATTTTCTTTTAAAAATTATATTGTAATTTTCAAGCTGATTTTTAATACCATGGAATAATTTAATTTTTTTCGATTTTGATAAATAAGAGTTTAATCTTTAATGAAATTTCTAGGTTTCTGAAGTTGGCATCAAGAGTGCATTTTCAAACTAAAACCTTGTGAAAAATTAAGAGCATTTTTCGGTTAGGTAAAAAAAATTTTTTTCAATGACATAAATTTCTTACATTTTCAATGCTCAAAGTTACGTTTCTTTGAAAAAATTCAGCAATAAAAAATATTGCATTAAAGTTACTGAAAATATTTCCAGGTATAAAATAATCTGCCATTTGACATTATCAGTACAAATTTATTTAAAGTTTCTTTTAAAAACTTCATTTTTTATTGTAAAAATACGTTTTGAAAATAAATATTACTTAGTCACTTTTATGAAAAACTATATAATAATTTAATTTCCAAATTATTTTCTACATTTTTTCTTGGAAACTAGACAAATGATTATACTTACTTCAGCTATTTGAACAGCATGGCTTTCAGTGGTTATATTTTTTCCTTTATTCTTTCTCCAACGAGAAGTTCTGGACATTTCCGAATTTTCATTATCCAAATGAATTTTGTATTTCTTTGGTTCACTCATATTAGTAAATATTTTATTTAATTTTTATTTCAACAATGACGAATTTTTATTTTAAAAACTATCCATAAAGATCACACGTGCAGATATTTTATTGCCAAGCAAAAAAGAAATGGTTACTTATAGTACTTCCGGCATCAGAACACTTAAGCTGCGGTAACACCTCTGCAGGCTGCCTGCCTGCGCAGGCAGGAGCAACGCGAGTAAGGGAGCAGTTTGAAGAAACTGACTCTCTTACTCTTGTAAGTTACCATGACAACCTGCAGGCAGGCAGGCAGTAAGGGATGTATCCGTTTGTAAAGGAGAGTCCAGAATAGGGTTTTGAACGTCGGTAGAAGCGCGTTGGTATGTATTGTATATGGAGATCACGTGACCAACGCGCTTCTACCAACGCGTTTCTAACCCTATTCTGGACTCTCCTTAAAGGAGAGTCCAGAATAGGGTTAGAAGCGCGTTGGTCACGTGATCTCCATATACAATACATACCAACGCGCTCTACCAACGCGCTTCTAACCCTATTCTGGACTCTCCTTACCAAAATGGATTTCACGAATGACTATTACCACGAAGTAGTATAAGGAGCTTCCACTCAATGGATAGTTTGAAATATTTTGATGACGATTTTTCTTTTCTGTTCGGCTCGTGGTTAGTTAGCGAAACTAGCGCTCTTGCGGGAAAACGTCTACAACTCAGGTGAGAGATACGTCATTGCAAATGGCGGACATGTGAATTTAATAAATTCAAAAAAGACCGCGTTGATCTGCGCGTGCGTGTTGCGTTTAGCAGACGAAAAAGAGAAAAATTCTAGAGTTGTACATTTTCACGTTAGATGGATTCTTGTCGCTAACTAACCCATGACGTCAAACAGAAAAGAAAAGTTGGAAACACTTTTTACGAAGAGTGAAAGCTCCTTATACTACTTCGTGACTATTACGTCGAATCCATAACCTCAGAATCTGTATTGTTCGAAATTTATTTTTATCGAATTTTAAAAGTAAGAAAATTTTATTTTCTGGAATTAACATTTTACCGAAAATGAATATGAGAGAATAATTTATGATCGAATCGACATGTGCTGTAATTATAAATTATCATAATTTCTGTTTGTCTGAATTTTAACATAACCTAATTTTAAATGTTAAGGCGCTTGTATACCTCCACGTTTCTGAGTATATCAGAAACGTCCAGCGTTTTGATTGGCTATGCTCATAGAGAATTTCTAAAAAAAGACAATCAAAACGCTGGACGTTTCTGATATACTCAGAAACGTGGAGGTATACAAGCGCCTTAAAGAAACAGTCAACCGCAAGAATCATATAAACCTAAACATTTCAGCCATTTTGAAAAAGTAAATTACGTATAAAACTAAGCACGTAAATTACGTACGTAATATACTGTAAAAAACTATGTAATTTACGTCAGGTAAATTACGTACGCATCCCTGGTCTTTACTTAAAACAGTGTTAATTCATTTTAATAAAATATAATTTTTTTAATTCCCGCTACAAACAGATTTTCCATTATATCGGAAAAGCAAAGTGTGAAAGCGATTTTTACTTTTTCGGTAAATTTTTTTTCTACCGACCGTCGTATAAATGTACAGTCACATGATCTCATGCAAAACTTATGCATGCAGGTTGCTATAGTAGCATTTAAGAGTGAGAGAGATAGGAAATTATTCTATCTCTCTCACTCTTAAACACTACTTGGCAACCTGCATGCATAAGGGTGCGATCCCATGTGAGCAGAATACGTCGACCGAAAGCAGAAAATTATGGGAGTGAAAAGAACAATATCTACCTATCTCTTTTACACTCACGATTTTCTGCTTTCGGTCGACGTATTCTGCTCACATGGGATCGCACCCTAAGTTTTGCATGAGAAGGTCTGAGGCTGCGGTTACACCTCTTCAGGCAGCCTGCCTGCCTGCAGGTTGTCATGGTAACTTACAAGAGTAAGAGAGTCAGTGACTTCAAACTTCTCCATTACTCTCGTTGCTCCTGCCTGCGCAGGCAGGCAGTCTGCAGAGGTGTAGCCGCACCTTGAAGTTGCTTCAACAACAACTTTTTTTTGATCGACGCGAACAAAATGCACTGTTAAAACCATGCAAAATAGTTGCGCGCGCAACGTTTTCTCGCTCATGTCGATGAAAAAAAAGTTATTGTAGAAGCAACTTGAAGCTGAACGCTCCCTAAATAAACCTTAAAGCTGAGTCTCCAATAGGTGCCAATGTATGTGCAAGTGCCAGTGCCAATCTCCAATACATTTTAAATGGGTTTGGCACTGGCACTGGCACTTGCACATGCATATTGGCACCTATTGGAGACTCAGCTTAAAGACCAACGCACAATTGATTCGCGAAAGTCGTTCGCGAACGTAATGCATGGGTTAGAAAAGGACAGAGATATAGTTGTGTCGTTTTCTAACTCATGCTTTGCGTTCGCGAACGACATTCGCGAAGCAGTTGTGCTTAGGCCTTTAGTCATTTACTCATATTGTGGACTCTCCATTAGATCCTATTGCTAAAAAGCCTTAACATGCGAGCGTTCGTTTATGGCTATTTATGTAAACACAGTTTAAGTGAAATCTGTCTGTTTCTGTGCTTCTGCTTTCAACGAGATTTAGTTTTCATATAAAGTATTCTTGAATTTTATAATCCAATCAATCTTATCTTGTTTAAAAATGTCTTCTTCAGACGATGAAAATAGTGATATTTTTTTATTCATTAGATTTTATACAACAAAAAAGTTTTCTATAGTAAACGTTAAAGATGTTAAAAGTTTTAATGATAATTTCGAGGAAAAATTTTTCCTTGTGAAAGCTGATGATGGAAAATTTCATCGTGCCCAAATTTTTTTTAAAGGCAGTAAGTATAATTATTTATGTGTATATATAATTATTATTATTAAAAAATGAAATTATACAGATGGTTTCAGAGTGATACTTTTAATTTCTTTTTTTCGGCTTTAGTAAAAATTATTCATTTCCAAATCCTGTTTTTCATGGGCACATGGTCTCGTGCTTAGGGCGTTAGAATTATTACAACGCCATAGCTTTGTAATACTTACTTTTTCTGAGTCTTGTTAATAGAGTTTTAAATTTTGATTTATCAAAGTTGTTTAAGAATGTTTATAATAATATAAACATTCTGTAACGTATAGGTTAATTAAAGTTTTTGAAAAATGCTTATTTAAGCTAATGTAAAGCTTTGTGTAAATACTGTGAAGAAATTGTATCTGAAAAGGTAAAATTTGTTAAAAAATTTTTTAATTTAAATTTCAATAAACCTACACATAACAAACGTAATGTATATCTTTATAAACAGTTTCCAATAACTTTCATTAGAAATTGTTAAAATCTCCATTTACCAAACTATTTTGAATTTTTTTAAACATTAAGAAGTATTTAATGAACTTTCAAGCAATATTATTATTATTATTATTGTTGTTATATTTTCATAATAAATAATTCTTTTTATTCTTCTCTATCATAAAAATCTATTTGCCTTTAAATTCCTTTTAATTATTTTGTTACGCCTTTTAAAATTTTTCTTGTTATTATAAATATAATCTCCTTTTAATAATTTCTTCATGGCTATTACCATTGATAAGTCTTATTTAATTAAACTTTTATGAATTTTTAGACTTTTTTTTATTAATTTTCAAAATTATTTAAACATTTTAAAATAATGTACAACTTAGTATTTTTTTAAAGTTTGCCTATTTATAATTAAAATTGTATTTTGCTTCTTGATTTTGATGACAATTTATAGTTAAATGATTTTCAGTTGTATGATGTAAAAAGCTTCTTAAAACACTATTTATCATCTAATTTTAGATTCAAAGATGGAGGTCGAAAAGATGTCAGAATCTAAACGACGACTTAAATTCATCCAATCAAAAGATGACAGTGTGGTTATGAATGACCCAAAAAATATTCGTGACACTGTAACGAAGAAAAAGGTAAATTAATATGAATTTAATTAATTAAATAAGGTAATTAATATGAAGGGGTTAATTTACTCATTAGTATTTACAAATTCTACATAAATAAAATTTGTACTAGAGGAGAGTGGGGCAAACCGGCCATACTAATTTTTCGATGGCTTGTTTGAAAGATCATTTAATTGCGCAACTTTATCCCATAGTCACCTATACTTTACCTTTTATTGTTTAGTTGCTGTGTTAACTTAAAAAAAATTGCAAACGGGCCGGTTTGCTCCATCCCCTGGGGTGAACCGGACCGTTTGGTTTTTTATTTATATTATTGCATTCACATAATTAACAATAATAAAAAAACATAAAGAATCATGAAAACAATGGTTGTAGTAATGAAAAGGGCCTAATTCTCATTGGAAGACAATTATTTTTTATTGTAATAAATATTTTAATGAAAGAAACATTTTATTTAAAAATAATTTTTATGAAACTTTAATTCAATGGAAATATCCTATGGCCGGTTTACCCTACTGAAAACTATCCGGTTTGCCCCATAGGCCCATTTTGAGAATAAATGTTTGTCAAAAAGAAACGCTTTGCAAATTCATCAAAGTTTTTGGTGGTAAATATTCCTGAGATGTGTACCTTCAAAACCTAAGACCTAATATTTGGAAACATCACACGATTTCCTTAGAATTTCCTTTAGAAAAAATTCGTAAAAGTGTAGAAAAAAACTAAAAAAAACTTTTGCTCCCTTCGTTGCACAAACGCCAGCTAAAACTGTCAGATTGAAAAAATTAGGTAAACTAAACATGGTTGCTTTAAATTTGTAAACAACACTTTTTCCAATTTCGCCATTTCGAAAATATTGTGACCGGTCCGGTTTGCTCCACTCTTCCCTACTTACTGTAACGTAGGTAAGAAAGAAAGTAAGTAAGAAAGTTCCTATATTAAAAACTGTAGATTTTAATAAACGTGTAAAAATAATCTAAATTTTTTACGTTTTTTTGTAGTCTTACAGTTTTAACTTTATTAATAGTTTTTACAAATTGCTATATTAATCCTGGCGCAAGGACATAAGGATTCTTGGCATAGATTTGCCAATAAATGAAGAACAAGACACCGAATATACAATACGGTCGCGCTAATCCGACATTTGCTTTGCAAGAAAATGTCGAATTAGCGACTTGTCCGGATTACCGAGTACTTAAACAAACCTCTGTAGTTCGAACAAATTTTTCAACATACACTCTGTAATCCGATATTTAGACTTGTATATCCATAGTTATAATCTTTATAATCATTCTTTATTTCAGTTTGTTTATTTGAGCAGTACATATTTATATAAAATGTGTAAATAACAATTGAATTGTTTTATATAATAAAATATTAATATATAAATCGATAAATACTAGCAAGTGTAATTATTTTAACATATTGAGGTTTTCCGTCATCTTGATCGTTGTCGGATAACAAGGACTGTCGGATTAACCAGGTGTCGGATTAGCGCGACCGTACTGTACTTTGTTTTTTTTATTAGTAAAATAAATTTAAGTTATATAACATATAAAGTTAAATATATTTAATAAATTAACAGAAGCTGTCGATATATTGAATATATTTAGTAAACAGATCCGAACTTTTGTGAATTGTACTTAAGGCCGTGTCAAAGTGGATTGGATTTTTGCATTGAGCTTCAATGGGAAAATCGCATCGACTTTGACATCCCCTTAACCTATGGTAGAATGTATTGAAGACTAAAACAAAGATGTGCTGTTAATTATAAAGAAATAGTTTCACTAAAATAGTCACTCATTCTTTTTGAATATTAAAATTTCTAGAAATTTTACACAATATATTTTGCGGCGATTAATTAATTAAAATTTTTTAAAGTAGTACTTATTCGTTTCGAACAGATAAATAAATTGAATTGTTATATAATAATGTGCCTTTAGAAGTATTTAAGCATTGTAGCTAATAGTGGAAGTATCTGGGACTGTAAACAAATGAAAAATACTTTAGACAGTGATGTGCCTCAATTAGGATAAAAATTTATCTTCAAACTTGGGTGATATTTTTTTTTATTTTCAACCATTTAGCAGTTAATTTGATGTAACTTTTTTAACGGAGATTTTTGAACAACTGCACAACGGAGTTTCACTATCAAAACTATGTAACAAAACTATACAAAAAAGCCACACAGAAAAAACGTAGTATAAATTTTATTGCAGGTAATTTTAACCCATGCTATTTCACATAGACAGTGGCGCCCTCACCCCGGTGAAATTTTGTTGCAGTGAATTTTTACCCCAAAATCAGGTTAAAATTTATACTTTGTTTTTCTTGTGGCACATATTTCTATATCGTGATATAATCAATGGATTTTAATGAACCTTGAATTTTTGTTAACCTTAAATATTACAAATTTATTTAAAACCATAAAACAAATATGTTGTTAAAAATTGCTAATTGTTATTTCAAAATTAATTGTTTAATTTCAAAATAAAACAATGTTCTCAACGTTTTAGAAAGATCGTTCGAATTATTTTGGGAAGAGAATCTTACACTGAGAAAAAAATACTGTTTGTTCAATAGCACCGATGCTATTGAATTTAATTTGTTTGAAGCAATAATTTCTGTATTGAATATTGAATTAAGAAAATATTTGTTTAAATATAATAATTCATAATTTAGAACTAGAAGCATAATGTTGTCTAATAAAACATGCAAAATGGTTGAGATGAGGGGTTGATACAATTTTATTAAAAAAATATTAATTTGTTTGAAATAAGTGTTGCAATTATTTCAAATAAAACTTTGTTAAATTAATAAATAGTATTTACAATTTGTATAGATGTACATTTTAGACGATGCAATATGCTTTTGAATCAATAGCACGTGCTTTTGTTATTACAAACTATGTATTCAAATACGTTCAAAAGCAGATGCTATAAAATTTACAGTACCGTGCTATAAAATTTACAGCACCATGCTATAAAATTTACAGCACCATGCTATACAATTGACAGCACCATGCTATAAAATTTACAGCACCATGCTATACAATTGACAGCACCATGCTATAAAATTGACAGTACCGTGCTATAAAATTGACAGTAGCGTGCAGTAAAATTGTAGTCATACTTATTTGAGTTAAAAGTATTAGGTATCATTAATTGATATTTTAGTAAATCATCTGTTTTAATTTGCAAAATTTCATATTAATGTTTTGGAAATACTTGAAAGAGGAATTTGAAATTTAAATTTTCCCGGGAATATATCTTTGTTTTGTGATTGGTTACTAAATATACACTATACACACTTGAAATATTAATTTTTTCTCTCACAAGCGGTGATAGTTTCATCACTTTTGTATATAAGGAAATTCAAATCAACATCATTTAAATGTATTATGATATGTATAATGTATGTATGTATGTATAATGTTAAATAGTATGTTAAGTAAATGTTACAATAAAATTTAATTTTAGGTTGAGTTGTAAACTTATAAGTTATATCTCAAATTGTATATACTGTATATAGATTGTAGAATTACAAAAAAGTGTATCTTGAAATAGGTAACAAGATGTAAAAGAGCAAAAATATGTCTATTTCTCAATATATTTTTTTTCAAAAGAATAATATTTTATATTTGAAACTATAGAATTATGCTATAAAATTGAATTTTAATTCATTAAAATCTAAAGTGTGATATATTCTTATTAAAAATATGTGTTATTCAAACTATAGCATCATGCTATAAAATTGAATTTTAATTCATTAAAATCTAAAGTGTAATGTATTCTTTTTAAAATTATATATTATTCAAACTATAGCATCATGCTATGAAATTTATAGCATATTCTATTGATTTGAAAGTATATGCTATTAAATTTATAACAGATTTAATTATAGGAATAAAATGCATTTCTTGATATTATAACATATTCTATTGATTTGAAAGTACATGCTATTAAATTTATAACAAATTTATTTAAATCTATAGTGCAGTAATCAATAGCACATGTTATTGAACCAACAGTATTTGTATTCGAACGATATTGAATATGCCGTTTATTGCGACAAACAAATATTTCATTGATTCAATAGCATTTTTTTCTCAGTGTATGAAGATTTAATACCCGTTTCTAAATTTTGTGGCACGAAATTAGGAAAAAAAGTTGCATATCACTTGAGCCGCCGGATCGTAGAAGGGCACGTAAATTTTTCTCGGGCGAAATAGAAGTAACCTGGACGCATCCAAAATTCAACTTCTGAATTTAAATGTTTAAAATATATATCCTTATAGGAAATTTCATTGCGCATCTTTTTTTCTTTTAGATTTTTATTGTATCTATTACCGTTTTCGAAATATAAGGAAAAAACTGTTTTTTTAAAGAGCGAAATTTTTATTGTTTTTTTCACTTCAACTCGCGATTACTCAGTCAATTTTACAAATTTCTCAATGAAACAAAAAGGAAAATATGCGTTATTTTATCCTACGAGTGACTAAAAAAGAAAAATGATGTTTTAATTATAAATAAAAAAGTTATTAACTTTTTATTGGGATATTGCAAAATTCGTAAACTGAAATTTTCACTAAGCGGGGAAGTTGAGCAAATTTTGAGCAACAAAAAACTTCCAGCGAGAAAGTTGTTCATTAAGGTCTAAATATGTTTTTCCCGAAAGATACAGTTCAATTAAACAATTAATTAACAAATGTCGAATGTTAAAAGTCGTCGGCGGCTGAACGCCCAGCGCGAGTATCTCATCCGTATTATGTATACGCAGAATAAGACTCTCCAACTTCCCAGTGAGAAATTGCCAATAGACTTTAAACGGTCCAATATCGGTCCAATATTGGTTGCCGTGCTGGGTGCCGATTGACTCCCAATATTGGACCAATATGGGCAGATGCTTGGGATGTAACGGCATCGCCAATCATCGGTTGTTAATATTGGTCCAATATTGGCCGAATATTGGCAACCAAGAGAAAAAAAAAATTTTTAATAAATTTTTTTAATTAAATAATAATAATACATTAATGTTTATAATTTTTGTTTATTATATTTATTTAATTAATTATTTAATTATTTATTTTTAATAATTTATATAAATAATATATTATTTATAAATTATAATTATTTAAAAATGCAGCAGCTATTAGGAAACAGCATTCTGCAAAAAAATCCTATCATTGAAAAATCAATGATAGGCGAGAGCGAGAGATATCCGCGTCATTAAATAGATTCGCAGATATACTCTGGTCTCGCGATGAATCTCTCGATACTTATATACACTGGAGTCGCCGTGTCAGTTGTGAGAACGGTTACAGCGTCCCTCTTGCGGCAGAGATTGGATTTTTCGTGTGGTAAAGTGAAGTGTGAAAAGTGTGTATGAGCCGTCGGTAACATTGATTTCTTTTCTCCCTAAAGTTCATTTGAACGCGAAAAATCCAATCTCTGCCGCAAGAGGGACGCTGTAACCGTTCTCGCAACTGACACGGCGACTCCAGTGTATATAAATATCGAGAGATTCATCGCGAGACCAGAGTATATCTGCGAATCTATTTAATGACGCGGATATCTCTCACTCTCGCCTATCATTGATTTTTCAATGATAGGATTTTTTTTTGCAGAATGCTGTTTCCTAATAGTTGCTGCATTTTTAAATAATTATAATTTATAAATAATGTATTATTTATATAAATTATTAAAAATAAATAATTAAATAATTAATTAAATAAATATAATAAACAAAAATTATAAACATTAATTTATTATTATTATTATTTAATTAAAAAAATTTATTTAAAAATTTTTTTTTCTCTTGGTTGCCAATATTCGGCCAATATTGGACCAATATTAACAACCGATGATTGGCGATGCCGTTACATCCCAAGCATCAGCCCATATTGGTCCAATATTGGGAGCCTTTATTGGACCGATGATCGGTCTCTTGGCTCCCAATATTGGACCGATATTGGACCGGTAAGAAATTTCTCACTGGGTTATTATAAGATGAGATACTAGCGCTGGGCGTTCAGCCGCCGACGACTTTTAACATTCGACATTTGTTAATTAATTGTTTAATTGAACTGTATCTTTCGGGAAAAACTTATTTAGACCTTAATGAACAACTTTCTCGCTGGAAGTTTTTTGTTGCTCAAAATTTGCTCAACTTCCCCGCTTAGTGAAAATTTCAGTTTACGAATTTTGCAATATCCCAATAAAAAGTTAATAACTTTTTTATTTATAATTAAAACATCATTTTTCTTTTTTAGTCACTCGTAGGATAAAATAACGCATATTTTCCTTTTTGTTTCATTGAGAAATTTGTAAAATTGACTGAGTAATCGCGAGTTGAAGTGAAAAAAACAATAAAAATTTCGCTCTTTAAAAAAACAGTTTTTTCCTTATATTTCGAAAACAGTAATAGATACAATAAAAATCTAAAAAAAAGATGCGCAATGAAATTTCCTATAAGGATATATATTTTAAACATTTAAATTCAGAAGTTGAATTTTGGATGCGTCCAGGTGACTTCGATTTCGCCCGAGAAAAATTTACGTGCCCTTCTACGATCCGGCGGCTCACTTAGCTCAAAACCCTCTACAATCTAAAGTTTTTAACTGATTTCGATATTTTTACTCACAATAAACAAACAAGTGAATAGATAAATATGAGCCACTATATGAGACAGACAGAGAAATGACGCACTGAGAGAAATGAATGGTTGTGGTAACTATTTTTTCCAGGATTATTTTTAGTCAGTAAACTATACTGTTGGTAACAGTTAACTTATTGGTTGGTGTTACCATTTTCTATTAGTATACTCAATTATTTTATTATTTAATTCAACTACTTTTTTTATTGGTCTACCTATTTAATTAGTTACGTTACTAACTAAATGGCTGGTATTACTAACTGAATAGTAACAGTAAGTAATTAAAATTAGCAGCGGCGTTATTACTAACCACATAGTAGTCACAGCCATTCATTTCTCTCAGTGCGATTTCAATGTTTTTCTATTTTTATTTATGGGCATGTAGAACCAACCAACTTTAATTGATAAATGTTTTATCATTCCCACTGATTTTCTTTAAAAATACAAATAATAGATATTGATAAAATTAAGGGAAATGTTATTTCAAATGTAAACGCATAGATCTCTAGTTCAATCAATAGAAAAACTATCTTTAAAATATTATTTTTCATTTAATAGAAAGTTAGATATTTTTCGAAAAAAAAGACAATCAAATACAAATTAATATTTAAACAAGTTGAAATCGCACTGCAATGGCGGGTTCCGTACACAAATATTAAAACAATATTTGCAAAATTCATTGGTAAATGGTAGAATTAAAATAAACAATTAAGAAAATATATTAAAATCATTTGATAAAAAAAAAATAATTAAAAAAAATTAAAGTATTGTATATCTAATATTGTAAAAATATACTAATAAACCAATTTTTAGCTCATTAGGTCAAAAAATGTAGAAATTAGATAAAAAAAATTTTTTAATTTTTTTTTTAGATTTTTTAATATATTTTTTGTGATCAGATTGTAAAAATATACTAATAAACCAATTTTCAGCTCATTAGGTCAAAAAATGTGGAAATTAGAAGAAAAAAATTTTTTCCATAAAAAAATTTTTTTTTACTTTTTTTAAATTTTTTAATATATTTTTTGTGATCAGACTGTAAAAATATACTAATAAACCAATTTTCAGCTCATAAGGTCAAAAAATGTGAAAATTAGAAAAATTTTTTTTTTTTAATTTTTTTAGTTTTTCCTTGACAACGCTATGTCCATTATGACATAGCAAGTCCTCTATATTTTTCCTGTAATATTCGCGTTAAAATACACCAGTATGCCAAATTTTAGTCCTGTAATCTACATGTGAAAATACGTATCTGTACCAAATTTGAGCTCTCTATGTCAAATAGTTTAGCCGCTAGGGGAAGGACACGATTTGGCTACGGACACAAGAGTCTCGCCAATAGGGTTCCGTCGGTACACCGAAGGTGTACGAAACCCTAAAAATTAATAAATTTACATTTTTCAATTTAAACATTATTTTTTTTAAATGACAATTTGTAATCGATTGTCTTTTCTTCTCTAAAATTTTCCAAAAATTGAAAATTTGAATAGAAAAATATAAATTTATTCCTTTTTTTAAATTTTCATTTGTGTTCGATTCTCTTTTTTTCTCTAAAAATATCAAAGTTTTTATTTAATCATAAATAATATTTAAAAGCAAATTTTTGTACTAATTGGACTAGAGATCTATACATCAATAAATAAAATACTATTTCTCTTATATTTTGTCAAGATTTATTTTATATTTTCTAAGAAAACCCATGGGAAAATTAATACAAGTATTATCTGAGGTTGGCTGGTTCCACATACCCTTAACAGCTTTTCTGTAAACTTAAAACGTCTTATCACATTCGTAGATTACTTTATTGTAAAAATATTTTTAATAATTCATATCTATTAATGCTTTGTTTTTAATTCGGTCCAGGCGAATGACGACTTAGTTTGTGAAACGCTGAGTGCATCTCAATTTATATTTTTTTTACTTAGAATAAGAATTTTTGAAACGTGACAGCTAAAATTCAAAAGATTTATTTTTGGTCAAAATGTTGTTTTTCTTATATAAAAGTATTTGCCAACCAAATTTTTTGTTATTATTACAAACAACAATTTTTTCCATTTTCTTAGAAAGCAAAAGAAGCTGCAGTTCTAAGTGCAAAAAGAATTGCTGACAGAGACAAACTTCATAAAAAATTATTATCTGAAAAGGAAAGTTTTTTAGGTAATAAAACTCCTGAAAGTTCACCTGAGAAGAGTCCATTAAGTTCCCCTGAAGTGATATTACAAAGTTCGCCTGAGAAGGTTTCAGAAAGTTCCTCCGAGAAACGATCACCAAGTTCATCTGAGAAAATTAATAAAAATTCATCTGAAGAAATTTCCGACCATTCATTGAACGAATCTCCTAAAATTATTCGCAATAAAGTAGCTAAAAAAATGTTAAAAGTACATGAATTAGAAGATAAATTAAAGGAAGCAAATAATTTGATAGCATCTTTATCAGCTAAAAGAAAATTGGATATGTCTGACTTCTCAAATACTAAAAAACAACAGAAAAACCGAATTGACAGATTACCTATACCTTCAACATCAAGATATCCAAGTGATTTATCAGACGTTTCCGATAACCTTTCTGATTCGGAAGGTAAGTTACTTACATTATGCTGATATCAAATAGACAAATGTACAATAAATTTATTGGTGATTCTAAACGTAGCGCACAATTTGATCAAATTTAAGACTTAAAAAGTTAGATTACAGTAGGATCTTTTAATAATGCAGTCGTCGGGAATATTGTGCACTGTTCAAAGCAAGCAGAAACTAAAAAATTCAGGTCCCTGTCAAGAAAAGTAAGGGTCCCTCACTACTAAATACCATGCACCACTAAATGATACTAAATAATCAAATGAGCGACGGCACTGTATCTGACGTCACAGATTCCCTTTCCCTTTGCCTCCCGAAACCCCTTGTCCACTCAACTCACTAATGACTGCACTGTTCAGAACTGCACTATTGAAAGATCCTACTGTAGTTTAAAATTTATTGAATTTAGGGGACTTTCTAACAGTGTCTAACAGTCAGGAAATTTCTCCAGGTCAGGGAAAAGTCATAGAATCTTCTTTATTTTCTGGAATTTTAAAACAAATGATTTTATTCGCAGCTTTTGAAAAATGAAAAACTAGTTTTTTTTATTTTTAAACATTTTTTTGTTACTTCTTAATTTAATACTGTGCGCCAGTAAGTTACCTATAGTAGCCAGTACAAAATATTCATTCAAACCAAAACAAAGTAAAAAGCGTTGTTTCGAAGACTTGGTTCGTCATCATCATCATCAGCCTGGCTCTAAATAATAAATGTTAACAGCACTTTAAAAGCTAAAGCAACACATAAATTATAAATAAATAAATGTTAATTTATTTATAATTTATATGTACAAATTATAAATAATTACCTAGTTATTTATGTCAAATCAATTTTAAATTACTTATAATTTTTTTGTTTCTATGCTATTTAAAGTGTTATTAACATTTAATATTCAGATCGAGCCTGATGATAATAACGAACCAAGTAATCGAAACATCGCTTCTTACTTTTGACAATAAATTTTAAAGAATGACATAATAGTATATTAAGCAACAAGAGGATAAAGGCATCCATTTCTTTACAGTGATTTTTGTGACACGAGTGGAGGTCGAGGGCGCCTTCGACCTTTTCTCGATTTTCTATAAAAAAAAATTTTGACACATTTGGTTTTGTTCCCATTTCGGTTGTAAAAATTGTCAATTTTAAACGTTCTTGTTTCAGTTTTGTTTAATTATTAATTACTACGTTCTAAATAAATAAATACTATATTTCCAGAATACATTGTTTTCTTATTTCTATATTAAAACTTCTATCATTATAGACTTCAAAGAGTTAACATTTATATAGAGTTTAATTTTGAACTAATATGAGCGTTTAATCGTTCGTGCCCTGAATGACACATTTTCCATGTAGTTATGACAAAAAATTATGCTAGCATCATGGGCGCAAAGGTGATTACGTCTCTGGCGAAATCCCATATTTTGCGCCCCTGATACGAAATAGTATATTTCGATACCAGGTGCCAAGTGAGCGTTTTGCACATTGGCGCCCTCGACCTCCACTCGTGTCACAAAAATCACTGTAAAGAAATGGCTGCCTTTATCCTCTTGTTGCTTAATATACTATTTACGAATGGCGTTTCAATTTTCACCCAAAGAACATCAGTTTTCTGCTTCAAAAAGCAATCGGATTCTCTAGAAATTTATTACTTGGGGGTTTTTGGGGTCGCTGAATACGAATCTGAAATTGGTTTTCAAAAATTCAAAATGGCGGATCTAATATGGCGGATATCGCTTCTAAAAATATATTCAATTTGCCTGAAAATTGTTACTCGGAGGTTTTCGGGGTCGTTGATTGCGATTCTGAAATTGGTTTTCAAAAATTCAAAATGGCGGATCAAATATGTCGGACATCGTTTCTAAAAATTTATCTAATTTATTTTGAAAGTCGTTACTCGGGGGTTTTCGGGGTCGCTGAATACGAAACTGAAATTGGTTTTCAAAAATTCAAAATGGCGGATGCAATATGGCTGCCAATTTTTTAAAAATTTCATCGTATTCGTTTGAAAGTCGTTACTCGGGGGTTTCTGAGGACGCTGATTGCGAATATGAAGTCAGTTTTTCAAAATTCAATATGACACATCCAATATATAATACCTACTTAAATTTGCTAGAAAAAATATATTCTACCCAGACCACGCTACGTGGAGCTTATGATTAAAAAAAATTGTTAAATAGCAAATGTATTTTATTTTAAAAAAACTACGTGTCAAAAAATTCTGAAAAAACATGTTCCTAAAATAAATATTAAAATAAACAAACTCAAATTTTCATCAATTTCTTTCATTTCCATAAATTGTGAGTGATAATCAGCGACCAATAAAACCCCCGAGTAATAAATTTCCAGAGAATTCGATTGTTTTTGGAAGCAGAAAACTGATGTCCAAAAAAATGTGAAAATTTGTTGTTTTTTGTCAAAAAAACGGCCAAAATTTTTACAAATTTTATTTTTCTGCAATTTAAATGTCGGATTCTAAGAGAGGAAGAAAAAAGGCTTTAGGAATTGTTCTGGTCAAATTTTTGCCATACATGAACACAGAGAAAAGTCACCTTCAATCTTTGATAAAAAAATCCGTCCTTTCCGTCCATGAGGGGTTAAAAAGATTCTTTTAATGGATCGTCCCCATATATGGGGAAATCTCACCAAGTGGGGACTTTTTCTTTTAAAAAAATTTTATTTTCAATTTAGTGGCACATTGTTTTTAACCATAAATTATTATTTTTCCACCAAATAGAAGTATATTTTCACTGGCGTAACTTATATTTTTTAATTGCTACTGTATTTAAAATATATTATTCATTTTTGTGGTTAAGAGTGCAGGTTAAACTTACTTCTAAGAGAAAAAAGTTACAAATGAAGATTGTAATTCCACTTCTCTTATGTTTTTAAATAAAACAACGTGAGCAAGATTAAAATAGAATTTTATTTTAAGGAAAGAAATTAGTCTTATTTTAAGTAAAATAATTTTTTAAAATTAATTTTCGATTATTTAACATTTTTTCAAAATAGGGGAGGATATAACCCTATCAGTCACTTCACAAATAAATCATTTTTAAATAATAAGTTCTTCAGAGAGATTTTATATTTATATTTTTTTATATATATTTTTTTAAATATAAAGAGATCAGAAACAAATGAGCAATTCCATGGTAAGTGATCATAGAAATTTCCTTCTAGTATGGGATTTGGATGAAATTGAGCTTTATTGTTCTCTTGGATACCACTAAAAAAATTGTGAAACTTTTTTGGAAAAATATTCATGAACATAGGAGATATTCACCATTGAATTTTTTTAGCTTTTTTTCTTTGAAACCGCATAACTTTTTTTTGGTTAAAAATATTGAGTTCACACAGAAAAAACTTGGTCTCATTTTTGTTGCATCTCATTTTGAGTACTACTCAATTTGAACAAATAACTAACTTCAAGTTGCTCAAAATGAGTATATTATGTCGATAAACATTTTCAAAATGTTGGGTTGGTAACACTTGCACTTTTGTCATTTTGTGATATTTCATATATTTACTGTGAAAAATATTAATTTTTATTAACTTTAAATTATTTTTATGTCTTTTTATTTAAAAATCAATTTATTAATTAAAAATTAACTTAATTAAAGGAAATTACACATAACAGGATGAATAAATTTTTAAACTTAGCGCCATTTAATTGAAGTAAGTTGTGTGAAATCAGATTGGCACTACTGGTATGCAGGCCTGCTGGTATGTCAACAAACATTTATAACCTAAAAATTTGCTTGTCTTTCTTGAAAAATTGTAGGCAAAATATATGTGAAATGAATATTACATAATATTTGTTACGTCATTTACGCACAGTTAATTAATATATTTTATGTTTTCATTGGATTATTCATTATTTGATGAAAATTTCCACGTATCTTTTATACATGATTGGTCTCATTATGAGTAATTTTTATGTAATCTCAAAATGAGACAAGGAGTCTCATTTTAGTTGCAACTCATTTTGAGTATCGTACGCTACTCATTTTGAGACTAAGTTTTTTCTGTGCAATTATTTTTTAAATTATCAATTAAAAGATGCACTTTTAAATAAAATAAATTTCGGAAGAAATATTATTCGATACTTTGTTAATATTGAAGAAATAATATTTTATTTTCTATTTTTGAAAAAACTCTACTTTTATTTTGGTTAATTTTTTTTGTGGTGCTTGTACATACTTACCTCTAAATGCTGCGTGAGTTTCAAAATGGGATCTGCATAACTTTCCGAGAAATAAATAAAAATATTCAATGCTGTTGGTCAAAATTGTAGCTTTACATGAAAAAAACGAACATCACTAGCAAGATTTTGAAGTTGAGCCATATTCATATTGTATAAAATTAGAGTTTTGACTTACGGAATTAAACATTTTTATTTATTTCTCGGAAAGTTATGCAGATCCCATTTTGAAACTCACGTAGCACTTAGAGGTAAGTATGTACAAGCACCACAAAAAAAATTAACCAAAATAAAAGTGGAGTTTTTTCAAAAATAGAAAATAAAATATTATTTCTTCAATACTAACAAAGTATCGAATAATATTTCTTCCGAATTTTTTTTACTTAAAAGTGCATCTTTTAATTGACAATTTAAAAAATAATTTACCTCAATATCTTTAACCAAAAAAAAGTTATGCGGTTTCAAAGATAAAAAGCTAAAAAATTTAAACGGTGCATATCTCCTATGTTTATGAATATTTTTCCAAAAAATGTTCACTATTTTTTTAGTGGTATCCAAGAGAACAATAAAGCTCAATTTCATCCAAATCCCATACCAGAAGGAAATTTCTATGATCACTTACCATGGAATTGCTCAAATTAAAAAAATTTTTTTTTTGAATTTTTACCTATCTCTTTTATTCTAAAAAATTTAAAATATTTTAAAACCCTTCAAAAAACATCCCCTTTTATTTACCTGAACTTACATTCATCAAAAATCCACCCGCAATATAGTTCAAATAAATTTTTTCTGCAATGGCCCTAAAAACAGAGTAACTAATATATTTAGGTGAAAAATTATTCAATATCAACCCCAAATATTATTTTTAAGGGTGAGCATTTTGCACATATATTTATTTACACTAAAGCAAGATATTACGCGAAGGTGTATCCATTTTTTTAAAAGTAATTTCTTGTGCTCGTCGAAAAACCATATTTTGACAACGAGTTACGCACTCGTTGCGCGTTTTCCACGGCCGATTTCATAGATGTATCAAGTGGCACAATGTTCTACCACCCAAAATTCTTTTTCTGAATACCTAAAAATGTAAATAGTATATGAGCGAATGTTAAATGATGATCGCTCAACGAGTATTATAAGAAAATTAATGATTTTTAAAGTTTGGTGAAAATACAGTTACAGTTATTAAGAGCTCATTATCTCGAATATTATAACTGGCACACTTGTCCAATTTATATTTTTCTAATCTTCACAACCCATGGATGAATGACGTAAAACTCAAAGCATAAAAAATAAATTGCTCAAAAAGTTATCGCTTAATAAAAATTCGATGAAATGCGAGTTACGCCAGGAATTTCTCAATTTCTACGATTTTAATGAAGAAATCAGTTGCACAAATCTTTAATTTCGCCTAACAACAATTATTTTTATATCTCATACTCGTGAAAGAGAGTTAACAAAAATATATAAATGTGGATTGGCAATATGGAGGCTTTTTGTGGCACCGATATCTCAGTACCCAATTTGTCCCCATTTGGTGAGATTTCCCCATATAACGTAACGCTTTTTTTTACAATTAGCGTTACGTAATAATATGGACGGCCCCTAAAAGGTTGAGTAATATCAAATTTTTACCTATTAATAAAATATAATTATACAACTTCAACAGATGATTTAGAACAAATAGAAGGTGCAGTTCAAAAGGAATATAGGAGATTAAAAGAAAGTGGTGACAGAATTGGAGCATCCAACTTTGATTGCAGTGAAAAATCAAAAAGTGCCAAACGGTACAAAACTTTTCGATGCAGCAAAAATGTTAGTAAAATTTATTAACGTAACATTATATCTTATAACTTTTATCAAACCTTTTTATAATATTTTATTCATTTACTTTAAATCAATTTAAAAAATTGTACAAATAAATTAATATTCATAAAGTATTTATTTCACTTAAGAGAATTCCGTTATGGATTCGTAGAATGTCTTGAAATACTTTGTTTAAGGAAATTCATACGGAATTTTACAGAGAAATTTATGTAAATAATAATACAGGATTAAATTTAAATTAAATAAATATTTATTTAATAATAAAACATAAATGTTTGACATTATGAGGGAAAAATATTAAAGGGTCCAATTCTAATGAGCAGATAATTATTTTTTATTTAAAGTAAACATTTTAATGACAGAAACATTTTAATTAATAATTTTCGTGTAACTCTAATACAATTAAAATTTTAAAAATTACCACATGCTGTTTTCTGCTTAATAATATAATTCAAGAATAAAGTTTAGTGCCAAAAAGAATAACAATTATTATATTATGATATTATGACACTGGAGTCTTGGTTATACGGACAACTCGGGTGTTTGTCCGTATAATCCAAATAGGTCACCTTGACGAAAAAGTATAAATATGCAGGGCAGTACGAAGATTCTTTTTGCCCTCTGTTGAAATAGAGTCGCCTGCTAATTTTTGTATACCTTTAGAATTTATTAATATAGTGTAAAATTGATAATTTAGATTTATTAAATTACATTTTTAGACAAGTAAAGTAATTAATCAATAATATCCGATATGTTACTAAAAATTTTGAAGTTAGGTTATATCAAGGGGAAAAAAGGATTCAGTAATAGGTACGCTACTGACATCATCGTGCCATGCACGACCCTTCCCTTCACCCCTCATACCGTTTCAGCGCCTTTACATTCTGTGGGTGTTTCCGACATTCGCTCTTGGTGGAGAGGCGCAGGAATTCTTCCCGAAAGACATTTGATCGAATGGTCATTTGATCGAACGGCATTTGATCGAATGGACATTTTATCGAAAAGTCATATGATCGAAAAGTCATTTGATCGAATAGACATTTGATCGAAAAGTCATTCTATCGAATAGACATTTGGTCGAAAAGTCATTTGATCGAAAAGTCATTTGATCGAAAAGACATTCGATCGAAAAGACATTCTATCGAATAGACATTTGATCGAAAAGTCATTTGGTCGAAAAGTCATTTGATCGAAAAGACATTCGATCGAAAAGTCATTCTATCGAATAGACATTTGATCGAAAAGTCATTTGATCGAATCTTTTTTGGCACAAGAGTTTCCCTTCTTTATTCTTCAAATAGTCATAGCATGAAATACCATGGAAGTTAATAAATTAAGTTAATTAACTTCCATGGTATTTCATGCTATGACTATTTGTAGAATGAAGAAGGGAAACTCTTATGCCAAAAAAGATTCGATCAAATGTCTTTTCGATCAAATGTCATTTCGATCAAATGACTTTTCGATCAAATGACTATTCGACCAAATGACTTTTCGACCAAATGACTTTTCGATCAAATGTCTTTTCGATCAAATGTCTATTCGACCAAATGACTTTTCGATCAAATGACTTTTCGATCAAATGTGTATTCGATGGAATGTCATTTCGATCAAATGACTTTTCGATCAAATGACTATTCGACCAAATGACTTTTCGACCAAATGACTTTTCGATCAAATGACTATTCGACCAAATGACTTTTCGACCAAATGACTTTTCGATCAAATGTCTTTTCGATCAAATGTCTATTTGACCAAATGTCTTTTCGATCAAATGTCTTATCGATCAAATGTCTATTCGATCGAATGTCTTTTCGATCAAATGACTTTTCTACTAAATGTCTATTCGATCGAATGTCTTTTCGATCAAATGACTTTTCTACTAAATGTCCATTCGATCAAATGCCGTTCGATCAAATGACCATTCGATCAAATGTCTATTCGATCAAATGACTTTTCGATCAAATGTCTTTTCGATCAAATGTCTATTCGATCAAATGTCTATTCGATGGAATGTCATTTCGATCAAATGACTTTTCGATCTGCCATTTTTAAATTTTTTGTCTTCGCGCTTTTACAGGGTTGCCACAGAATGAAGATATTAAAATTCCAGGCCTTTTCAAGGTTTTCCGGACTTTGATTCTTTAAAAATTCCAGTCACAATTTTTAATAATTTTTTAGTTTATTGAGTCTTTTTAGTTATCGAGTCTTTTTAGTTATCCCAGGTAAAAATGATTCGTACGAATTTCGTACGGAAATCCGACCAGATTCGTACAGTTTTCCTATCGAATTCGTATAAAATTACCAGTAAAATTTCCCTCTGAATTTCGTATGGAGATTCGCACGAAAATTCTTTTGACGATTTTCTAAAAAATATTCAGCCACATTTCCATACGAAATTCCGAGTGAAATTTATTTTTGAATATCCATACTCAAAATTCGGGTTTTATTCGTACGAAAAATCGTCGAAAAAACGTTTCAAAACACCACGTGAATTTTACTAGTAATTTCATACGAATTCGATAGGAAATCTGTACGAATCTGGTCGGATTTTTGTACGAAATTCGCACAAAATTCATACGAAATTCGTACGACTCATTTTTACCTGGGATATATAGACTTTTATGTAATTTTTGAAAGAAAACAGTAGGTACTTATTTGCAAAATATTTATATTTAATAAAATTTAAACGAGTGTCAATGTCAGTGTCAATTACATATAAAACTTAAAGTTACTTATTATCAGATATTTGAAGGCAACTATTGCCACCTGTGTTAATGATTGATTCGAATTCAAATCGATTGATAAATTAAGAAAATATATTCTTCGCATTCGAAATTTCTAAAAAAAATATTTTTTTTAAAAAACCTGGAGGAATTTCCAGAGAAATGTCTGAAATTCCATACCTTTTCCAGGTTTTCTAGGCCTTTTTTCAAATTCCATGCTATTTCCAGGTTTTCCAGGCTCTGTGGCAACCCTGTGTTAACACTATTAAAGTTTAGATAACATGCATAGCCTGCTCGGACAATGAAAAGCAAGTGTTACTAAAGTAACTTTTCAAAACAGTTGGACCAACCGTTGGCACCAAAGTTGGGCCGTCTATGGATGCCAAAGTTGTGCCGACCGTAGGATCGAATGGTTGGGCATCCTTCGGTAACCACGGTGGCCCAACTTTGGTAAACGTAGTCTTGCCAACCAATGACAAGTGTTAATAAAAAAATGTTTATTGAAGGACCACAAGTTGACAATTACCTTACATTGATCACACATTTATCGCACATACATTAAATTAGTTATAAACATATTAAAATATTTAACGCTTTGGGGGATCGAACTCTCAACCTAACGCACTACAGTCACACACGCTACCACTATGCTACGCTCACATGTCTGAAGAAGGAGCGTCATAACTTTATAAACTTCAACCGTACCCGACCGTCGGCCCAACTGTGGGTGACGGTCGGGCCAACCATCAAGAAAATGATTTTTTAACTGTGGCAGCCACAGTTCACCCGACCGTCGGCCCCACTGAGGCTGATGGTCGGTCCGACCATAAAAAAGTTGATTTTCTCAACTGTGGCGGCCACAGTTCACCCGACCGTCGGCCCCACTGTGGCTGATGGTCGGCCCGACCATAAAAAAGTTGATTTTCTTAACTGTGGCGGCCACAGTTCACCCGACTTTCGGCCCAACTGTGGCTGATAGTTGGGCCAACCATCAGTTCTCCCGGTCGGCATTCATGGTTTGCCCGACTTTGGGAGAATTATTGAACCAAAGTCGGGCCACATTTGGGTGCCGAAACTTCGGCTGCCACAGTTGGTCCGACTTTGGCCCGACGTTCCAACTGTGGCGGCCGACCGAAATTCGCACCTGGGAATGTATCTAAAATATCTCACTGTTTAAATTAAGTTGCACTTGTGTTACATTTTAACTCCCAATATTTAACTCTTTTTTTACTCCAACGAATATTTTAGTTGCTTTAAAAAGAACTTGGGAAATAAACCGAATTTTATGAAAAATAAATTTTTTGGGATATATAAATGTGCATTCCGAGATGCAATTTATGCAAGATTTACAGCAAATCAAAGCTTATTTATCACATTATTAACATTTAAGGTGAGAATGGTAATAATTACATAAATAAGCATTGATTTTCACTAAATATTGCATAAATTGCAACTTGGAATGTTTGTTTATTTATTTCAAAATCTTTCTTCATGAGATTCATTTGATTTCACAAATTTTTTTACAGGAACTTCTTCATCTTCTTTTTGGTTCATAAAATCGCAAGGAGACACATAAAATATACAGAAAAACACCACGCAACGTAATACATTTACAAATAAATAACAAAAATATGAAAGTTTAACCACAGTAAACACTAAGGCTGTTTTTGGCGTTCGCCCCGCGTTATTTCGGAGTTAACTTTGGTCCATTCATCTATAACATTCTTTTGGATCTACCAATCACAATTAGCCTGGAGTTAATTCAGGGCGAACGCCGAAAACAGCCTTAATACTAATAAAAACAACCAACTAAACCTCAACGCACGCTGCTTGATTTAATTTCGCAGCGCCATGGTAGTTAATAGCTGGGTATATCAGAGCATGCGCATATAGCGCGTTGTTTCTATTGGTTTTAAGTGTTTATTGTGTTTAAACTTTCATATTTTTGTTATTAATTGTAAATGTATTACGCTACGTTGTGTTTTACTGTATATTATACGTGTGCCCTCGCGTTTTTTTGTTTATGAACCAAAAAAGGGACTTTGTTGAATTTACTTTAGGTTTCTGTAAAAAGAATTTGGGAAATCAAATGAATCTTATAAATAAAGCTTTTGAAATAAATAAACATTCCACACGGAGAAACTTTAGATTGGAAAATTAATTATTATAATACTGAATTTTACAAAAAGCAAATAAAAATCGAGGCTATAACGGTGTTTTTGTAAAGATTACTATTTAAATATTATACCGAGTGAGTTCCCTCAATATTGGTAAAAATAATATAATATTATAGATTTATATTTCAAAACAGTAGCAAATTTCAATATAAAAATAGGAAACTGAAGTTGGTGAATCGTTAAAAGCGATTTTTATAAATATATTAATGAGTAAAAAAGAATTATGAAACTTACAAAAACTATGGTAAAAATTCATCTCGTGAGAAAATAAAATTACTATAGTTTTTTGGGAATATTGATATAAAAATTGGAATGCCATGCGCAGCAATAGCGAAATAAAGATGAAGTCACACTTGACACTAGTAAACTTTACCAGTCAGTATTGGATATTCCACTTGCACTTCCAAATATTACATGCAAGAGGACTATATACAGGAGAAGCAACTATAGGTTTGTGGTAAGGCCAATTTTACGGGAACAGGGTTGGCGTGAAATGAGTTGCGCCAAAAGTGAATCTGGGCTCTGCGCACACAAGCTGTCTGCTACATCAGCTGATATATGTCACTAGTATGTGCAGAACCCAAAATTCACTTCTGGCGCAACTCACTCCACGCCATCCTTGTTCCGGCTTGCAGTCCCACTACTCTTTACACATTTGGAACGAAGTTTGCTCTCCTGTATATATTCTTCTTTATTACAGGAAACATATTTTTTGTATACTCATACATATTAGATATATTATATACATATTCTTGAGGAACGCACGCTTTTATAACACTAATATAACAAACTTATACTCTAATAATACACACATTCACATATTCGTCGCAATACATTCTCGAGAAAAAGAGGAATTTTTTTGTATACTAACGACAACATTCGGTTTATTTTCCAAGTTCTTTTTACAGCAACCGAAAAATCGATTTGAGTAAAAAGAAAAAGAGTAAAATATTGGGAGTTAGAGTGTAACGCAAGTGCAAGTTAAGGGAAATTACAAAAATGGATTTTTAGCATTTTTGACAAAAGCGAGAGACAATATGGCGGCGAGCACACAGACAAGTGGATCTATGTGTCAGTGGTTAAGGAGGTGGCGTCAATTCTCATAATTGGTCGTGACTTGAACTAAGAAAAAGCATTAACTTAAAATTACTCAACTTTCAATCATTAATAAATTAATTTCCTCACAAAATTATTGCAAAAACGGAGAGGGCCGCTCCTCGAAGAGTCTTCCTCTATCACCCCTCCAAATATGAAACAGAAATATTCTATCCTCTTTAAATGAGACGTCTATACAAAACCGTTCATAACCCCATTTTCCGTATATTGCAACAGTTTAAAAAAAAATTATTTATCAAAATTTTTCTAAATTTCGAGAGGACCGCTGGTCCCAAAGCGTTTCTCTATATTTACCAAAAAATCACCACTCAAAATATTCTTTTCTTTTTAAATGAGACGTCTATACAAAACCGTTCATAACCCCATTTTCCGTATATTGCAACAGTTTAAAAAAAAATTATTTATCAAAATTTTTCTAAATTTCGAGAGGACCGCTGGTCCCAAAGCGTTTCTCTATATTTACCAAAAAATCACCACTCAAAATATTCTTTTCTTTTTAAATGAGACGTCTATCATGAAACCATTTTTTCTCCAGGATGCCCTTAATAAATGTCATAAACTCTTCAAATTTTGGAGATGAGTTTCTAATAATATTATAAAACAGCTCACAGAGTTTAAAATTTTTTTGTCTGAATAGTTTAAAAGTTATAAATTCATTAATTTAACATTCTCTTTTATGGAGAATTCAAATACTCGGTTGTTATCAAACATAAAAATGATATTTCCAGATGTCAACTTTTTTTGTCTTAAATATTTATTGAAGTTTAATATGTCAGCTTCAATAAATAATTAAACTTTTATATACTTTCTGACTGAATAACAAATAAAATAATTTAAGAAGTAAAAAAACACAAGATTTTTGACATTTGCACATAAAAACGTGGCAACGTTGTAAAGATAAAATTATTGTTGGTAAAGAAGATAACTATTTATTCATTCATAGATACACATTAGTACAATATGTCTCTCTCACTCCCTCTCACAACTATTTCCGTCATGACAGTGCTACCAACAATTGAAAAACGATATAATATATAATTTTACCTACTTGCGTTTGACTTTGCAAACGCAAGTAGGCCAAGAGCGTTTAAATTTAATATTTACCTTTAGTTATCATGTCAATTAAAAATTGAAAATAATATTTTTCATTGACAACATCTATTGCTGTACTACTATTTGCGCCATTTTTTTAATAGGTTCTCACCAGGGTTGGGAACGTAAACCATTTGCGTTGGGAAACGGAAAACGTTCAACCAATAAGAATTTTCTTTTAGAATGATTTCCATTGAATCAGAAGTTGTTATTGGCTAAACGTTTTCCGTTTCCCGTTTTCACGCTCACATGGGACTGGCCCTTAAGTGGTCATTGTCATTGACTTTATTTTTTAATTTTATATTTCGTATTTTGCTTTACCTTTTAAAAAAGTTCCTAAATATGTTATGCTATTTAAAGGAAAGGACCTTAGAAGCAATTAACTTTAAGGTTATGTTAGTTTTACTTTTTGCTGCATTACATTTTTTTTATTTATTACAAATTAAAATCAGTGTTTATTAAACATTTTAGTTCTAATAAAGACTTAAAGATCAATGATTTATATTGACAGTTGACCTTTTTTTTGTATTTTCATTTTAAAAATTACAAACATAACCTATAATGTTTTGCTTCTAAGGTCCCTTTCTTCAGATCTCGTCACATATTTTTTTCAATTTCAGGTAAAACGCATTCATTTAGGAGAGGGCATTTCTTTAAAAGAAAGTGTTTTTCGAGACATCTATGAAAATAATGACTGCAAAAAATTCGCGAAAGATTTGGCGAAGGCCATATGGACCCGAGAAGTTTTAATGAACAGATACGTAAAATCCCACAATCCAAGTGCTTTAAAGCAAATACCAAATCGATCTCCAAGAAAACAGCTAACGCCGAGGAAGGAGAGAGTTTTGAGGAGTAAGTAACTTGGCGATGATTTTATTTCAATCATTTAAAGTCATTTAAAATAATTAAAATTTCTAACGCTTGGGGTTTCGAACATACACCTATCCATAAGTAAGTACCCTGTATAAAAAGTGGGACTGATTTCGGACTAATCCGAAATTTGTCCGCAACAGTACGGTTTATTGTGGAGTTTTTTCACCATGAATTAAGTTTAAAATCAATACTATTTTTTATAACAATTGAATCCGTTATTAGTCCGGTTTAGTCTGCAGTTAGTCAGATCATATGCAACTAGTAAATGCAGAAGTAATCCGATTGGTTTAACCAGTGAATCTGCAGCTAATCCGAAACAGTTTGCTTATGGACAGGTTATTGTCGCTTACAATTTGTCAAGATAAGTTCAACTTTCAAACTTAATGCGGTTTGTCTATAACCAGTGAATCCGGAATTAGTCGGATCTAGTTCATTCTGATAATACGTAGCTTGCAAATATGAAATTATTAAATCCGGAAATAATCTGGTTTTGATCAGGTTTTTGACATACGAAATTATAATTATAGTTTGAATTTATCTGCATTTAATACAAATTGTCTTTAATATTCAAATTTAATATCA
Organism: Leptopilina myrica (nomen nudum); assembly: GCA_032872475.1. Classification (NCBI taxonomy): domain Eukaryota; kingdom Metazoa; phylum Arthropoda; class Insecta; order Hymenoptera; family Figitidae; genus Leptopilina; species Leptopilina myrica (nomen nudum). The sequence continues at coordinate 9,505,283 of CM065461.1, forward strand.
TACCAAAATCATTCCGGATTAAGTCTTTTAATTGGAATGAATATGGATTGTTTCAGACCTCTGTGGATTGTATAGGTATATTTACAAATTTCATATTATTATAAGACTTATTTTCGGACTTAATTCATAGGCATCTAAGATTATTCCAGACTGATTTAGGTTTCACAATTTTACTCGTATTGATGTTAGATTAACGCGGATCATTTTTGTACAATTATCGGACTAATTCACACCAATATACCCGGATTTAATCCGGATTAGTCCGAAATTTTTAGCAGGGATATAATATTATTCGAGTGGCGATATATTACCGGTTTCTTAGCATACATATTTCGGATTGTTTTGCATTTGTTTCGGAATATGATTTTACCACACTAATTCCGAATTGAAGCGGACTAATGTTGGATTCTTTGTGTACAGATTTCGGATTATCTCGTATTTGTTTCGGATTATACCTTTTAGTTGGATTAAATCCGGATTCTTCAACCGGTCATAAATTCGGATTGTTGCGGACTTATAACGGAATGAATTCGTAGACATTCAGGATTACATAGGAGTGTTTTCGGATTCAGGTTTTCGTTCCAATTGATATTAGACTAGCGCGGACCTTTTTCCTACATTTTTCGGGCTATTGCGTACTTATTTGTCCATATTTAATGCGAAATTAGTCCAAAATTTTTATCAGGGTCGATAATGAAACATTAATAGTATAAATGACTCGAAATAAAAATATCGATTCTTCTGAGGGGAATTTGTAAACATACAAAATATATTGTTTTTAAACAGTTGCTTAGATAGTTGAATGAAACGGCGTAGCATCTAATATACCCACACTTACAATTAGTTACCCTATTATTCCCCACACTGCATATTAAAACAGAATGTAATGTTTTCAAGTTATTGTAAATAATTAAACAATCTATCATATTGGAAATTACTCCAAAATAAGTGCTGAAAAAGATCCAGCACTTGCCAAATTAAATGCATTATCCCAAAAAGTTTTGTAAGCATTTTAATTTTGATAAATATTGATTTTTTTTGTTTAAAACTTTAAAGTTGTAGAACTTTAAAAAAACAGTTTTTTGTAGTGTCTTTATAATTAATGACAGTTTCTTATCAATATGAATTATATATATAGAGGATAAAAAAATTAAAACTACCTACCTTGAAACAACAGGGGTTGTTTAGATATGTTCATATGAACATTTAAAATAAAATGTATCAATTTAGGGAAAATGTATCAATTCTTGAATTATTACATCAGTATTTAAGAAAATGTAGTATTATGAATTTATCATTGTACAATATTTGAAGAATAAAATTATTATATATATTTTAAAAATTGAGTATTCGAATATGAAAGTATACAAAAAATGCCAAAAATTATTACAGTTATTTTCATCTTCTCTTATAGAAATTACTAAGACTTGTATTTTTCTTTGGAATATTTGTTAACTTTATACGAAAAGTATGGAGGACTTCCCCGATCACTTCCGAGTTGAATCGAAGTTGACTTATATACACTGAAAAAATTTATAAGACATTTTCAACTATATCCCCTTAGTAGAGTAAAAAGTAACAAAAGGAACTACTTTTTTCATTCTAATTCTACTACTTAAAGTAGTTCGATAGGCTCCAATGACAGTTTAAATGTAGAGTGAAGTGCAAATCATCATAACGGGCGCGAGCGTGGTTAGGTGATCGGTTTACAAATTTTAGGATCGAGTGTTCAATTCCCGGCGTTTAGAGAGTTTTCTCTGTTAGGTATATAGAAATTAAATATGTAAGATATATATAAAGAAAAGTAAGTAGGGAAAATATAAAAAATAAAACTCAATAATATTTATAATAAATAATTATATTTTACTATTTTAAGTAGTTGTCTTTACTATTGAGTTATCTTAGTAACTTTAACTACAAATAAGCAGTTTATTTTACTACAAAACTGTCATTGGTTCCTATGTAACTAAAAAACGTAGTTAATGCAGTAGTATTACTACTTCATTCAACTACATATCCACTAATTAATTTATGTTCAAAAATATCTTTGGGAACTTATTGAATAAGAAAAGTAGTTAAAAAGTAGTCAAATTTACTAAGAATTTTTTTCATATCTCAGGAGATTTTGGTTATAAAGATATTTGAGGTAAATCGCTTTCCACAAGTGGTGTACAATTTTGATAGTTCATATATAAAGAAATGGAGAGGTATGCTTTCAGAGAAGTTTGTCGATGTGCGTATACAGTTGCGTAGTAGTATTAGTTATAACGAAAGTGTTTAGTATAGAAATAAATATATGAGGCATTTCATTTCAAATCGTTCTACCGACAAAAAACAATCGTAAAGAGAGCAATTTTCTAATAAATTTTATTATTTAAAAATTTAATTATCTGTAACATATTATACACTAAATCGAAGGAGAGTTTCATGAAATGCCTCATAACAAAACCCAGAAAGCTAAATTACAAAAATTGGTAAAGTCTGTTCAGCATTTTAAAAAAAGGACACTTTTCCCTAAATTAGAAAATAGTATATTAAAATATGACACAAGATTTAGCATTTTCTACACTTATATTTCTTACAGTGAAGGTGCGTAACAATAATTCTCACGAATTTCGATTTGAGTTCGTTCGAAATTCGTCCAGAATTAATGTCAAATTTCCATATGAATTCGAATACAAGCTGAATTTTTACATAAATTTTCATCGGTATTATGTATCCTTTTTTCCTCCTGGAATTCGGACGAAAACTGTTTTAAGCCATCACACGAATTCCTATTGGAATTTAATACTAATTCAGAACGAATTCCGAACGAAATTCTTACGAATCATTTTCACTTGGGAGGGTAACAATTTATTACTTGCAGAATTTCTATCGAATGTAAGGCGGATAGGCCTGGAAAACCGGGAAAAGTCAGGAAAAATTAAAAAAAAATCGTGAATTTCATGCTTCTATCACTGGAAGAACAGCACTTCCAACGGGTGAGCGAGCAGCACTACTAAATTAATGCCTCTGTACCATAATTGAAGTCGCACAGCGGCCACCACAAGTGATACAGCTGCTCACCCAAAAAAATTTTCCGTGTACCATATACTTAAAAATAAGAAAATTTATTTTTATTTTTTAGAATATGGTACTTAAAAATTTGTTTTCTATAAATGTGCGATATTTCGCCTGCAGTTTAAATTAACGAAAGTCAGGAAATAAATATTTTTTTATTTGGACAACCGGAAAAAGTCAGTGAATTTTAAAATAGATTAAAACAAGAAAATTTTTGTTAATATATATTTTTTTCATGTCGATTTGAGCCTTACAATATTATTAACAATCTTTTTAAACACAATTAATTGTCTTGTGATTAATTTAATGTTACTTTATTTTAGAATGTTATCGAGACTTCGTCAACAAAAATAAAATGGAAGATAAAGAGAAAAAGAAAATCATAAATAAATGTGGAACTTTTGTGGGAGACGAAATAAAATACTTAAGAACAAAATTATTACAATATAAAAAAAAAGAAGTGGATACCGACAATCAGTGTAAGTTATTGTTAAGTTTTATATAAATTCTAATTACTTAAAAAATAAATAGCTTTTACAATTATATTAACCTTAATTTAAAAGTGATATTTAGATGCATAAATTATATTTTCTTTTAATACTCTTTTAAATGAGCTACCTTGATTTTTTTCAAATGTTTCATAAAGCGGTTTAGGAGATACAGATTTTTGAAAAATGATGTTTTTTATGTAAATTTATTTTTAATGCTTCTAAACTCGATAAAAAATTGATCAAATTGGACGTTTTTATAATGAAAAGTTTTGTTTTCACGCGTAGTTTTTAATCAAAATTTTTTAAATATTTTACGATAAAATTTAAAAATTTTTTTAATAAAATTTCATTTTTAACAATGAAGGAGTTTACACGGTAAGCCTTAAATACAAGAAAGAGAAATTATTTTTATAGAATTTGAAGAAAATAGTAAATATTCGTTAATGATTTTGGTCTAGAATTAAAGAGTGGAATTTTTACTACATACTGGTGAACTGACAATTATCAAAGAAAAAATTTCTTTAATTGGCATTGACTTGAATTCCAGATTTCAAAAAAAAAATCTTCACAAAAAAACTCTTACTTTAATGATAGAACGTCCAAGCGCCCGTCCTGTCGGAAGGATGTTCCGAAAATAAGGCTTTTAAAAAAAGGGAATTCAATTCTCCTTTTCCGGAAAGGTAATGAAACAAGCTTTCCAAAGATGTAAAAAACAAGTATCTAAGTTTATATGCCTAGGCTTGGTAGCCTTTTAAACAAAGCGAAAAGCGTACTGCCGGCAGCACCGGGTTCTATCATTTTGTGACTAAAAATTATATGAATTTTTGGAAAATTCAACTTCTTTAAGCTACCCTGCTCTTAGGTTTGAATTTACAAGCTTGACATTTACATGCGCTGAAAGCTTGTTTCATTACCTTTCCAATGATATATATTACTTTTTGATTATGTAAATCCATGTTAATTTTATTTAGCGATTTCGGACGGACTCACCTGAGTCTTTTTGGTCCTGCCGGAAGGACGTTGGACGTTTTATCATTAAAGAACTATATTTACATATTTACATGATTAAATTGTTTATATCTTGGCCGATTTGACTCTAAATTTATAAAACTTTAAAATGATCCTAATTTTATAGCTTTTACAATATAATTTGTATAAAGCTTTTCATCGTTAGAATTGCCTTTTTGTTTAAATTTTTGTTTTATTACATTTTCTTAGAGTCTAATATAAAAAATTATTTTTTTCAGAATCAGATAAAAGGGTGAGGAAACTTTTGGGAGATAAAAAGGAAAATGTAAATTTTTAAATGTTTATATGTAAATAAAATTCACATAAAAACAAAAAAACTCTGCTTTCTTATATTACTATTTTAAATTAAGTATATGCCCAGATAGCAGGTTACGTTACAGTAACCTTATGGTAAGGTTACCCTGTAAGGTTACCAACATTACAGTGTAAGGTTACCAGAAGGTTACCGTAAGGTTAAAATGTCCTACCTTTCTTAATGTTACATTGTAAGGTTACCATAACATTGCACCGTAATATAATATATTTAAATATATATTTATTTGACAATTTAATGATTTAATATTTAATTATTATTTAATATAAACCAACATAAAATTGTAATTATTATATGTTACATTATGTAATATAATTAATAATTTCTTCAAAGAACTGGAGTTTTGAATTATTATCTGTGATAAATGGATCTGTCAGAAAGATTGGGAATTATAAGAGAACACGGTAACCTTACTATAAGGTTACTGTTACGTAACGTGCTATCTGGGTGTAATTACTATATATGTTTGTACTCATTACAATAGCCATAGTAATCATTACAAAAAGTGGTCATACATCCTAAGACCTAACTGTTATATAGAATATTATAATCATTAAGAATAAATTTTATTCCGTGTAGTCAAGTTACGTATAAATCTCACTTGAATTTCATGTCGAATTTTGTTTTTGTTTTTATATGCATTTAATACCAATTCTCTGACAAAAATTCATGTAAATTTAGTACAAATTGTGAATAAAATTTTTTTAAATTACGTACAAAATTTTTCATGATATGTACTTGTAAAAAATTGGTACAAAGAATCGGTTGTGTATCAATTTTTAATTGAAATATAATTTCTTTAAGAGGGTCATCCCGTGTGACAAGAGTTTTTTTGGATTTTCTTTTTAAAAACCATGAAAACTTAGAACTACAAAATGTTTACCTTATATTCAGTAAGACTTTAACAGTAAGAAATTCGTAGGCATGTTCGCACGAATATCCATATGGATTACCCTGCGAAGTTTGAAAAAAAATGTATTTGCAATAGGTTTCAAAAGTGATATATGAAATTCCTATGAGTTTTATAAATAATTTCTTAAGAAACTGATAAGGAATTTCGTGTAAAATTAGGTTGAATTATTTTCCTGTCGAAATGTTTGACTGAAACAATTATTTGTATACAGCTATCCAAAAACTATTTTTTTTAAATAATATGTTCGATTTAATTATTATACAAATTAATGTAATTAATGTAAATATTTGAAAAATTTGGTTGTTTAGCTTAGAAAATTAATATAAAACGGATATAATAATATAAGAAATTCAAACAATTTTTACGAAATTTACACAAATACTACATTACTCACCTTTACATGTACGAATTGATGAAAAAGGTAAATTGGTATCAAATCTCATACATACTCACTTTAATTTATAAAATTTTAATTTTTTTTGCTCCATTAAACTTCAAAATGTTACAAGATGGCGAAATGTTGATGGTGAAATGCAGATGGTAAAAGGATACAAGTATTAATTTTTTTTAATTGAATTATGAAAACATTTATCGCACAAATAGAGACATTTACATTACTTTAAACTTTATTAGTAAAATTTATTAATAAAAAGGCAGAATAAATTAAGTTGTATTTCGCGTTATATTTTACTCATTCTTCAAATTATTCCTAAAAATGTGAAAATTTGAACAAATAAAATCAAAGCTATTGAATTTTTGTTCAAAATTCACGAAAAATTCAAAATATATGAAATTATTTAAACTAAATAAAAGTCGGCTTGGAATTTCATGTGAAGTTCGCCTGAAAATCGTACGAGATTTTATAATTAATTTGCAGCAATAATTAATTTAATTTAGTTAAATTAAAAAATTCTGTTCAAATCTTTTCTTGTAATGTTTTTAACATTACTCACAAAGAATTTACAACTTTCAATTCATATCATGTAAAGTAGAAAAATAAATGTGCGTCATTTCTCATAAAATTTCCGTGTGCAATTTCGATCGAATTGCATACCATAACCATAAGAAATTCACTCGAAATTCGCACGAAATTCTGTTTCAAAACGCCGCACGAATTCAATAAATATTTCGTCTGAACTTCTATTTAATTTCGGACGAATTTTATATGAATTACTGCTCTAAATTCGGACGAATTATTTTCACCTGGGACATAACCTCAATGTCAAGTTACTGTATCATGTAAAAAAGACATGCACAGCATAGGTTTTTTTCCTCGCATACGCAGCCAGTAAAATTACAGAAATTTTTTTTACAGTGTAGCTATATTATGAATAGCAGCCTACTAATTTTAGGTTAGGATTTCTGTGAAAATAATTTCGAATTGGCCGACGCGACTCGATTTACTTTCGATTCGAATCGGTCAATTCGAAATTCGAACTCGGAGTTTCGAATTAGCTAGTTCGATTCGAATTTACTTTCGATTCGAATCGGCCAATTCGAATTCGAAGTTTAATGAAATTGAATTAATCAAATTTTCAATCATAATTATGAACAGACAAGATTTTTCTTTGAAAAATTGAAAGGTGCCGTGAAGCTAGCGGCCCGCCATATGCCAGACACCTGACAAATCCATAGGCGTCGCCACTGAATTAATTAAAAACGAAAAACTTGAAAATTCGATTGTCTACTGACTGGCGGATGGAGTTTGCTGACAAATAATTATCCCAAAATTATTTTTTAAAATTAGGTTTTTTTTAAAAATCAATTGTTAATAAACAATTGATTTTTATGTTATCAAATGTTCGTTGGATATTTATTTTCAAAAACGTAATTTTAAAAAATAATTTTGGGATTATTTGTCAGCAAACTCCATCCGCCAGTCAGCAGACAATCGAATTTTCAAGTTTTTCGTTTTTAATTGCTTTAAAAAAATCAATTGTTAATAAACAATTGATTTTTATGTTAACAAATGTTCGTTGGATATTTATTTGCAAAAACCTAATTTTAAAAAATAATTTTGGGATAATTATTTGTCAGCAAACTCCATCCGCCAATCAGCAGACAATCGAATTTTCAAGTTTTTCGTCTTTAATTGCTTTAATTTGTCAGGTGTCTGGCGGATGGCGGGCCGCTAGCTTCACGGCACCAAATTGAAAAAATGTTCTGTTTAATTCAATTATTTTCTAAAATGTAGATTTATGTTCGAAATGAAATAAATTTAAATTTGATGAGAAAATAAAACCGGGAAAAATTAGGACAAAGCCGAAAATTTAAATGTTATCATTTGCAACAAAATCTAAACACAATTCATAATAATCAGTCACTATTGACAGAGTAAATGTCGGTAAAATTATTTCCTATTATCTTTTTGGCGGTCGTTTTTCATTAACGATTTTAGTTTTCAGCACTGTTTTTAAATGGAAATGTGAAAACTAAATTGAATTTGAATTGGTAAATTAAAAATCGTAATTTTTGGAGTCTGTCAGAGTACGGGAAAAGTCAAAATTTAAATAATCTCTATAAATAACAAAATTTGTCGCCAAAATTTTAATGATTTTTTATATACAAAATGTTCATCAAATTTATCGAAAAATGCAATTATTAAAAAAAAATTATAAAAAATGTTTAATAGAATTCAATTATTATTATTATTATTATTAAATAATTGAATATTTTTTAAAATTGAATATTCATAAAAAATTTTATTAAAATTTAGTTAGTTTGTTTCTTATTATTATTATTACTATTATTATTTATTGTCAAAAGACAAATTTAAAAAAAATTAACAATAATTTCATTTTTCGAAAAATTTGATGAAAATCTTGTATATTAAAAATAATTGAAATTCTGCCAAGAAAATTAATAAAATTTTTGAACATAATTGAATTTCGGAAAAAAATTTGATTATTTATAAAGACAATTTAAATTTTGACAAGAATTTTTGTTAATTTTCAAACATAATTGGATTTTTGCGAAGAATTATATTACGTATGAAAATAATTGAATTCTTCAGACTCATTTTATTAAATTTTTGGTTTTGGTTTATAAAATTGAATTCTTTTTTAAAATTTCATGTAAATAGCAAACATTAACAATAATTGAATTTTGAAAAATTTTTGAAATCAATGAAATTTCTACGAAGATTTTTACTACAATTATTTTGAAAAACATTGAATTGTTATAAAAGAATTTCATTAAAATTTTTGAAAATAATTTAATTCTTTAAAGAATAAATAATAAAAGATAGAAAAAATAATTGAATTTCTGATAAGAATTTTACTTTTTTTCAAATAATAGAATTTTTCCAATAATATGTATTTGCTTCAAAATTCAATTGGTTTTAGTGTTTTTAACCAACATTCTTCTGTAAATTAATTATTTTTAATAATCAATTAAATATATGTTATAAAATTAAATGATTTTAGACGAAATATACTTATAAAAGTACCTAAAAAAATTTAGGCTTTTAAAATGTATAATTAAATTCATTTAAGATAATTAAATTTCTGCAAAGAAATCAATTATTTATAAAAAGTTATTGAATCCTTCCAATGAATGCTATTGTTTATGAAAATAATTCAAATCTTATAAATACGATCACTTTATTATTTTTAAAAAATTTAAGTAACATTCTTTAAAAGAATTCAGTTATTTTTCATAAAATGTACAGAAATTTCAATTATTTCAAAAATGTTCGATTATTTGTTTAGCTAAATTCTACCAAATTTAAATAATAGAATTGAAAAATTACAACAATCTGATTTATCAGATTAAAAAAAATTGCGAAAGTTCTATTTTATTAAACAATTTTAAGTATGTATATTGTTTAAGTTAACTAAATTTTCTGGTTATTTCTCGTATTTCTCGATTATTACACACCATATCAAACTTGTTAAAGAGTTTCATTAGAAAGTTTTTAAAAAATTAAATTTTTAAATTATTTTAATTTAATAATTGGTAAATAATTAAATTTTATAAAGAATCACATTTTAATGTATTTATGTTTCATAGTGCGAAGATTGAAAATTAAAATATTCATTAACTTATTTCAAAATGATAAATAGATGCACAATTCAAACTTTTTTTATATAATTTAATATTCGCAAAGTTTGTTGAAAATTCTTAAAAATAAGATGTTTTGAAAATTTTCAATTAAATGTATTCTTTCCATTTTATAAATAAATAATTAAAAAAATTGTAAACAATTGAAATTTTTTTACATTTCATTAGAAATAATTGGATTCTCTTAAAAAAGAATGCAATGGAAAAAATTTGGTTAAAAACAAGAAAAAATAAAAGAAAAAAATATTTAATTTTTTAAAGTTTCAGATTCATGGAAATGTGTAAGACAAAAAATTAATTTATATAGTTAACGTTAAATTGATTTGTTTGTAATATTGACTCTGAATAACTGGAACTTAAATGTAGCACAACATTTCATTATGCTTCCACTTTTATCGTTTTTCGACAGAAAATATCTTTCTATGTATTTCTCAAAGTTTTACTGAAAAAGCTTTATAGACTGTAAAGGTCACTGTAAAGAAACACATTTAATTAAGAATATATTTGAAAGAAATTCAAAACACAATCATCAATACAGTGTTTTTGTGTATACAGCCCACAGTGAAAACTAGATGTGCCCTTGTCAACATACAAAAGAACTGATAAGTTTAATATTGGTTTTCATTTTTGAATTTTTTCAAGTTTTTATTTTCTTAAAATATATATTGAATTAAGGAATTTCAGATTTGCAAATTCTCAACGTAATAAATTATTAAAAATAATTGATTTAGAGAAGACTTTCAGTTAAATATTGTAGAAAATAAAAATTAAGTGGAAAGTGTGAAAAAAAATTTGAAAAAAATGTTAGTAACAATAAACTTTAAATATCAAGAGATGATTTTATAATTCGGTCATTTTTAATTATTATAAGTTATTAAATTTTAAATAGTTATTTATTTAAAAGTTTTGAAAATCTTTATTTCTATAGAAAGTTATAATAACGTAATATTAATTTTAAAACAAATTGTTTTCGAATAATTTTACATTTAAAGAAATTAGTGAATAAATGTAACAATAAAACATTTTTTGCAGCACAATTGTTTTCTTTATTTTCTAAAAATTCAAAAATTTTTAATGTTTGTAGCAATTTTTCAAACAAAACTATTTTTAGTTACTATTGTTTGTGCTATTTTTTTCGTTATAGCAGTTTATAGGTTAAACTAATTCAAATTAATATAGACATATATCATTACCGAAAATTATAATCTAAGTAATTATAAACACACTAACCTTTTCAACACATCTTCTTTTCCAAGACGAATCCGAATTTAAAGTTTCAACTTTCTTGCAGAATCACTTCCTTTTAGTTAATCGCTCTGTAACACCACTTTGCACTAAGTCAAGATGACTACTGTTCACTACTGCTGGTTAAAGCGAGCCGAGAGCGTGGCCAGTGGCGCAGGCATCGTAAATTTGACAACGCCGCAAAGCGCTCACTCCAGCGCACCGTAGTCAGTGTTTTTTCCGTGACCGGTCATATACAAGTATAAACCCGCACGAGAAATTTGCTGCCTATTTTGTGTTTCAACGCACCTTTGAAATTATACAATGACAGCGAATGAAAGTAAATTCGCATCAGTGTATCTTTATGATAAAAGGTCCTCAGTGACAGTACCTATTTCGAACATTTTACATTTTAAAATCGAAAGTTACAATGTGAACAAACGTAGGAAAGTGAAAGTTAATTTTAAGAACGCTGTTTGGGATGGATTTATTCAAAAAATTGGAGGTAAGCATTAAATTAACCTAAAATTACAAACAATTCCAGGAGTAAAAAACAGTCATTTTTTGTCACGCATTTTCCGAAAATCCGAAGACTTAAAATTAACAATTCCTCGTCTCAGTATCATTTTTTTTCTTTTCACAATTATTTATTTCAATGTCACAGGCCAGTTAAAAAAATTTTCAGTGATTCCAAGTTGGGAAAAGCAGTGATTTTTAATTTTTTGTGTCACGAATTTTTCAAAAATTTCAAAATTAATGATTCTTTACTCAGTAGAAATTTATTTCTTTTGATAATTGTTTATTCAAATATCACAAGCAATTTTAAAAAAAAAGTTCCAAGGAGTCCTATCGGTAAAGCAGTAATTTTTAATTTTTCTATCGTAAAATTTTAAAAAATACCAAAATTTTCATTTAAAATATCAGAATTTTAGCTTTTCTTCCCAACTTTGAACAACTTCAAATTTTTTTAATGGCTTGATATTAAAATAAATTATTACCAGAAGAAAAAAATTTCTTTCAAGATAAAGAAAAAAATTGTATTCTGAACTTTTTAGAAAAATTTTATTAAATAGATAAAAAAATTACTTTTTTAAATGACAAGTAATTTCATTAATTTAATTATTTGTGAAATAATAAATTTGTGTTCATTATGATTCAAGTAATTTAAATATTTGTAAAGAAAAACTGAAGATAATAAATTTTTCTTTTAATAGACTCTGTGGATGAATTGGCCAAGAGAACGAATAGCAGACCATCCGTTCCATTAAAAAGAACATTGCAATCTGCTACCGATTCAAACACAGATGAAGGAAATACTAAGAAGAGTGAGAAAGAAAAGATAGTAAATTTGCAGGTAAAATTTTAATAATATTCGTACTCATCTACTAAAACTATTTCCTACTTTTATACTTTATACTACTATTTGGCTACTTTTTTAGATTTCAGCAACTAAAAGTTTTTTTTAATTTCACTACTTTAAATTTGCTGATTAAAAGAATATTATCAACAATATTGTCGACTATCAAATTTACATATTTCTATTCAAGGTTTACCTCAATACCCTGAAAATATTTTTATTTGATCAATTTAATGTAAAAACTGTCAAAAACTCTCGTTTTTAAAAGTTTGACAGTTTAATTGACAGCTGTTAACTGTCAATATTACATATTACTATTTAGTTTGACCTTGTTGTTTTTAAAATATTTTTATATGAGCAAAATTTGGTCTGATTTACTAAATTAAACACAAAAACTGTCTAAATTGACACAAAAACTACCATTTTAAAAAGATTGACAGCTGGAAGCTGTCAAACCTTATTTTTGACGTCGGATTCGTGTTCAGCACATCAAAAACCATAAATATGAATGTCGCTAAGGCAAAAGATTAATTTAAAAAAAATTTCTCATACAAAATGTATAAAAGTGCACTAATCCTATGTTAAATCCCATTTAAACATTAACCCTTCGGTGGAACGGTTTAATATTGATCGATTAGGCTTTTTTTGTGCATAGCTCATTTTTTTCACATTCTAAAGCAAATTCTGCCCGGCGACCTAACAAATTCCAATTTTTGCAAAATAACGGTCACCCTAATATATATATATATATATATATATTTATTATAATATTGTAACATAAACATCTTTTTTTAATAAAAATACAAGTTTTATAGTGTAAAAATAATAATAATCTTGTTCCTTGATGTCTGAACTATAGAAATATTGATTTACAACATTTAAATGTGGTGTACACTCTTTAAAAAAAGTTTTTTTAGGAACGCCATTTAGGTGTTTTTGCCAGTCTGGGCCTCGGCGCGTGGAACGCTATTTGGAACGCCTTGCCAGTGAAGTGGTTAATAAATATGCCATAGAAATAGTGAAAACTGAGAAGAAAAAGGTTGAGCGACCCATAAAGACGCAAAGGGTTAATTCCTGATAAGAAGTGGTAAGTTTCCCCCTTCCCCATAATTAGGAATTTATTTTTTTATCTTTCCTTCATGGAAAAATTAGCATTTAAAAAAAATCATCATTTTTTTACATTTTTAAATTTTTATTTTTTAAATTAATCTATTCACAAAAATATTTTATAAGACATCAATTCTAGAATTTATCATTATTTTTATAAGGAATAACCTCTCATCAATTCTAAATTTTTAATTCAATAAAATAATATTTAAAATATTTCATTATAAAAATGTATTTCTTATGATATTTTATTTATTAAAAATTGAATTCTTAATCAGGTTTAAATTTTATATTAAATTAAAAATTTAAATATGTTTCTTTTGGCTCTATTCTTAAATTTCTAGAACTTTCTATGAGGGGGTCGGCGGGGATGGTCCAGTGGCCCGCCTCAGCTCATAGGTTTACAGGTCGGACGGCATACCCCCACTTATCTAGGTTCTGCCGTCTTGTTATTGACAGGAAGGAGCTGGGGTGGTGAGGCACCAATAACACCCCTCCCAAATAAGACTCTCTAACAGGAGCGCGGTGGGAGGGAATAAGGAATAAGAAGATGTAGGATCAGCACAGGGCACACTAGGTGAGCAATACAATTTCTCCCACACAAGACTTCCTAACAGGAATCCGGCGGGAGGAAATATGAAAAACTGTAATTCGAACAACTCTCCTCCCACTCAAGACCTGTTTATAGATGTCCGGTGGGAGCGAGATAGTTACAAAGAGGAAAAAGAAAAGCACGAGCAACGTTCTCTCTACAAAAGACTGCAAAATTGCAGTCCGGTAGAGGAGAATCATGCCAAACGAGAGCGCTAACAAGAGTGTAAAGCACTCCACTCACAAAAGACTCCCATAACGAGAGTCCGGTGAGGAGGAGCAGACCCAAACGACAATGTTGCACTCACAAAAGACTACAATTACAGTAGTCCGGTAAGAGACAACCATGTCAACATAATGGCAATGCAACTCCCACACAAGACATCTCTAACAGGTGTCCGGTGGGAGAAAGCAACCATGAAGCAACGTACTCACCACACATGACTCCTCGAAAGGAGTTCGGTGATGGAATACAATGCTGTAGGCTTAGAGCAGCTGACATCAACACAGTTCCTATTTATGCCAGCTGCTATTGTGTGCGCGTTTATTTTGCTTTTTGTTTTTGTTCAAGTCTTCGTTGTTCTTAGTTGTTTTGTTTTTCTTTAGATACGTAAGCAACATGACCTGGCTGCCTGACCATGCATCGAAAATACGACTGTTGTAGTAGTGACGTTTGGCGAACGTATTAGGCCCTGCTGCGCTAAATCAGAGTATCTACCGAGCCCCGCCGGCTACCTTAAGTACTCACAACTTGAACAGGCATAGAAGGTTGGCAAGAATTGACTCTGAGTTTAATCTGTCGGAAACTGATTGACCAAGTTGGCTCATCCCTCAAAAATTGAATCTCATGCAAAACAATGACGAAAACAAAGGAAACATGTTCCAAAACGTCACCAAACTTCCCCGGGTTCCTAGACCCAAACGAAATCGAAATAAGCACGGCTAAAAGTCGTGCGGAGAAAAGACAGCTAAGTACTTCTTCAGCAGCACCGTCGAACGATGAGTCTTATGACTCAACCGCCTCGAAGGCAGCAGCCAAAGAGCAAAATGCTGACTTGAAGAAGGAAAGGCAAATTAGAAAGCAGTCGAAGGTGAATGGCTCAGAAAAAACTGTTGTCGCAAAACCTACGGAGAAAAAGTTGAACGTTGCTGAGTCCGAAGTCGAGTAGGCTAAGGAGGAAGCTACATTGAAGGACGAGAGAAAGGAGCAGAATCTCAGACTGCGCGCGAAGTCTGCGAAGATAGCTCTTTTTGATCTTTTATAAAATTCTCCGGAGGTATTGAAGGATTTGAGTAACGAGATAATGGAGGAAGTGACAACACTTTTCAATATTGTAACAAAACTCTTATGCGAGAACTTGAAAAAAGCACACGCCGGAAAACAAGACGGCGATGATAAATTGGAGTGCGCGGTGATGAAGTGTAGAAAGAGAAGTGAATAGAGGCGCCCCACAAGGGTCAGTGATGGCAGGAATGCTCTGGGACATTGTGTTTGACGGCTTGATAGTGACGGTTAGAGAAGAAGGTTTTAAAATTGAGCCTTCCAATTCTATAACTCGCCCGACGCTCGGAGACACGCGCTAATGCCAGTCGGGTAGCAGTGATAGGCCCAGAGGCGCTCACTGCTACCCGACTGGCATTAGCGCGTGTCTCCGAGCGTCGGGCGAGTTATAGAATTGGAAGGCTCAACTGTCTATTAAGATGTCAAACTTTTTTAGCAAATTTATGGGAAAAAGGTACTTACTTACAAATTAAATTTTTATGGTTAAAAAGTAAAATTCTCTTATTAATTTTTTGACAGCTGCCTATTGTGAAAAATACATGTCGCTAATATGATTAACCTCAGTGTGCTTAAAAACACTTGTATACAAGTAATTTAATGCAAAAAGTCTCCGTTTAAAACTATGACATCTGAATTGACTGTAAATCAAATCTGTTCACTGTAAATCAAATTAACATATTTCTATTCAGGTTTACCTCAATACCCTGAAAATATTTTTATTTGAGCAATTTAATGTAAAAACAGTCAAAAACTCTAGTTTTTAAAAGTTTGACAGTTTAATTGACAGCTATCAACTGTCAATATTACATATTACTATTTAGTGTGACCATGTTGCTTTTAAAATATTTTTATATGAGCAAAATTCGGTCTGATTTACTAAATTAAACATAAACTGTCTAAATTGACACAAAAACTGTCGTTTTAAAAAGATTGACAGCTTTTTTGACAGCTGGAAGCTGTCAAACCTTATTTTTGACATCGGATTCGTGTTCAGCACATCAAAAACCATAAATGAAGCTCCGGATCTTAAAAGGGCACATACACCATTTAAAATCAATGCTACATGTGCCCTTTTAAGATCCGGAGCCTCAAATATGAATGTCAACAAGGCAAAAGATTAATTAAAAAAAAAGTTCTCATACAAAATGTATAAAAGTGCACTAATCCTATGTTAAATCCCATTTAAACATTAACCCTTCGGTGGCACGGTTTAATATTGATCGATTAGGCTTTTCTTGTGCATAGCTCATTTTTTTCACATTCTAAAGCAAATTCTGCCCGGCGACCTAACAAATTCCAATTTTTGCAAAATAACGGTCACCCTAATATATATATATATATATATATATATATATATATATATATATATATATATATACAGGCCGACAAATTTTAATCAACTGCATGTTGCCTAAAATATTACTGCCGATTCTTACAGGATTTTGTCCGTAGAATACGAATCTGACCTTGAAAATATTGGATTGGCTCTAGTTTTTAATCAATTTACGTTTCAATATACAAAATATGCATTTTTAGCATTTTTTGAATGATTGTACAACAATACACCGAATCAGTAAATCAGTCCGCATAGCACAAAATGAAAGTTTAAACACTGCTCTTTAATATCCAAAAACAAAAAATGTAATTTATGTACACTTTAACCTGTAATGTCAAAAGAGACATTCGCTGTTCCACAAGCATATTGAAAACAACAGTACTTTTGACCATGTAAGGTAATTTAAATAACAATTAGTCTCTCTAGGGGTTTTTATGGTCGCTGCTTACTGATCTGTATTTAGATTTTGATATTCAAAATGGCAAATCCAATATGGCAGAATTTTTTTAAAATTTAAAATTTTTATCATAAAAATTTGGTCCGCCACTTGTAATTTTTATATTTCATGGCAGATTTGTAACTAGCGATTATAAAAACGCCAGAGACACTAATTTTTACTTGAATTACCTTACATGGTCAAAAGTAATATTAATTTTAATACGTTTATGGAACAGCGTATGTTTTTTTGGACATTATAGGTTAAAGTGTACATAAATTACATTTTTTGTTTTTGGATATTCAAGAGCAGTGTTTAAGCTTTCAATTGGTGTTATGCGGACAAATTTATTGTTTCTGTGTATTGTTGTACAATCATTCAAAAAATGCCAAAAATGCATATTTTGTATAATGAAACGTAAATTGATTGAAAACTGGAGCCAATCCAATATTTTCAAGGTCAAATTCGTATTCTATGGACAAAATCCTATAAAAATCAGCTTCTATTGGTTAGGTCACAAAATTTTGTTGGCCTGTGTTATTTATTATTATGAATGGTAATATTATACGTATATGTTTTTGCCAGTCTGGGCCTCGGCGCGTGGAACGCCATTTGGAACGCCCTGCCAGTGAAGTGGTTAATAAATTTAGGGGTTTTTTTCCAGGCATGTTCCTCATACTTATACAAGTCTAAGAAAACTATTGATTCACAATTTGTTAATAATAAAAAAACAAATAAATAACAAAAAATAATGCTTCTTTTTTAGAAAAAATTTATTTTCTCCTTATCCTTACTAATTTTTGAGAGGATAATTTTTTTTCTTCACAAATTGGATCCTAAACTATATTTACAATTACTTTTTTGAAATTTTTTTATAATTTTTAATATTAAATAACAATTTTTTGTAATATTTTATAAAATAAAAGTATTTCAGATGAAATTTTAACCCTATTTTCATAAAACTGGTTAGTCGGGGGTTTTCGGTGTCGCTGAATACGAATCTGGCATCAGATTTTCAAAATTCAAAATGGCGGATCTAATATGGCGGACGCGAAAATAAAACAAATTGTTCATTTTATTACGATTTCGCTTCGTCAATATATATTATATATAATTTTAAAAGTTAAATAATTATAATAGTTTATTAAATATAATTAATAAACCGGGTAAAGTACCGTGAATAAATATTAATTATTCAATTTTGTATTATAGAATAATTATTTTAAAGTTTTATGATAAAATGTCGACGAATTATATGTACTACACTTCAAAATTTGTAAAAATAATTAATTCTAAAAAATTCGGAAATCGACATCATGTCGATCGAATGTCATTTGTTTGAATGAAGTTGATACTTACCTTTGGAGGGAATCGTCCGTGTTAGTCTGTCGTTTGTCATTTGTTTGTTTGAAGTCGGTACTTACCTGTGGAGAGAATCGTTTGTGTAAGTCTGTCGTTTGTCAGTTGTTTGTTTGAAGTCGGTACTTACCTGTGGAGAGAATCGTTTGTGTAAGTCTGTCGTTAGTCATTTGTTTGTTTGAAGTCGGTACTTACCTGTGGAGAGAATTGTTATTGTGTTTGTCGATTTTTATTTGCTTGATTGTAAACGCTACTTACCTGTTAGTTAAAACATTAGCATTTAAGTTTAAATAGTGTTAGTTTGTCAATAAAATTGTTTCACCTAATTATACTGCGAAAGTGTTAGTTGGGGCCAGTGATGATGACTCGAATGAAAATGAAGCCTTGAATGTTCGTTTAAAAAATCTAGATGGCATTTGGGAGAATACAAGCAGATCTAGTGATAACGTTCCTTTTACTGAAGATTCTGGACCAAATGTGCCTGATTCAGTTTCTTCTCCATTAGATATCTTCTACTGTCTGTTTACTCCCGAACTGATTTATATTCTAGTTGATCAATCGAATTTATATGTCAGTAAAGAAAAAGGTACATTAGGTTCAGTAACTCAATAAAAGCTTCAAAAAATGCTTTAAACCAAATGAACATCAATCAATTGATGAATGAATGGTTCAATTCAAAGGTAGAAACTCAATGAAGCAGTACAATGCAGCGAAACCTATCTAGAGAGGATACAAAATTTGGGTTCGTGCAGATAGTTCTGGTTTTGTCTGCGAATTCTAAATTTATACAGGTAAGTCAAAAAATATGACACAGAAATCCTTAGGTAGCAGGGTTGTAAAAGATCGCACTCGAGAAATTGTCGGCAAATTTCACAAAGTTTATTTTGATAATTTCTTCACAAGCATCGATCTAATGATTTCTATAAAATTAGACCAGGTTTTAGCATGCGGAACTGTTCGTTCAAATCGTGTCGGATTGCCGAAGCAGCAGAAATCTGATAAGCAAATGGTTAGAGGTGATATGGAGTACCGTACTTCATTTACTGGCATCAGGTGGTTAAAATGGAAGGATAAAAAAACTGTTACCTTTCTATCAAACTATCACGATCCAAGTCAGTCAGGGACTGTAAACCGAAAACAAAAAGATGGTTCCTCCTTTCTGTACCCTGCTCAATCCTTGTCGCTGACTATAATAAGCACATGGGATATGTAGATAAAGCCGACCAGCTTAAATCTACGTATCAGATAAACAAAGTATAAAAAATGGTGGCCAAAACTTTTCTGGCATTTGGTCGATGTCGCAGTAACAAATGCGTACGTTATCTATAAGGAATTAGGGGACAAAAACAATCTGACATTAAAAAAATTCAGATTAGCTATCGTAGATGGATTAGTAGGTGACGTTTTACCACCAAAAAAAGGAATAAAAAGAATTCCAAAAGATATTGGATCACAAAAACCGCAAGTGTCTTTGCAAAAAAGACAATTAGGTGCAGTGCACTTGCCTGTTCACAATACGGACAGAAAGCGCAGACGTTGTGCAAACTGCAGCACAAAAGCAAATAAAAAAAATAAAAAAAAATTTTAAAAAACCAAAAAATTTAAAAAACCAAAAAAAATTTTAAAAACAAAAAAAAATCAAAAAAGTGGAACCATATTCTCGTCACGTCCTTGTAGTTGGTTCTGGGTAACGCTGAGAGCGAGACAAGAGGCTTCAGTTATAAGATTTTTCATTTTAATGTCCGCTTTATTGGATCCGCCATTTTGAATTTCGAAAATCTGAAGCCAGATTCGTATTCAGCGACCCCAAAAAACCCGAGTAACCAGTTTCAAGCAAATTCAGTTTATTTTTAATTTTCGCGTCCGTCATATTAGATCCGCCATTTTGAATTTTGAAAATCTGAAGCCAGATTCCTATTCAGCGACCCCAAAAACCCCCGAGTAATAAAGTTTCATCATTTGAATGTGGATTTTATCCTTTATCCTGTATGAAACTTCCTTTTTCAGTTTAAATTGATTTTATATTAAATAAATCTAAATTTTATAATTTAATTTCGACTTAAGTATATAGTTAAAGTAACTTTTTCAAATATTTAAATATTTAAATATGTATATTAGTAATATAGTAATTTTAATTATGGTTTTAATTGGTATTGCTTTTTTTAACTTTGTTAGACCGAAAGGTTTAAGGTATGTTTAAATTCGTAAAGGTCCCAACATAATTTTATTTAAGGGGGTCTTACAGCCAATTACTGATGCTTTGAAATTGTTAAGGAAAGAAATATTTTTTATTAAAAATTTTAATTTAATAATTTATTTCATTAGTCCATTTCAAGATGGATACTTATATTAATTTTATAGATTGTGATACCTAATTATTTAAATTATAGAAGTAGAGAATTAAGGTCTTTGTTATTTATTTGCTTTTTAAGCTTAGGGGTTTATATAATAATATTAAGAGGGTGATCTTTTAATTCTCTTTATTCAATATTAGGAAGAATTCGGTCAATTTCTCAGTCTATTTCTTATAAAGTGAGATTAATTTTAATTATTATAAGGAGTTTATTTTTAATTGAAAGTTTTGATATAATAAAAATAGGGAAGAGGTTCAAGAAAAAATTTGAGCTTCAACATATATTAGGAGTTATATTAATATTTTTAGTTAGGTTGGTAGCTGAATTAAATCGTACACCTTTTGATTTAGCGGAGGAGGAGTCACAGTTAGCGTCAGGGTTTAATACAGAGTATATAGCAGGAGGGTTTGTATTCATTTTTTAATCTGAATATGGGATAATTATATTAATAAGCTATTTAATACTATTATTTTATTTTATAATGTTTTATGAAATTAGATTTATTATAAGAGTTTTTGTAATAATTTTAATTATTTTATTTCGAGGAAGGTTCCCTCGAATTCGTTATGACAAGCTTATAATACTAATTTGAAAAAGATTTTTAATTGTAAATTTAAATTATTTAATTTTTTTAAACTTTATAAAATGAATTGTGTTAATTTGATATTAATAATATTTTAAAGTTTAAAAGTTAATCAACTTGGTAAGTATGTGTTTTGAATACACAGTAAAGAAATTTAAGTTTTCTATTAACTTAATAAAATAACTGAGATTAAAATGAATAAAAGTATTAAGAATAAAGTAATTAAGTTGTTTAAAAAATATTTTATTAAAAAGTTTTATTGGGAATTAAAAAAAATTAAATATTAATTTAAAAAAAATTCATTTCATATTGTTTCATTTAGATAAAATAATTTATTGAGATTATTAATTATTAAGTCAGAATTCCTGAAAGGAGCCACCCAAAACCTTTTAATTTTTTTGTACTAATGTGGTTATTTTAATAGTATTTTATATAAGGAATCATACTACCAAAGGATTTTGCAAAAAAAAATTTTTGTTAATGTTATTAACTATTGAAAATTTTGAACGTATTTAATTGAAAAATGAATTTCTCAAAAACTTATTGATGGATTTTAATTTTTCAAGTTGCATTTTATTTGTCTTGAAATGAAGTATAACTGATAATATTTTCAGATAAAAATATTTAATTTTAGTGCAAAATGCAATTGTTTATTTATAAACAATTAAAAATAAATGGTGTTCTGGATGATATTTTAAGTTGAAAAAATAACTAAAATGTTTTTAATAAACCACTAAAAAATATCCCGTTTAAAAAAATGGCACGAAGTTTTAAAATGATTAATTTTAAGCATTTGTGCCGCGGTGCGGTGCGCAACTCTGGTCCTTGGAAACGTCCATAAATTACGTAGACCAATTTTTTGGAAATTTTAACCTTCCCCCCTCCCCCATGTGGACGTAATTACATGTATTAGCGCCATTTTTCCCCTTATTGTAGACAATTGCTTGACCCCTTGTAATGGAACATTTAATTAATTCTTTTTGTTGAATGGTAATTACAGATGTGTTGCATAAATTGTTAAAATATCGAATTGTTGAATTTTCTTTGAAATTAAAAAAAAATAATGAGCGAACTAGAGTTAAAATTTGGATTGGATTTAAACATTTTTAACAATAATTCCAAATGTAAACTATTCTTTACAAAAAGAGTTCTGTTTCTTAAATAAAATAATGAAATGAATAGTTTAGCATTTATTCTCTCCGATAAATTACGAATTCTAATCAATCGATTAAAATCATAAAAACAGGTCTCGGATCGACTTTAAGGCGCAAAAATAATAGTCGCTTATTTAGTAGCAAAAAAAGGTTGTTTACTTCATTCCGTATTATCACAAAAATTCTTTAAACTTTTTTAATTTTAATTAGTTAAAAATGTTTGATGATTTGACTTTTTGCTTTGGAATTAATAAACAAAATGAAATTTCACATAGAATATAAAAAAAATTAGGAATAAAAGATATATTAATAAGGTTCAATTAAGAATTGAGAAAAATATAAATAAAGTGAAAATTAAGATGGGGGTAATTAATATAATTAAAATTAATTTCATTAAATATTTAAATTTATTGAGTTTAAAGATCCTTTTCGTTACATTAAATAATTATAATATGAATTTTTAATCCTACAATACCTTCACAGATAATAATTGGGATAATAATTAAAAGAGATTTAAGAAAAAATATTTCGGTGTCTCAAACAAAAAATGTACTAATTAAATATTTATTACTTGTAATTAATTGTATTTATATTTAAAATTAGTAAAGTAAAAGAATTATTTATTATTGAAATATAAATGTTAGTGAAAATATATGTTCCTTTTGGTACAAAAATAATGAAAAGATTATTTGAATAGATTGAAGTTGCCTTTGTTGAAAACAGAATAAGATTCACAAGATTTCTCATTTATGGGTTAAGTTTTAGAAATAAATTTATAATCGAATCGTTTCAAAAAATATAATAATTTTTGGTTATAATTTTCAAAAATTTTGTAATAATTATTTAAAATAAAGAATTTAATACATTAAATATGTATTTAAACTTTTAAAAAATGTTAAATACATAATTATTTAAATATTTATTTAGAAAAACATAAAATAAATATTTTTGGATAATACGATTTTACTATCAACAAATTCTGCTTGAAATCATTTAAAAAATTTGGATTTTCGGATTGTTACGTATGGCTCCGTAACTATTTTTTATTTTTTTATTAATAAAAAATTTGTTATATTATATAATTTGATAAAAAATTTAGGACTTTTGTAAATAGAATTAAGTACTCAATAGACATATAATCAGGACATAAGAGGATATTTACATAATTAACTCATCAATTAATTTGTCTTAAAACTATTTTTTCATAATTATATTATCCAAATTTAAAAATAACGATAACTATTCTTCAATAGATTTCATTCCCAATAATATTCAATATTATTTTAAAATTAGAATTCTAAAATTGATTGAAAGAATATGGACATCACTCTTATTTCAAAAGGAATTTGTCTACTTTGTTATAAGTTACTTTCCACAGAAAAGACTTTTAATTGTATTGGTAAAATACCAAGAAAAAGTATACACTTAAACATTGGCAATAGATGATACAGAGCATCGAACTATATCACGCCATTTTGAAGAATTTGCAAGCTTGCAAAAAGCTTGCCTGGCAACAACGAAGTTTGGCGAGCCGTGTGCACAGGCATCCCCACTCTATCGTTTTATATTAATTTCAAGGTGTGATCCATACTTTCGATCGTTTTAACTAATGAGTCCGAATTTGTTCCTCCCGCAGTAAAGCTGCGTAGAATTAAGTGTTCCTCCCGAAAATCGGTAGAGAGTTTTAATAATTTGTTTTTCCCGCAAAGCGGTTGATTATATACAGTTGTGAATTTATTTCCCGCAAAAGGCGGAAGTTTATATTTTTGTCCCCAGAAATAAGGGTTGATTTTGAAGTTTTATTGATTAATTGATTTTAATCGAATTGAAGTGAATTGATAATTTATATGATTTTTTTAATTATATATGAAAAATAAGCAATTTTAAAGAAATAAAGTGAGAAAAGTGATTTACCATATCATTGAAAAGGAATTAAAGTTAAAAAGAAGTTAAATTTAAAAAATAATTGTTTAAAGAAAATATTACTAGAAAATAGTGATTATTAAAAAATAAATAAAAGTGATTCATTTAAAAGGGAAGACAGAGTGTTAAATTTCAAACCTCTATCTCGTGATTATAAAAGCATTTTTTGTAATTGTCTTTACTGCAAATATCAGAGCTGATTAAAAGTTCAAAATCGGTGACCCCGATTTTTGAATATTAAAATCAATTTTGATATAATTTTGAATTAAGATAAGCAAAGAGTCTTAAACTGAAAATAAATAATTAAAAAGAAGGAATGAAAACCATTGAAAAATAAAAGAAATTAAAGAAACAAGGAAGAGAAAATCTTGATAAGGAGTATACTACAGGTATGAATCTGAGTGATTCACCTATAAAGAGTAACAAGAGACTTTTCTGTCTCTAATATAAATAAAAGATTTATAAGTTGGTGAGTTGATTATTAATTATTACATACTTAACACATTTATACACTTTTACACATTACGATTTATATTGGCACAACAATTATTATTTTATAAACAAAAAGAAATAATAACTATTGGATATCATAAATGTCATATTATTATTACGCATAAAAAAAAGAATTTTCTATTGTATTTTATAAAAGGAATGTTTCACAATACTAACTATTATGCTTTAATAAACATAAAGAATTTAGAATCTAGCAAAATTCTTGTTAGTTGTATCATTATTTTAAATCAATATTTTAATCTTTTAGAATTAAATAAACAAGAGCATTCTATATTGAATCATATTGCAAGTAGTGTTTTATTACGGTTTTCTAACTGTTGTCACCTAATCCTTTTTTTTTACTTCTTTCAATTAAAATACCGTCTAACCGGGGTTATTGAATTAATAATAAACCTAAGAGAGGGATCCACTACCTTTTGAATATAAATTTTGTTCCCGAAAAGCAAATAACGTTTACCTTGAGGTGTTTGATTTTGAGTCTTATTCTATTTAACATATTGAAATTACTTTCAATACAGTTAAAGTTGAATTTGCTCAAAATAAGGATTTTTATTAAATAAATAATCAAATTCATCTTTAACAAACTGGTGGCAGCGGTGGGATTTCTTTTTTATATTTTATTAAAAGAATAAAAATTTATAAAGGTTGGGAATAGTTATTTTTAGAAGAAAATATTTTTTTTGACACTTATAAAATTACACGAAACACAAATACACATTGAATTGAATTTTGTGCTTATGCACCATATATTATGCGAATGATTTTATTGTTAATTAATTTATTTTTTCAGAAATAATAAACTTTTTGAATAGTGTGAGTTTTAGAGTTTTTTATAGTCGTCAAGGTCGAGTTTTAGACAACGGTAACTACCCTTGCAATCAGCAAGCTCTGGTTTCCTCAATAAAACGGTTTTTTTTTCCTCGGATAAAAAAACAACCTTGTCGGAAGTGTGTAGCCACTTGGACAAGTGAGAGGATTAAATATTATGAAAATTTATAACGATTATTTACTGTTTTTATTTAAATATTAAAAAGAATAGGAAAAATTTCTTTTTAATTTTCTTAGATAAAATGCTTTAATATAAATTTTGAATAAAAAAACATTAACCGTAAAAGAATTGAAAACTTTTTTAGTAAAAATATCTTCCTACAAAGTTTAATTCAAGAAATGAAGATATTTACAAAACAAAAATTGTATAATTTTCATTTTAAAAACAATTAATATTTTATAAAAAAATATTGTCGAATAATATGACCTAATCATATACCATGAAAGCGAAAGAAGCAAAAGTTAAAGTACTATAAATGTAATTTGATACTTTATTAAAACTATTTTATTTTACGAATTTTCTTTAAGTAAAATTTATTATTTTAAAATACTTAATTCAAATTTAAAAATTTCTTAAGTTCATAAACTTTGATATAAAGATTAAATAAATAAAGGGAAAGTGTTAATTTAAAAAAAAAAAATTTGATTTTTTTTAATAATAAATATTTAAGGTTTAGATAAAATAAACTAATTATAATTTTTTTACTTATAAAAATCAATTTACTAAATATTAATAAATATTAATTGTTGGTATAAATTGAGATAAATTTATCTTAAGCCATAAAAAAAAAGAAACGAAATAATTTCAAGATTGAGGAAGAATGCTGACGAGTAAAAAACGAGCTAGAATTTCAAAGTCAAGGTCGGTCATAACCAGCAAGATATAAAAAGAACAATATATAAATTTACCTCTAACAAAAATGGTGCAATTTTTTTTATTTTAAAATAAATTTAATAAATATGAAATTATTTAAAATTTTGAATAAAATTGATAAATATTTTTCTGAGTTAAATGTTTTTTTTAATTAAAAAAAAAACAATTCATTAATTGGTACAGTAAAGAAAAATGTAAAAATTTTCTTTTCATTAAGAAAGTCTATTATCTATTCATCTATTATGAACATTTAACGTAATGAACATTATGAAACAGTTTCATTTAAAGATTAGTTAAACAAATCAATTACTTTTTATTGCTTATGTTTTAATCGTATTAAATCATAAAATGGGGTCAGTGTATGAAGCAATGTTACGGAGAGGCTACATAGAAAAATTGAAATCAAAGGGATATAATGTTGAAGTAAAGGACCATGAAAGCATTTTTAGAAAACAATGTTACAAAAATGCGTACCAAGAAAACTGTAACATTAGGCAGGACGGCCACAGGATAGAAAAAAGTGATTATGATCGAGATTTTCATCATTTTAATTACATTAAACCACAAATGGATCATGAGAATTGGTGCAATCATAAAAATGCGAAAAACCAAGGTAACATGTATGAACTAGATGCATCAAAAAAATACGAACAACCATTTAACCGACAGCGGAAAAGAGGAAACCAACGACAAAGGCAACGAGTTCGTAAGAAGGTCCATGTCCATAATGAATTTAATAACCAAAATAATGACACGAATTTTGAAGAACATTGTCAAAATATGGACATGACATCGGAAGGTTATGAGAGAGAAAATTTTTACAACAGGGATCAGAATTTGCAGGAATATAACGTTGAATCCAGAAATCTACAGCACAGATTTATCGACGAAGAAGAATGTATTTATCTCAGAGACGAATATAGAAGACACAACATACAGGATGATTACGGAAGAGAGAAACATAGAATTTATGAATGCTTTAACTATGATGACTCGTATATGAATTATAAGAAACCATATTTTGTAAATGACAGTTTCGAAACAAATGATTTTATAGAAACCAGGCGTAAAAATAGAAAAATATATGATTATGATTTCACAATACCACCAATTATTTTTAAAGATTCGCCCAGAAACCAAAGCCCTTTAAAGGACAAAAAACAATTGGATCATAATGTATCGCACTCCGTAAAAGAACCACACCTTCAAACAGAAAACGAAGAATCAAGTGACAAGAAAGTAATTCATAATCCAGAGGAAAATTCAGAAATTAAACAAACGTCGTTATATACAAGTCCCATTATAAATACTACCGAAGAGTATATCAGTAATAATAAACAACTTCCAGATAATAAAATAGTAGATAAAATCGGTGATGGTATTATAAAAGTAGAGTTGTTGAAAGCAGAAAACCAAGATCATTTTCTAGACAACGAAATGTTTGAAAACGGTAAAAAAAATAAAATGGTGACTTCACAAAATACTGATACGAAAAGAAGCAAACCTGCAAAGGAGTTAAAGAAAAGAAAAAAATTAAAAATTAGAAAGGAAGAAGAATTTAGTGGTCAAATGGTAAATGAAGACGTCATCATTTTAGCAAACACATATGCTGAGGAAGAAAAATTTCCCATAAATAAGACTTTTTTATCTCACAAAAGTGTTAATCAAGAAAGTTTAGAAATAATTGAAAGAAATAGTAAATTATCAGAAAAACATCAAAAATATTTTTTTGATAAATTTTCAGTGGAATCAAATGAGAAGAACAAAATAAAAAATGAAGAAGTATACAAATTCAAAATGGAAACAGATACTATAAACATGGAGAAGAAAAAGAAGGCAATGACACTAAACACTCTTATACAGCAAAATTTTCGCACAAAAAGACTATTGTCATTCACACGGAAGAACATTTTAGTGAACCTGAATTCAGATATAGATGACAGAGGAAGAAAATGGATTATTTTAGTGAAAACAATTCTTGAGGAAAAAGAAAACCATCTGGTCCAATACAAAGGAATGAATCTTAGTAGGAATTCAAAGCATAAGTTGAATGTGTATCATTTTCAAGAAATT
Source organism: Leptopilina myrica (nomen nudum) (assembly GCA_032872475.1). Lineage (NCBI taxonomy): Eukaryota > Metazoa > Arthropoda > Insecta > Hymenoptera > Figitidae > Leptopilina > Leptopilina myrica (nomen nudum). The sequence continues at coordinate 9,534,145 of CM065461.1, forward strand.
AAGACATTACGAAGCAAAACACTAAAAATACTAGAAACAAAACTTAGCTTCAACAGGTTAGGTATAGGTTAGATAAGGGAAAGCTTGATTTCTTTTGTTTGGCTTCTAAATATTATAAACGAATTATATAATAATCACGGGTAAATCATTTAACTTAAAATATGGGTACATATAACATGCAGCATATTAGTAGTATAGAACAAATGAAAAATACCTTATAGTTTATTATACTTATTATTTGGTTAAATGGGATATAGAACTTAAATAGAAATTTTACGAATACTATAAGGAATACATTTAGAGTTATTAAATTCTAAGAAAAGTAGATAGTTAAGTAAATAAATATTTATAAATAAAAAGAATAAATATATATATATATATATATATATATATTTTATTTTCTTAAATTAAATTTAACGGAGTTCACAAGGTTAAAAGAGGCCTAAAAAAAAAGCAAAACCTTACGACCGGAATGTCTACAAAAAAAATCGATTTTGAAGCGCGCCACTTCAGGGCCAGTTTTGAGGCATTTCTAGCAAAAATACGGATCAAGTGAAAACAGGCCAAGAGTTGCGCCTTTAGTTCAAGGGAATTCTAAAGTGCTCATTAAATAAAAAATGGAACCATTTTTTGGAACTTATTAACAGATTCCCCATTTTTGTCTTTACTAAGATTGTTCTTGATATGTTTCTTTAAAACAAAATTCCAGAAATTAGTTCAAATTCAATGCTATTTCCAGGGTTACCAGGTTATGCAAAAACAAAAAAAATCATTGAATTGTAAATTTTTTTTATCAAAATGTTTAAAGAATTAAATTTGCACGACAGTTTTATTATTTTAGAAAATTATAAAAATTTTTTTTAGTTTTAAAAATTCTCCATTTAGTTAGTATGTAACAAATATTACGAAGTTTTTTTTAAATTCGATTAATTGAGTTTTTTTTAAAAGCTTTATTTTTGAAATTTTTACTATTAATTATTTTTATTAAAAAAAGGGGTTTGTAAAACTAATTGTGGTTTTTCAAAATATTGTTCAAAATGTTGCAAGTCACAAGAAAAATTTCCCATTTCCTTTCAATGTCCAAAGGAAATACAAAAAACTCGTCTTATTCACAAAATTTGTTTATTCACAAATAATTGACAAAAATTCAATTTCAAAATTCTTATTTTTCTAACCTTTTACTAAGTATTATCAAAAATATTTTTTTTCTAATCTGCTAAAAATTGAATCTAATGTACGAATTTTATTATCCATGAAATGATTTAATATAATTTAATTCTCGCGAAACATCTAACAGAAAATAATTGAAAATTTTTTTAATATTCAATAAAAAATATCATTATTTAAAAAAAAATAATAATAGAATTTTTTTAAAGCAATTTTGTCATTTACAATTATGATAATTGATTAATACTTTAAACAAATTTTGTTAAAATTGAAAATTATTAAAATTTTTCTTGGAATATTTTACTATTTGTAAAAAATAATGTAATTCTCGCAAAGAATTATATTAATTAAATAAGTAAATTTTTGCGGCAAAATTTCTTAAAATTAACGAAAATAATTGATTTTCTCTAGAATTTTATCACAAGTTATTTTGGATAATTAAATTCTGTTTGGTGAATGTATGAATTTAAGTTAACCGAAAGGCAAAATAGATTAATTTTATTAAATACCGTTTATTAGGAAGTTATTACCGTATCAAAGGGTAACAATATAAATAAAATACTTGTAAATATTCTGCTTGTTTCTGTAAATGGACATGAACTAAACTTCATCAAAACAATAATATTTAAAAATAAAAGGGATAAAACTTAACTAACACAATTCTTAATATCAAAATTCTCACACATTCCGTTACTTTATCTTCTTATAAAAATATTAAATACTATGATTTTATTGAATAACCATCAACATTTTAAGCTGAACTTACTAATAAATCAAATGACATTTAAACTCTAATAAAATTGTGATTTTAATTTTTTTTAATGTAAATGTCCGCATATAGTACTTTAAAAGTAATATTTAACACAAAACAGCACTACAAAATATTTCTTATTAACAATATTTGCAATAATTAAAGTGTTCTATCTAATAAATAAATATTGAAATAAAAAATATTTCAAAATTTTTGTTATTAAAATCGTGTTTTAATTAAATTTGTTCTAAAAAAAGATTCTGTACAGTTATCATCTAAAAATGTAACAGAAATTGCGATTTCCAAGGATTTCAATTTAAAATTTTTGCAAAGTCTAATTTTCTTCAGATCCACGCTATAATACTATTAATGTGCAATTATTATTTACAATTGTAAACAAAATTATCTCCTGAATTCAGTTAATTAGAAAGGTCCAACCACAGTATAATTTTTAAATACAAAAATTAATGATTGAGATAAAATATAGAGAAAATGTATAAAATTAGACAGGTGTACGAACTTGGATACACGACTCTGTATAAGGTTACATCTCAGGTGACTAGATCGTTAGGAAGTATACATTGAAAGAAATACCTACATAGACAATTAAATTCTCATTTTTTATGTAATTTAAATGATAAATGATAATTCTCTAAAAAATTATAGGCACTAAATTAAAAAAGTATATTTTAACGAAATTAATAACCAAAATATACACAATATCTAAGAAGCAAAGTTACAACGCATAGAGCAATTTTTACTTATTATTAATTATTATTTATTATAAATTTAAGCCACATAAGCTTAAAAGCTTAAAATTAGCAAACATAACTTTTCTTTAAACATTAATTTGAGGCAAATAAATAATTTCAAATTATCACAAAAATTGAATTAGAATTTCAAAAACTAAAAACAAAAAATTTTAATTAAAGCAATCTTTCATATTTACAATAAAATCCTCCTGGAAAAAGAGAATTAAAAATACAACCGCTTAACAAGCTTTATAAAATGGTTTTGTCTAAATACTAAAAAAAACACCTCCACTAAAGATTGGTATTAAAATAAAAGTTTTATTTAAAACAAAACTTTTACATGATTAAAATGCTTATTTAACGTTGTGTATAAAATCAAGAAAGCTCTAACATTGTTTTAAACAACAACTGTATATATAATCTTTATTAATATTGAAAAAGTAAAATATTATTTATGTTCGAATTAAAGTTCAAAATATCAGTAACAATGTATTTATGAAGAATAATTATAACATTCATTGAAATATCACATAATTACGTTCCATGGAAGTTCTGATTAAAATATGCTAAATTGCAAATTAAAATACATTTTAAATACTTCTAGAAACTGCAACTAATTTTCTTATAACACCTTAGAAACCATGAAACAGTAATATCAAAGAAAGAACACTCTAAATTTCGAGCATAAATAAAACTATTGTAATACCACTAACACTAACATAAATCATCAAGTTAACTACTATAAATTTTAATGTTAAAAAAATCATTTTTTCAAAGATAAAAGCAGAAATATAATTATTTTTTTTATAAAACTTGAATTTATTTATTTTTGTGTTTGTTGAAAATTAAAAAAAAGATAAATAAATTGAAATATAATGTAAAACAAATTCTGAAAAACATTTTAAACAGTGAAATCATTTTTAGATTACAATTTAGTTCTTCCTTTTCGTATTACAAAAACAGAGGTTAAATGATCATAAAATAAACAGTTAGACGTTTTAATATAAGAAATAATTTAAAAGATATTTTTGTTCTTTTTTAACGCTATATCGAACTAAATTCTTTTAAGCACTTCCACAAATTGGTGTAGTACATAAATATAATTAAAAACAGTGTTCAACACTTCACCTTTAAGCTTTATTTTAAATTAAAGAATTATATGTAAATTCATTCTCTGATAATGTTTGTATTTTTTTTATATAAATCTTAGTACATTTCATGAACCAAATCAAGATAAACTATGGTTAAATATACACATTTTTTTAAAAGTCTTAATTAAACCAAATTTTTCTTGCTACGATGTTATGTAATAATTCAATAAATATCAAATTTAAGGAATATTTTTAATACGTTTCCCTTGTCAGAATTATGAGAAAAATTTGAAAGGAAATATTAACATAATTTATAGTATACAAGTATTCAATATTAATTTCATTATGAAAATACAAAAAATATATATATTCTAATGTTGTATAATACAATTTTCTTTTTTGTAAACAACTTTATAAAATCACTACAACTTGTTATACTCTTCTTACAAAACGAATGATTTATTTATATGTAGAAAACAAAGATTGTATACAAAGCATTTTTGAGTTAAACACAACCCATATTCAAATGAAATTTAAATATTGCGAACTTACGCTATAAAGTTTGTTAAAAGAATAATTTTTCATATGTATTCTTCGTTTACAATTAATGGAAATATGTACTTAAACTGCTAATTATAAAAGAATATATACGTTTATCAAATTAAAACAGAGATGAACTTAAAGGTAACCAAAATTATCCGAATCTTAAACATTGTAAATCAAGTAAACTAAGTTATTTATCCGGAAATAAAAAGTATCTAGTTTGGTAAAATACAACAAATTCATATAAAACTAAATAAAAAAAAACATTTTTTTACCACGCTAGATCTTTGAATTAAAATCAGAATCTTAAAAGTATTACATTAAATACAAACAAAGAATGTACTAAACAACGTCATTACTTTCTGACATTGTAAACCAAATGAAATAAAAGCAAACATTTCTTTAAAAAATTTCATGAAACAAAATAAGAAGAAACGAATCATTCAACAAAAAAGTTTGCCTTTATTTAACGAATTATTTCAAATGTTAACAGAAAATAACGAAAATTTTTAAATTGTAAAAAGAGCTGTCAAGGGACGACAGCGCACAAAAAGGGGGGTATTGGGTCAGAAAATCAGAAATTTTCAATTTTTTTATGCCCATATACATAAATTTTATTGATTTTTTGTCAATTTTTTTATGATTTTGTGCGGAATTATATTAAAGAAACAATGTCAGTATTTTCTCGTAAAATATTTTTTTTATATAAAAAAACTTTAATTTTTAAAAATAAACTATCATTATTATGTTAGCAAGTCGCAATTGAATGATTGTAGGAAATAAAACCATCGCATATACATTTGTTAAGGCTATCTCATGCAAACGTACAAAAATTTTTTAGATAATTTTAAAAAAAGAGAGACATGAAATAACTGTATCATGAACATTAAGGGTTTTTCTTCTTTATAATCACATATAATGTATTTAAAATTTGTTCAAATTATTCAGGCAATTTTTATCAATATTATAGAGAACACAGGCATATTCAATCAATGCGTTCATAGCTTTCTATCTACAAAGAAAGATTATTATATATAGAAATAAGGCAAATAGTATCAAGTCTGGTAAAAACGCATAAATATATAAATAATAAATTTTGAATGCTTTCCGTAACTTGACAAAAAGACAGATGTTAAATAAGTATATATTTAAAACGTATTTTTTTACCATGCTCGATCATAAAGATTTGAAATACAAAAATTACTTGTTACTACACAACGATAAAAATTTCCGACTTTTGTTAGTTCTAATAAAGCAAACGCAAACTTTATTACCTAAAAATCTTCCTAAAATAAAAAAAAGAGGAAACGAATTATTAAAAAAAAAGTAGAACCAAAAGTTTGCTTCGGTTTAAATACTACTTATTTTCAACAGGACCAGCATTTCAAATGTCTTAAAATAATTGAAGGAAGGACTTGTATGTAAAAACTTTACAAAACCATATGTTTAACATAAAGCTGCCAAGGGACGTCAGCCAGAAAAAGGGGGGTATTTGTTACGTATGGCTCCGTAACTATTTTTTATTTTTTTATTAATAAAAAATTTGTTATATTATATAATTTGATAAAAAATTTAGGACTTTTGTAAATAGAATTAAGTACTCAATAGACATATAATCAGGACATAAGAGGATATTTACATAATTAACTCATCAATTAATTTGTCTTAAAACTATTTTTTCATAATTATATTATCCAAATTTAAAAATAACGATAACTATTCTTCAATAGATTTCATTCCCAATAATATTCAATATTATTTTAAAATTAGAATTCTAAAATTGATTGAAAGAATATGGACATCACTCTTATTTCAAAAGGAATTTGTCTACTTTGTTATAAGTTACTTTCCACAGAAAAGACTTTTAATTGTATTGGTAAAATACCAAGAAAAAGTATACACTTAAACATTGGCAATAGATGATACAGAGCATCGAACTATATCACGCCATTTTGAAGAATTTGCAAGCTTGCAAAAAGCTTGCCTGGCAACAACGAAGTTTGGCGAGCCGTGTGCACAGGCATCCCCACTCTATCGTTTTATATTAATTTCAAGGTGTGATCCATACTTTCGATCGTTTTAACTAATGAGTCCGAATTTGTTCCTCCCGCAGTAAAGCTGCGTAGAATTAAGTGTTCCTCCCGAAAATCGGTAGAGAGTTTTAATAATTTGTTTTTCCCGCAAAGCGGTTGATTATATACAGTTGTGAATTTATTTCCCGCAAAAGGCGGAAGTTTATATTTTTGTCCCCAGAAATAAGGGTTGATTTTGAAGTTTTATTGATTAATTGATTTTAATCGAATTGAAGTGAATTGATAATTTATATGATTTTTTTAATTATATATGAAAAATAAGCAATTTTAAAGAAATAAAGTGAGAAAAGTGATTTACCATATCATTGAAAAGGAATTAAAGTTAAAAAGAAGTTAAATTTAAAAAATAATTGTTTAAAGAAAATATTACTAGAAAATAGTGATTATTAAAAAATAAATAAAAGTGATTCATTTAAAAGGGAAGACAGAGTGTTAAATTTCAAACCTCTATCTCGTGATTATAAAAGCATTTTTTGTAATTGTCTTTACTGCAAATATCAGAGCTGATTAAAAGTTCAAAATCGGTGACCCCGATTTTTGAATATTAAAATCAATTTTGATATAATTTTGAATTAAGATAAGCAAAGAGTCTTAAACTGAAAATAAATAATTAAAAAGAAGGAATGAAAACCATTGAAAAATAAAAGAAATTAAAGAAACAAGGAAGAGAAAATCTTGATAAGGAGTATACTACAGGTATGAATCTGAGTGATTCACCTATAAAGAGTAACAAGAGACTTTTCTGTCTCTAATATAAATAAAAGATTTATAAGTTGGTGAGTTGATTATTAATTATTACATACTTAACACATTTATACACTTTTACACATTACGATTTATATTGGCACAACAATTATTATTTTATAAACAAAAAGAAATAATAACTATTGGATATCATAAATGTCATATTATTATTACGCATAAAAAAAAGAATTTTCTATTGTATTTTATAAAAGGAATGTTTCACAATACTAACTATTATGCTTTAATAAACATAAAGAATTTAGAATCTAGCAAAATTCTTGTTAGTTGTATCATTATTTTAAATCAATATTTTAATCTTTTAGAATTAAATAAACAAGAGCATTCTATATTGAATCATATTGCAAGTAGTGTTTTATTACGGTTTTCTAACTGTTGTCACCTAATCCTTTTTTTTTACTTCTTTCAATTAAAATACCGTCTAACCGGGGTTATTGAATTAATAATAAACCTAAGAGAGGGATCCACTACCTTTTGAATATAAATTTTGTTCCCGAAAAGCAAATAACGTTTACCTTGAGGTGTTTGATTTTGAGTCTTATTCTATTTAACATATTGAAATTACTTTCAATACAGTTAAAGTTGAATTTGCTCAAAATAAGGATTTTTATTAAATAAATAATCAAATTCATCTTTAACACGGATGAAACATTTTGCTTCTTGATAAACACCTACATAGCTCTTGAGTCTTTAGACAATGAGTTTGGACTTCTGTAAAATAGAAAATTATATTCAATTCACGAAAAGGACTGTTAAAGTACACCTTTAAAAATTTCTTAACCCTTTAACGCCGGGACGGACGCTTTTTTTGAATTATTTTCAACGTTAATTATTTTGTTTTTAAAAATTCAAAATGGCGGATCCAATATGGCGGACAAATTTCTAAAAAATTATCAAATTCACTTAAAACTTGTTACTCGGGGGTATTTGGGGTCGCTGATTACGAATATGATGTCAGTTTTCAAAAATTAAAAATGGCGGATCCAATATGGCGGACGAATTTCTAAAAAAATCATCAGATTCACTTGAACCTTTTTACTTGGGGGTTTTTGGGGTCGCTGATTACGAATATGATGTCAGTTTTCAAAAATTCAATATGGCGGACGAATTTCTAAAAAAAATCATCAGATTCTCTTGAACCTGGTTACTCGGGAGTTTTTGGGGTCGCTGAAAACGAATATGAAGTCGGATTTTAAAAATTAAAAATGGCAGATCCAATATGGCAGACAAATTTCTAAAAAAATCATCAGATTCACTTAAAAAAAGTTGAGTTTGTTCATAATGTCCCTGTTTTCTGACGCGGTCACATATTGTTTCTTACTTTATTGACAACAGCAGAAAGACATGGTTTTTCATACAGCGGCATTGGATTGACTATTATTCAGCATCATTTCATTACACCGTCCGACACAATTTTGCACCCATGAACGAACCAAAGATTTTCGGAAACTAGAGCTAAAAAAAGATACCTGTGTCTGGACGTTTTTCGAGATCAAGTCGTTTACGGTTTTTAGGGGTAAAAACAACCCTCTAATAGAAGGTAACCAATTGTATTGCAAAAAAATATATAAAAATGGTAAATTTTTATTTAAAAATTCTTTAAACCTTATTGGGACTATTAAACATATCCTTACTAATATTTCAGGTCAAACAGTCAACCCCAAAAACTACCCCTATTTCAATTTATTTAAGAAAAATACTAATAAAACTAAAAAAATTTAGATTTTTTAAAAAGTAATCGTTGGTTAATTGTAATATCATACAGCCTATCATTTTCAATTTTTCACCCCAACCCTTATCTCAAAACCTACCTCTAAGCTAAATCAATATATTGAATGCCGCCCTACAATTTTTGGAATTTTATAAAACTTCGTATTTAAGGGTTTTTGGGGTCGCTAGTTACAAATTTAAACTCGTTATTTAAAAATTCAAAATGGCGTATCCAAAATGGCGGACAAATTAAAAAAATCATCCGATTTTTATAAAATTTAATAACCGTGGTATTTAAAAAAACTGCAAAAAAATTTTTAAATTAAAAATGGGTTCTTTATTTTTTCAGTTGTAATAAATTAAATTATAAATAATTTTTTAAATATCTAAAACAATATAATGAAAAACAATATAAAATTTTTAAAAATAACTCTTATTTTTTGGAAATTTTGGTTTCTTATTTTTGCGGTTAAATTATTTATTACATTCCACAAGTCCGAAATACCACGGTTATTAAATTTTATAAAAATCGGATAATTTTTTTAATTTGTCCGCCATTTTGGATACGCAATTTTGATTTTTTTAATAACGAGTTCAGATTTGTAACTAGCGACCCCAAAAACCCTTAAATACGAAGTTTTATAAAATTCCAAAAATTGTAGGGCGGTATTCAATATATTGATTTAGCTTAGGGGTAGGTTTTGAGATAAGGGCTGGGGTGAAAAATTAAAAATGATAGGCTGTATGATATTACAATTAACCAACGATTACTTTTTAAAAAATCCAAATTTTTTAAATTTTATTAGTATTTTTTTAAATAAATCGAAAGACGAGTTGTTTTTAGGGTTGACGGTTTGACCTGAAATATTAGTTAGGATATGTTTAATAGTCCCAATAAGGTTTAAAGAATTTTTAAATAAAAATTTACCATTTTTCTATATTTTTTGCAATACAATTGGTTACCTTCTATTAGAGGGTTGTTTTTACCCCTAAAAACCGTAAACGACTTGATCTCGAAAAACTGCCAGACACGGGTATCTTTTTTTAGCTCTAGTTTCCGAAAATCTTTGGTTCGTTCTTGGGTGCAAAAAAAAAGTTTAACCCTTTAATGGCCAGTGGTACACATACGTACCACCTACTTCAAAAAATCATAACTTTCTTAAAACTTAACGGATCAACTCCACTGAGGTCTCATTTTGAAGGGGTGAACGAGAGTAATAAATACATATGCTTGCCATTTTCCAAAAAATTACCCTTTTTGAAATACACCCCTTTAAAAAACGCAAAAAATGACAAAAATTGAAAAAAGGTATAAATTTCAGAAAAATTTTTTTTTTCGGCTTACGCAGTAACAAATGTTTAAAAATCTTGTAAACTTTGTAAAAAAAAATTAATAACAAAAATTTTCCTCAGGGTAAAAAGAAAATTAATGAAAGCTACCCCCAAAAAACAAACAATTTTAAAATCTACCGAATTCGCTTAAAATTTATTACTCGGGGGTTTTCGAGGTCGCTGATTACGAATCTGATGTCAGTTTTCAAAAATTCAAAATGGCGGATCCAATATGGCGGCCGATAAATTAAAAATTCATCATATTCACCTGAAACTTGTTACTGGGGGGTTTTCGGGGTCGCTGATTACGAATATGATGTCAGTTTTAAAAAATTCAAAATGGCGGATCCAATATGGTGGACGATAAATTAAAAATTTATCAGATTCCACTGAAACTTGTTGCTCGGGGGTTTTCGGAGTCTTTGATTACGAATACGATCCATGGAAAATTCATAAAAATTGTATTAGGTGGCCCTGAACAGGGCCGATTGATATGGTTAATGTATTTCCATTAATCTAGAAATAACTATTGTAAGTTTTCTAACGTAAAGAAAAGTAAATTTTTTAATGGAATAATTAAACTTTTTTTGTTATTCAACATCGACTATTCGCGTGGATTACCTCTCATGAAATTTCTGGAAGCAAGGTTCCACACAAAGAGGAACGTCGCAAACTTTGCACACATATTTTGTGCGAACTTGTGTTTCCTTAGAACTGCAACCGCGACATCGTCTACGAGATTCAACAAATTTCAATACATGTTTACTAAAATCATCTTTCCTAACTTCCTGCGGGACAAATTTTATTTTTTTCCGTATGAAACTGCTTGGGCGACCTGTGCGTTTTCGAAAAGTTGTATTCGCTATTAGCTGTTTGGCTAAATTTACACGAAAATCGAGATGAGTTTTCTTCGAATCTTCATTTTTGACTTTATACATTATGTACGCATTGACAATCGCTAAGTCAATTAAAAAATAGAGAATTCGATGCCACCACTTCCGAGATCGTCTGCCAATAGAGTATCTTTCTTTCAATTGATCAAATCTACCAACTGCTCCCATGATTTTATTGTAAGATGATACTGCAAGAGGACAAGACACATCTATTCTGCTTCCAGTTTTGGTTTTTCTTTTCACTGAAGTCACAACAGTTGGATGATGCGCTGATGACAGCATCGTCACTGGCTTTGCATCCATCCATTTTATGGCCGTAACATCACCTTTTCTTTGAAACACATACTCACCTATTTGCATTTTTGATTTTTCTTTCATCATTTTAGGAAGTCCTATTCGATTTATTCTCACGGTACCAACCGAGAAAATTCCTTTTTCGTGAAGTCTGGACACATGTTTCACAGAGGTGAAAAAATTGTCAAAAGCTAATAAAGTGCCAGTATTTTGAATCCCTTCCAACAAATTCAGAACAACGCGTTCCCCTAACGTGTCGTCAGATTTTTTGTTTTCCGATTTGCCTGTATATAGTTCAAAGTTAGAAACATAACCTGTTTTTGAATCTGCTAAACACCAAACTTTGTATCCTCGCTTTATTGGTTTCTGTGGATTATATTGCTTCATTGAAGAACGCCCCTTGAATAAAATTGAAGATTCATCTATTGCCGCAAGGTTCAAAGGTTTATAAACCTTTTTTATTGCCTCATTCAAAGCTTCGATTAAAGGCCTAACTTTGTGTATTTTATCAAAATTTGGATGTCCTTTGGAAAAGCAATTTTTATTGTCATTCAAGTGCAACATTGAAGTGATTTTCTGAAATCGATTTCGAGTCATGACTTTTGCAATTGCATCTACTCTGAGAGCAGGATCCGAACTCCAGTAAAGGTCTACACTCGGTAATTTATGAATCGCCATAAAAATATTCATTCCAATCCAACTTTTCAATTCTTTTACAGTCAATCCAATCCAATCATTATCAGATCCAGAGGACCTTCGTGTTTTTTTAAGATTTTCTTTCTTTTTGTGCAGCATATTTATTAGTTTCTTCAACTATTTTATTAATTATATTCTCGCTGTAAATAGAAAGGAAGTATTCAATTTCACAAGTCTGATTTGCCAAATTAATCAAAATTTCAGGATCTGTTTCAATACCATTAAAAAGATTTAATCTTGTAGTAGATTCTGACCAATCTAGATTGTTACTAGCCTCATCAATATCCTCAGTTTCAGATGATGAACTTTCTGTATCACATGAAGTAGAACTAGCATCTGATTCTTCTTCATCTGATTCTATATCGCCATCTACTTCAGAATCATGATCATCTGGAAGTGCAGCTAATTTATTAGGGATCCTCTTTTGTCTACGCTTATACATATTGATAAAACTTACCTTCGAATTTTAGAAAATATAAATAAAATTCCAAAAATTTTGATGCACAAGGCAAGGAAGGAAAAACGAAAAATTGTAAAACTTCGGTAAAATTTTAAAAGATTCGGCTACATGAAGAAAAGCTCAAAGAATTCTGAACCCTTAGAAGTTTCCAATGAATCCTTTCAGTATGGAACGAGAAAAGAAAAAAGTACAAAGGAATAAAAATTCCAAAGGGTAAATGTCGTGGCGAAGATTAGTAAAACAAAAATGTTCGAAAAGTTGACGAAATAAACGTGGAAATTTATTTGTTCGCAAGAAAATCAGTTGATAAGGCAGCAAAGGAGCGTTGCGATAAAACATCCGTTTCATTTGACGATCCAGTTAAAAGTGAGCTACAGTTATTGAACAGACCCAGGTTCGATCGATAAAGTGGTGGGAGAACGCGCTGATTGGCTAATAAGAGTCGCACGGCAGTCCATATATGGAAATAACTAAAGAAAGCTAAGCGACGCGCTCTGATTGGTTCTCACAGTTGTCCATAAAAGTAATGATCAAACGAAGTCTAATAGTTGGCCGATTCATGTAGAAAATCGTAAATTGGTTAAAATTAATACAAATTATCTTTTTCCAGTTTTCAGAATTACAATTGTTCAATATTGATAAAAAGTATATCAAACCATTTACCCAATATACAAAGATAATAACAAATTTCTCCAATTTTACTATAATTGTATCTATGAACAGTTATTAAATAGGGGTGAGTTCTGAGGATGCTGTTTATTATTATTCTCATCTATAACTGTGTAACTCTGAAAAACATTTTATGATTTAGAATCAATTAGAATTAATAATTTTTAAAAATCTAATACAACATTTTTTATCATGAAAGGGTGGTTATTTGACCTTAGGGTTATTTTTTTAAGGGTAGTTTATATTTACTATAATTACCCAGTCACCATAAAAATATTTTTTCGTATTTTCGAAACGTATAGAATCAATGAAAATGATTTCTTTAATTTTTCAAAACTATTGACAGTATGTAAGAATAATTATTAAATAGGGATGAGTTCCAAGGGGGGGGGGTGATTAACATTACTATCCATACCTGTGTCACTAAGAAACATTTTTTTATAATTTAGATGCATTTAGAATCTATAGATTTTTTTTAAATATTCACAAACATTAATATCATCAAGGGGTGATTATTTGACTTTGAGGGTGGTGTTTAAGTGGTTATTTATAATTATTTTTCATTTTTTAACAACCAGAGAATATTTATAAATAATTATAAAGCTAACAGGAGCTAAAAAATATTTAATTTATCACTTCGATTAATTATCAATTTTTTAGGGTAGTAATATACGTTAGGGGTGGTTTTAAGGGGTCGAACATGTTTAAAAAAAATTTTTTTCATATTGAATAATAGAATAATCGAATTTACTAAACATTATACATTTATAATAACAGCAAAAAACTCGGCCATTAAAGGGTTAATTTCGTCGGACGGTGTTATATTTATTTTTAACTTTTTTATAACATCCACCAAATATCCATTCTTCCACAACTGTGTTTTTTGTTCTTTTATTAAATTATACTTTCTTCGGCATTTCCTGGATAACTTGTTTTTTTAATTGAGTTATATTCTCATTTGTAAGCACATCGGGTATTTCTTTTTTTGGTGAGTATTTTTAATTGTTATTTCAATCCTTATTTATTTTATATCATTTTAGTATTAATTTCAAGTAATTAAAAATGCCATCTAAAAAAAGGCGTTCTAATGCAACCTCATCATCTAAAGTTGTCCAATCTGAGTCAACTGAGCTCTTTGAGAGTGACATGCATATTGATCTAGTACACTACCGTCCGAAATTGTGCGAACGCTAACATCTCGAGCTATTAAAAAACACACCCGCACAGAAACAGTGATAACTCGGTTAAAAATGAAGCTAGATGCTTTTTTTAAATTGCATTGGAAAGCTTATTAAATTTCCAATGAAATGCTACTGTGTTAAGTTGTATTGCATAAATAGGAAGCGAGATATCATGTTATAAAGACAAAAAAATAATTATATTTTTTTCGGAATTTCTTACTCTGAATTGGACTCCTGGCACAGTTTAGCAAAGTTTATGAAAAAAATTGTTACTTTTACAGACAATTCCTTGTAACCTAAGCTTTAAATAGAGACCAAGAACAGCAAAAAATATTTACGGGTTCGCGAGATGTTAAAAAAAGAGTCGGACCGTGCAAAGCAGAATTTTCAATCATCGATTTCTCTAATTCGCCGTTGAGTCAATTACTTGTCTATGAAAAAAGTGTCGAAAATTAATTTTACCAAGTCCAATTCAGAGTAAGAAATTCCGAAAAAAATATAATTATTTTTTTGTCTTTATAACATGATATCTCGCTTCCTATTTATGCAATACAACTTAACACAGTAGCATTTCATTGGAAATTTAATAAGCTTTCCAATGCAATTTAAAAAAAGCATCTAGCTTCATTTTTAACCGAGTTATCACTGTTTCTGTGCGGGTGTGTTTTTTAATAGCTCGAGATGTTAGCGTTCGCACAATTTCGGACGGTAGTGTACTTCCAATGAAATGAAAAATTATATTATTGCTGCCTCATGCGAAAATGGTCTGCATATTACATTGAAGGAGTTAAACGCATTCTTAGGAATAGTAATTTTGACAACTTTTAACACAAGGACATTAGAGAGAGATTATTGGTCGAAAAGTATGCTACTTGAATGTCCTATAGTTAGTTCAACAATGTCTCGTGATCGATTTTCACACATCAAAACAAACTTGAAGTGCTCTAAAGTTGAAGATAAAAAAAATTCGGAGTAAAAATGTTATCAAATTTATTTTGACAATTTCTTCTGCAACCCCGATTTGATAGTCCATCTAAAAAAAGTTGGTGTAGTTGCAACTGTCACAGTGACACAAGATACGGTAAAGGAAAAGAACACCATCGATGTAAAATCATCTAGAGGCACTTACTGCATTTGCTCTGTACAATAGATTCATGGGGGGAGTTGATATTCATGATCAGTACTGTAGTAAACTTTTACCTTCACTAAAAAGTAAAAAATGGACATGGCCAGTACTGATGAGATTGATTCAGTCCTCCATTACTAACGCAGTAATAATTTTTAATGCTGCACAGTTGGAAGGCAAAAAATCAAGTGCAAAAGAATTTGCAATGCAAATTGCAGAAAATAATTTAGCTCAATCTTCCTCACGTTGGAAATCACATGAATTGATGACACATGAAAAAAAAGAAATTGTAGTAGCAACAAGTGTCCAACAAGAACACAACTATTTTGTGAAAAATGTGGCTCATATTTTTGTAAAGTATGTTTTAAAAAAACCCATACAAATTAGATGAATGTGTTTCTCTCTAACTGATATGAATATAAAAAATTTTGTGAAAAATGTGGCTCGTGTTTTTGAAAAGTATGTTTTAAAAAACGCATGCAAATTAGATGATTGTGTTCCTGTCTAACTTATATGAAAAAACAAAAAATACAAAAAATATTTAAAAAGTACAAAAAAAGAAGACTCTTCTCTGTACGTTTACCTCGTGGTTTGAGTCGGGCAACATTGAAATATTTTTAATAGCTAAAGACTAATTCTTTTTAAAGAATAAGCTAAAGTATAAACTTTTCCCACAATCTAATCTTTCTCTGAAATTTTCAATACCATATTGAATTCGGAATATTGAATTTTTAAAATCC